>JACWNB010000012.1:1800000-2003413 GCA_016165855.1 Pseudocercospora ulei
CTAAGGATAAAGGAACTACTGCGGAAGAAACGGCGAGAATGCTGATCTAGCACGTATAGAAGCACTACGGCCTGCCGGACACTATTACTACGGATAGGGGTCCTTAATTTACCGCCGACGTATAGAAAGCTATTAACCAAGCCCTCGGAATTCGTAGAAAGCTCAGCACGGCCGCTCACCCTTAGACCGACGGCCAGTCTAAAGTGGCTAACCGAGAGATAGAGAAATATCTAAGAATCTTCTGCAGCTATTATTAAGCAGAATAGGTTAAGGTGTTGCCGATAGCCGAATTCTGCGCCAATTCTGCACGATCAGAAGCTATATTACTAGCGCCGTTCAAGATAACCTACAGTTATCTTCCGAGGATAAGCTTTTAACTGCCAAACGAACCCGGCCCTTTAGAACCTTCTACCGCCACCTCGTCGAAGAGAATCGCTACAGCAGCGGCAGAAGCGCTTAGATCTCAAATAGAAGAAGCGATTAGGGTGGCAAAGGAGGCGATAGAATCGGCTTAGAAAAAGATAGTAACTCGAGCTAATAGAAAGAGGTTACTAATAGAATTTAAGGAAGGCTAAAAGGTATAGCTTAACACGCGGAACCTAAGGCTGAAAGGCAACGCGAAGCTTAACCCTCGTTACGTAGGTCCGTTTAAGATAGTAGAAAAAAGGTCGCTAGTAACCTACCGGCTCCAGCTGCTAAAATCCGGCTCCAGCTGCTAAAATCATTCCAGATCTACGATGTCTTCTATTCGGATCTGCTAAGCCTAGACCCTAAAGATAGTCTTCCGGATTAGGGGTTCGCTAAACCCCCGTCGATCGAAATAGACGGTAAAGAAGAAGAATAGGAGGTAGAAGATGTTATAGATATAAGAAGACGAAGAGGATCTATCGAAGCGAGGATCTTATAGAAAGGATAGCCGGAAGACTATAAATGGTATCCGGTCGAGAACCTCCGGAATTCGGTGGAGCTGCTAAGAGAATTTTACGTACGGAACCCGAAGAAGCCGAGGCCTAAGTGGCTCGACGGCTAAGAAGAAAAGCCGCGTCCGCTCTATCGATGCAGAAACCGATAAAGACGATCGTAGCGGCCGCTTCGCCAGAGTCTTCGACGCGGCCACTACCTACTGCGGCTGCGGCAGGAAGCTCGCCGACGCCGTAAAGCGGCGTCGGCGCCGCCAGCCCTACGGTAGGTAAGGTCCTCAGTAGAGAAAGAAAAAAAGAAGAAGATAGCGAGCTGCAGATAGATCTATATAAGACCTACGCGATAGCGCACGGACCGGTCACGCCGCAGCTCAGGTAACCGCTAGCTCCAATCAGATAGAACGGATCAGATAGACGCCAAGTGAAGACGTTAGATAGTAACGATATAAATCTTAAAAAAAAAGAAAGGAGGAACAGATAAGTAAGCGGTCGAGGGCGACCGCTAATAAGGGAGGGGGGTAGTGTTGCAGCGGTAGAAAGGGGTGGGACTAAGCAATAGGGTAGACCCTCGGAATTTCGGCTCGGCCCTTCCGGACTAAGCCGGGCCTTGGCACACTACCCTACAAGCTCTCGCCTACCACTACATAGATTCCTTTCCCTCCTTAGTTCGAGATATAGTTATCAAAAAGGCTGTATTGAATCTTATCTGCGTGCCCGGATTATCGAGGTACGCCGAACAGATATCGTATAGTAACCCTTATAGGGACCTGTTAATGTACCTCTAGAAGGTTGCCGGTACGTTAGCAAGGCTAAAGGGGGTAACAAGCTACTCGAAAAGACTATATCTCGTACGGAAGACAGTTATCTATTTACAGCCTTCCTTAATCTGTATTTTGTAGAAAGCCGAGACTACGTTAAGCTTAGTAAACCACTTTGCCTTGCTGATCCGTCCGAGAGTCTCCTTAATAAGGGGCAGGGGGTACCGGTCCTTTTTGGTAATCGCGTTAATGCCTCTATAGTCTATGCAAAAACGCAAGCCGGCCTTACCTTCTTTATAGACAAACAGCACTAGGGCTCCTACAGACGAGGTACTTGCGCGAATAAAACCTTTAGCAAGTAGGTCGTCCAGTGTCTTGCGTAGTACTAGGAGTTCTCTAGAGGATATGCTGTACAGCGGGCCGTACGGCACTTTGGGCAGACTCCTATCCGGACGGGGCTCTAGCTAGATGTCGTAGTTAATTCCTTCTCCTTAGTATAGTAGCAGTTTCGAGGCCGACTTTGGCTTAAAGAGGTCTAGGTATTCTGCGTATTCCGATAGGAGCTTTGTATAGGGGTCCGTCGCCTTCTTAGGCACTAATGCCTTCTTAATGTCTGTAGTCGCAGTATTGATTTCGGCCTTAGCATTGCCGCCCTGCGGAACTCTCCCTTAGTCTCGGAGCCTCTGCTTCGTTACTGCTAGGTACAGCTGTCCTTATCCAACGTCTAGCTTGCCCTGCTAGCGCTCTATCTATAGCTTCCCTAATATTAGGTTATACCCTAACTTGTCCTGTACAACGTAGAGGTATAAGTCCTGCTCGTAGTATCCTTACAGCTCTATCGTTACTTTTACTATATAGGTAATGTCCGGTCCTTGCCCGGTAATGCCCAGTATACGTACAGGTACAGTAGGGGTCGTCTTAATGTAGTGTCTCTATACGAAGTCTTCGCTAATTACTCTGTATACCAAACATCCTGTGTTAATTAGTGTCCGCGCTGTAGCTGTCCTGTTTAGCGTAGGTCGTACGATAAACGGCGTAGTCGTTATATAATTGCTCTTGAAAAATAGCTAAGTAGTGCTTTAATTTAGCAATCTATCTCGTATACGCCTCTAGCTAAGCCTTCGCCTAGAGGCTATTCTTTTCCCGACTTGTCGTTATCTAAGGGGGACTCTTAGGTCTCGTATTAGGGCACCGCAGTTGCTACCCTTGCAGTGGTCGGCCGTCCCCTAGGTCTCTCTGCTGGCAAAAGCCTGCAATTCTGTACAATATAGCCTATCTTGCTATATCTATAGCAGCTTCCTTCTGCTCGTCTCTTGTTAAGGGTAGCTATATCTACCTACTGTGCCCTTTTAGCAGCAGCCCTTAGCTGTACAGTAACGGCTGCCGCTACTCTTGTCGTCGTCGTTAGTTCCTAGTCTATAGCGTCCTGCTGCTGTTAGAGGGGCTGTCGTATCTTATAGGCGCGGCTTATCTGTCCGAGCCTGTACTGTTAGTCGTCGACTATCCTAAGGAGATTACAGAACTCCACGTACGTAGCTGGTCGCATTACGCCTACTAGTCCCGTTATAATCTCCTTAGAGAGGCCTACCTCTAAGATAGTAATTTTTACCCTGTCCTCTTATTAGAGTCCTCCTGCCTCTGCTAGGGTCTAGTTATATTCTGCGAGGAACTCTTGTATAGTCTTGTATCCTTGCTTTATCGTATTAACCTATAGGAGTGCTTAGCTTTCGCAGTCTAGGTCCTTGTAGCTCCTGCTAAGAGCTGCCTAGAGCATCGTCGTAGTTGCTATTGCTAGCTTGGCAATAGCCGTCTTGTAGTACAGCAGAATCCGTGCTGCTGCCCTGCCCTTTAACCTCCTAAAGAGGTACACTACCTTGTCTAGCTTAGTCGGGTATACTCCTAAGTCGACCAGAAGCTTAGAGCGTATCTAGGCAGCCTAGGAGGGGTACTTAGCTAGAGCCTTACTATTATAGGTAGTAACGTTAGGGAGTTTGCTCTTAGGGGCCTAGGTATAGGCTATCGTGTTCGTCGTCGTCGTCGTAGGGGTCGGATCGCAATCGGACGCCCTAAGCTGTCGTAGCTCCTGTTCCCGTTAGGAAATTATCGCAGCCTAGTAGCTTACTTGCTGTTCGAGCTGATGTGGCGCGGTACACTTGAGCCAAAAGGGACTGGTCAAGTAACTCGGAATTGACTTGACCAATGTGTACCAGATATATGAACCTTGGCAAGGCATAGTAATGACACGGGCCAACCCACCCCGTATTACGAGCTGCCTCTTGTGTGCTAGCAGCTCCTCGTACGCGCAGTGTATCTGATCCTACACAGTCGCAGGTTCTATAGGGATGTCGCCGTCTATCTTCGTTATATTACTGCAGTTACCGACAGTAAGATCAGTTCCTAATATAAGGGCTTAAGAGTCTTAGTTCAGAAACTTAAGGTTAGGTATCTATATAAAGGAACTAATAGGCAGTTCCTTCGTTATACGCTGCTGTACAATTTGTACCTACGAAGCTAAGCTAGCAATTTCCCTCTATATAGGGATACAAGGCTTACACTCTGTATAGAGGGTCGGGAGTTTCTCTCTATATAGTAATGCAGAGTTTTCCCTCCGTTTAGAAGGGCGGCAATTCCCCTTTGTGTAGAGCTATAGGGTTCTCCCTCTGTACAGGAGTAGGGTTATGTTAGTAACTCTGTACAGAGGGTAGGGTCGTGCTGGCGCCGCTAAGTCGCAGTCCCTAGGGCGACGGCTGGCTTAGGACTAGGGCCTAGGCTGGACGGCGCCTCCTAACAGTTACAGTTAACAGATACGAAAGGGAAAACAACAGCATCTAGGACCTAACTAGAACTATTTAAGATTTACAGACTACAACCTAACAACTATAGGCTAAAGTGTAAGGGGCTTAAGAATCTTGGTTCGGAAACTTAAGGTTAGGTATCTATATAGAGGAACTGATAGGCAGTTCCTTTATCGTCTGCTGCTGTACGACATATACCTGCAAAGCTAAGCTAGCAGTTTCCCCTTTGTACAGGGGTGCAAGGTTTACCCTCTGTATAGAGGATCGGGAGTTACCTCCTCTATATAGGAGTGCAGAGTTTTCCCCCCTATTTAGAGGGGCGGTAGCTCCCCTTTGTGTAGGACCGTAGTGTTCTCCCTCTGTATAGGAGTAGGGTCCTGTCGGTAGTTCCGTACAGAGGGTAGGGTCGTACTAGCGCCGCTAAGTCGCAGTCCTTAGGGCGACGGTCGGCTTAGGTCGGGTCTAGGGCCTGGGCCGGGCGGCGCCCCCTAACAATACCCCCCCCCTTCCCTTCTCGTAGTGCTTCCTCTGTATAGCAGCGTGCTTAAACTACCTAGCTCCTGCTGTTCCTTTAGCAGGTCGCGGCTTCCTATTTCGTCCGGTCGTCTGAGTTATTGTCCCTCGTTGCCTCCCCTAGGTCGCGGTTGCCTCTTGCTATTTTACCTATTTGTAGCAGCTGCCCTGCTTGCTATTCCCCTTATAGCAGGCAGTTAGCTTAAGCCTTCTCCCTTCTCTTTCCTTCCCCCTTCTCTCCTCCCCCTATACCGTCTACTGTCTACTACTATTACTACTACTACTAGCTATTAGCTACTATCTACTATGTCGTCCGCCCCGTCTAGTAGCTCCCTTGTAGTTGCTGGCCCCGCCTCCTCCCCTCGTCTAGCTGGGGTCCCCCCCTACTTCCACTTCTAGCAGTAGGGCCCTTAAGTTAATTAGCAGCTACGCTTCCGGTTCGTACGGATTCTCGTCTTTTGTACAGTCTAAGCTGACGTCTTAGGTGCTATACCTGCAAGCAGCAGGATGCGGCCGGGCTCCCCTTCTACGCCTTCTAGTGTAACCCTGCCTGGGTTATACCCGAGCAGGTAGCTACAGCCCGGCCGTCGTACGTTAACGCCCTCCTTATCGCTACCTAGGGCCAGCTCTATGCCCCCTGCCCCAACTCCCCCTAGCCCTTACTTAGCCTATACCGCCTCCTAGGCTTCTGGGCTAGGGTGTATACCTTGTGCAAGTAGAAGGATAGCTCCTTCTACTGCCCCTTCCGCCGTCTAGGGGAGGCACGTAGGGGTAGGGGGGTGCCTCTGCTCCCTAGGGCTAGCCCTAGTAGAGGTAGGGCCCGGCCAGGCCCGAGGTAGTGGAGGTCTTAGATAATAAGTCGGTTGCTCTGGTCTCCCGGGGTAGTGGCCAGTGAGCCCCCCCCCCCCCCCCCCTCCAGATAGTGTAAGAAATTTCGGACGGTTCTCCCTTAACTTATCTTATTTCCACTCCCCCTCCTATTTGTCCCTTAGCTGTTCCTTTCTTCCAGCCCTTATCTCGTACAGTGTTGTACGATGTCGTGTTAGCAGGGCCCCGTAGTGTCCTACGTCGTAATACTCGATCCTTTAACAACCTAGGTCTGCCTGCAGCTACCCTGTCCTTAGGGTGGATTATGCCTCCTTCCGCCGTACAGCGCAGTGTTACTGTAACTGGGCAGGGGGATAGTTCTCCTCCTATCTGTCCAGTGCAGTTGTGTCTTACAGAGCCTCGTACAGTTCCTACGTAGGCTCTGCCTATCCTCTCTATTTTACTAAGTACTCTGCCTTCCCCCGCTTCCTCCGACTCTTAAGGATCCCCTCTACTTTATACTCTTCCTGGCCCTCGGTTATAATTGCGGGTAGGCGCGCGTCGTTAGTCGTCTAGTGCAGCAGAGGGTCCGTGTTCGCTGGTCGTACGAGGTCTATATAGAAGACTGGATAAATCCCTAGGGGGGTGTTTAGTCGTACAGCGTATGTCCCTACTGGCCGGATTACTGTAAACTTCCTGTTCCTCTAATCTAGCTTCTTGCTTAGCTGGTCTATACAGGTGTTTCGCTAGTTTAGCTAGACCTTATCCCCTGCCTCGTACCTTAGTGCAGCCTATCGTCCCTTATTGGCCTGCTCTTCTGCGTTCTGTTAAGCTATAGCTAGGCTCGCCTTTGCCTATTGGTAGGCGTTCGTAATCGTCTGTACGATAGCCTCTCCTTGCTAAATTAGGGATTGTACGGGGCGCGGGGTGTTACTACTTAGGGTCGGTAGGAGCAGGGAATAGTCGTATCTATAGGTCGTAAAGAAGGGGGACAGTCCTGTAGCATCGGCCGTACAGCTGTTAATAGCTAGCTCCGCTATAGGGAGAAGTCGGTTCCAGTTCGTCTAGTTATAGTCGACGTATACTTAGAGGTACGCTTCCAAAGTTGAATTGACCCTCTCTGTCGCCCCGTCTGTCTGCAGGTGCTATGCGGTTAGCAGGCGACGTTCTACCTTTAGCAACTAGCAGATCCTTGCCTAGAGCTAGCTCGTAAACTGTGTCCCCCAGTCTAATACAATTGACCTAGGGAAACCGTGCTTGCTGAACGTCGTCTGTATAAAGGCCTAGGCAGTGTCTTTAGCTGTAATAGATTCTATTCCCTCTAGTATTACCCCCTTCGTTAACTTGTCCGTAACTATTATAATGTTTTGCCGTCCGTCGCTCTTAGGGAGGTCTGTAATAAAGTCTACTGTTAGATCTTGCTAGGGCCGGTCCGGTATCGGCAGGGGCTTTAGCAGCCTATACTTTAGCTCGCGCTAGGGCTTCGTCCGTCCGTATATATCGCAGTTCCGCACGAACCTGCGAATGTCCTTTGCTATCGCCGGCCAGTAGTAGTCCTAGGCGATAATGCTGTACGTCTCCTCGCGCCCTAGGTGCCCGGTAGCTATAGAGTTATGCGCCTATTGTATTAAGCTCGTATGGAGCTTCTCGACTGCCGGGACCTATATCCGATTTCTGAACTTTAGGTTGTTCTCCTTGTCTACTGAGCACTCGGCTGCCGACACCTTAAGATAGAGCTCGGCTAGGAGCTTCTATTGCCCTCCCTAGATCGCTGTACGGGCCCCTTAGTATACCTCGTCCTTTTCCACTACCTCTTCCTATACTTGCAGTTAGGGTTCCTATAGGTGTGTCGCTACTAGGTAGATAATCTCCCCGCCTAGATCCCCCTTAAACATCTGGAATGTTCGTAACTTTAGCCGGTCGTCCTCGTACGTCGTTAGCATATCCTAGTCCCGTCTAGACAGTGCATCGGCCCTGCTATTGTCCTTACCCTTGCGATACTAGAGTCTTATGTTAAACCGGCTTAGATACATTGCCTATCGTACGTACCTCTCGGACAGCTTCCAGGGTTAGGTAAAGTATTCCAGGTTCTTGTAGTCTGTTAGGGCGAGGAACTTGGGCACTGAGCGGAGTTCTCTATTCTAGGCTTCGCAACACTGTACGACTGCTAGCAACTCTTTGTCGTAGATAGGGTAGTTGCACTTAGCTAGGGAGTTCTTCTTAGAGAAATACGCGTATAGGTGTAGGAGTCCGTCCGAGCCTACCTGTAACAGGATACCCCTAATGCAGTACCCTAAGGAGTCAGTTTCCAGTATTGTCGTACGCTCCGGGTCGAAGGCGGCGAGCGTTGGTCCTGTAGTAAAGAGCTCCTTTAGCTTGTCGAAGCTCCTATCGCATTCGTCCGTCTATTTGAACTGTTTGTCTTTGTGCGTTAGCTTAACTAGGGGGCGTATAATCTCCGAGTAGTTCTGTATAAACTAGCGATAGAAGTTGGCAAACCTAAGAAATTCCTGTACGCCCTTAACGTTCGTAGGCGGCTTCTATTGCTTAATAGCATTAATCTTCTTCCTATCTATACTGATGCCTTTCCCTGTCTCGATAATAAACCCTAGGTATTTCGTACGTTGGACACCGAATTCGCATTTGTCGATGTTGAGGTACAAGCCAGCCTGCTGCAGTCGGTCTAGCACCTTCTTAACATCTCGTATATAGTCTATATAGGTGCTGTCCGTAAAAACCAGGGTGTCGTCGAGGTATGCCGAGCAGATGTCGTCTAGTAACCCTTGTAGGGACTTGTTAATGTACCTTTAGAAGGTTGCCGGTGCATTAGCAAGGCTAAACGGGGTAACAAGCTACTTAAAAAGACCGTATCTCGTACAGAAGGCAGTTATCCATTTACAGCCTTCCTTGATCCGTATCTTGTAGAAGGCCGAGACTACGTTAAGCTTAGTAAACCACTTCGCCTTACTGATCCGTCCGAGGGTCTCCTTAATAAGGGGTAGGGGGTACCGGTCCTTCTTAGTAATCGCGTTAATGCCTCTGTAGTCTATGCAGAAACGCAATCCGGCCTTCCCCTCCTTATAGACAAACAGTACTAGGGCCCCCGCGGACGACGTACTAGCCCGAATAAACCCTTTGGCAAGCAGGTCGTCCAGCGTCTTGCGCAGTACTAAGAGTTCTCTAGAGGACATTCTATACAGCGGTCCGTACAGTACCTCCGGCAGGCCCCTATCCAGACGGGGTTCTAGCCGGATGTCGTAGTCGATCCCTTCCCCTCGGTATAGCAGCAGCTTCGAGGCCGACTTCGGCTCGAAGAGGTCCAGGTATTCAGCATACTCCCTTAGGAGCTTCGTATAGGGGTTCGTTACTTCCTTAGGTGCCAATGCCTTCTCGATGTCCGCCGTTGCCGTGTTAATTTCGGCCTTAGTATTGCTACCTTGCGGGAACCTCCCCTAGTCCCGGATTCTCCGCTTCGTTACTGCTAGGTACAGCCGTCCTCGTCCGACGTCCAGCTTGCCCCTCTAGCGCTCTATCTAAGGCTTCCCTAGTATTAGGTTATACCCTAACTTGTCCCGTACGATATAGAGGTGTAAGTCCTGCTTATAGTGTCCCTGTACCTCTATTGTTACTTTTACTATATAGGTAATGTCCGGTCCTCGCCCGGTAATGCCCAGCATGCGTATAGGTACCGTAGGGGTCGTCTTAATCCGATGTCTCTGTACGAAGTCTTCGCTGATTACTCTATACACTAAACATCCTGTGTTAATTAATGTCCGCGCCGTTGCGGACCCGTTTAACGTCGGCTGTACGATAAACGGCGTCGTCGTTATGTAATTGCTCTTAAAAGATGGCTAAGTAATGCTTTGATTTAGCAGTCTATCTCGCACCCGCCTCTAGCAGAGTCTTCGCTTAGAGGCTACTCTTTTCCCGACTCGTCGTCGTCCGAGTAGGACTCCTAATCTTCTCGTTAAGGCGCTGCAGTTGCTATCCTCGCAGTGGTCGGCCGTCCCCTAGGTCTCTCTGCTAGCAGAAGCCCGCAATTCCGTACAGTGTAGCCTATCTTGCTACACCGGTAGCAGCTCCCTTCTACTCGTCTCTTATTAAGGGTGGCCGTATCTACCTATTGCGCCTTTTTAGTAGCGGCCCTTAGCCGTACAGTAGCTGCTGCCGCTACCCTCGTCGTCGTTAGTTCCTAGTCTATAGCGTCTGTCTGTCGCTAGGGGGTTGTCTTATCTCTTAAGCGCAGCCTATCCGTCCTAGCCTGCGCTGCTAGTCGTCGACTATCCTAAGGAGGTCGCAGAATTCCTCGTACGTAGCAGGTCGCATTACGCCTACTAGCCCCGTTATAATCTCCTTAGAGAGGCCTACCTCTAAAGAGGTAATCTTTATCCTGTCCTCCTATTAGAGACCCCCTGCTTCTGCCAAAGTCTAGTTAAATTCCGCGAGGAATTCTCGTACGGTCTTGCGTCCTTGTTTTATCGTGTTGACCTGTAGGAGTGCTCGGCTCTCGCGGTCCAGGTCCTTGTAGCTTTTGTCTAGAGCTGCCTAGAGCATCGTCGTTGTAGCTATTGCCGGGTTGGCAATAGCTGTCTCGTAATACGGCAGAATTCGTGCTGCCGCCCTGCCCTTTAACCTCCTAAAGAGGTAAACTACCTTGTCTAGCTCGGTCAGGTATGCTCCTAAGTCGACTAGGAGCTTAGAGTGCATCTAAGCCGCCTAGGAGGGGTACTCGGCCGGAGCCTTACTATCGTATATAGAGACGTCGGGGAGTTTGCTCTTAGGGGTCGGGGTGTAGGTTATTGTGTTCGTCGTCGTTGTAGGGGTCGGATCGCGATCGGACGCCCTAAGCTGTCGTAGCTCCTGTTCCTGTTAGGAAATTATCGCAGCCTAGTAGCTTACTTGTTGTTCGAGCTGCCTCTTGCTTTCTAGCAGCTCCTCGTATACGCAGTGCATATGTCCCTCTATAGCCGTAGGTTCTATAGGGATGTCGCCGTCTATCTTTGTTCTATTACCGCGGTTACCGACAGTAAGATCAGTTCCTAATGTAAGGGGCTTAAGAATCTTAGTTCGGAAACTTAAGGTTGGGTATCTACATAGAGGAACTGATAAGCAGTTCCTTCGTCGTCTGCTGCTGTACGATATATACCTACGAAGCTAAGCTAGCAGTTTCCCCTTTGTATAGGGGTGCAAGGTTCACCCTCTGTATAGAGGATTAGGAGTTACCTCCTCTGTATAGAGGTGCAGAGTTTTCCCCCCTATTTAGAGGGGCGGTAGCTCCCCTTTGTGCAGGACCGTAGTGTTCTCCCTCCGTACGGGAGTAGGGTCCTGTCGGTAGTTCCGTACAGAGGGTAGGGTCGTGCTGGCGCCGCTAAGTCGCAGTCCTTAGGGCGACGGTCGGCTCAGGTCGGGTCCAGGGCCTGGGCCAGGCGGCGCCCCCTAACATAAAGCAAGAAGATGCTAAGAGCGTAAAAGGCAACGCAACTGGCTCTGCAAACGCCCCTAGCTTAATTCTAGAACCTTTAATAAAAGCGGGTCTAGGAAATGAATTTGTTTACAGAATAAAGAAACAGAGTTTAGTAAGAAAGTTACTAGCAAACACGCAAACAACTAGCTAGGGCAGGGGGATATAAGAACTAGCTGCCGCCTACTAATCTTTCTCTTCTTCTTGTTTATAGCTCGTCTTGTATATCTAATTCAGCTTTTATACCTTAGACTTTAGCCCTTCCTTCTAATACTTAGTTTTTACATCCCTTACTTTAGACTTTAGCTTCCCCCTCTAATATTAACTTTTACATCCCTTCCTTTAGACTTTGTTTCTTCTAGCCCCTCCTGCTTACTTTGTCTTTTACATCGACCTTTTCCGACTACTTAGCTTCCCCCTTAACACTTTGGTCCTTAGTCTTCCTTAGCCTCCCTTCTAATACAGTCCTATAACAATATAGCTAGTAGCTGTGAACCCTAATAATTTGTTATACTAATTAGTTATAGCAAGAAAATTTGATCGGGTTTGTGGTATAATTGGCTCAGTGGTTATATACGTTACCCTAATACCAAGCACTAGTATTGCGTTAGAACTAACAGTGTATGCCGCCAGTGCGGCAGCAGCCGGCCTTGGCAATGTAAGCCTCAGGCTCCTCCAGGCCATTACGCTCGCTGGCGGCAAGCGAAACATTCATGCTCTTTCAATATATCGATGCGCAATCGCTCTCAGCTTGACCGGTGTCGCATGCAACTTGCATTCTGGCCCAGCGGTGACCTGTTCTTTGCATTGCGTGTTTGCGAGGTGGCTGCGCCCATACCAATTCTGTGCTGCGCCTCGACTTGTAGCTCTACAGCTGCTCGAGCCGCCAACATGATGCTGTAGACCAGGCCGCCGTACTGAGGCTGAAGCTAAGTCGGATTCTTCTCTCCTCCCTGCCTCATCGCTTCCAATCAATCGGGCCTTGTTCCTGGGTCTGGACCTCATCGCGAATGCTCTACCGCATTACGCACGGATTCCAACATTGGAGTCGAGGGCGTCAACGTGAACAATGCCCATCGAAACGCCGCAACGAACAGCACGAACTTGCCGGAGGGTGCAGGCGTGATGGCTATAGATACATGGGGATATATCGACCCAGCATTATTACTAGAGCCTGCGACATTGGGGCATGGTGCCTCCATGGCCCCGGTCGATGACACGGCAGATGCGCCCTATGACATTGACGACACTGAAGGCCAGGACATCTGCCCGGGTCTGAATCCACCGTCGCAGATGATGTTCGAGATGCTCCAGACTCCGCAATCATCTCAGCCGTCACCGCAGCGACTAAATTCATTGCTGGACAGCCGCCGCACGAGCATAGGCTCTTTCTCAATGCATCGGCCCGATGCAAGACCGCCGACAGCTACATCGGCGGCATCCCCGCAAAGATGATACACTGCGCTTGACGATGCCGCAGACCCGCCTACGTCTCATCCGCAGCAGACCGCAGATTACCACGACGCTGGGCAAGTGTCGCCTCGTATGGCGAACGGGGTGGCCATGCGTGCAGCACGCCATGCTCCGGCCTCGAACTCCAGTGGATCTCGGGCAGGTGTTGCTCCTGTGGACGACATGCAAGGCTAGGTCGCGGACGGGCCATTCAACCCAAGGAGCACTTTCTTCTCTGCTGGTCTTCTTCAGTGTGGGGTTTGTGGCACCGGATTCCATTTTCCCAAGGACCTCACAAAGATCCACGAGCCCCACCAGCGCCATCTGCACCAACCCTCCATAATTGATAGTTATTATAGGAAAGGCTTCCATCGTCAGGACCGCCTGGCTGACACGTGCACCGAGTACACCGGGTGTCACGTGGACGAAACAGCACCTGTCACAAAATCCCGACACGGCATTTTACCCGCTTCAACACAACCCTGGAACAGAACAGGGAAAGAGACAGACAGGACCATTGAACGGTTGCGATGTATGCTTGCGTTCTAGCGATGGCTTCGGCGGCATTGGCATCAGTGTCATAGAGGCCAGCGGCAACAGAGTTTGTTCCCAAGATTCGATGCATGACCGTACGACGGCCCCGGGCAGAGGCGACGTGGCATTGTCGGGATCGATAGCACTTGCACCATACCACGTGTCGACTCTGCGCCTTCCATTCGCATTTCCCCACGCTGCAAAATTGTCTCGAGGCATCCATCACGGTTTGTGTCTGCTGCGAGCACTGATGGCGAATGGGGCGGCCAAAATTTCGGGCACAATCCTGGTCAAAGCGCGGAAGTGGGCTGACCAACTGCTGTATCTCCATCTGCCGGTTCGGTCTTTGCTCCAGGCACAGAAGCCAGGAAGATATCGGGCGTCGCTTCCCGATGGTGTGTGTGCGCGCGCGTGCGTGCGAGAAGATCGCTGCTTGGCGCGGACATTCTCCTTCGAAGACCGATGCCTGTCCTGTCCAGGTGCGCGGCCTTGCGCACTCGCCAGCCCGATCTCCCAGCCCTCGCGTGCCCGCTCGTGTGCTGGCGGCGTGTGGACATTACGGTCCAGCTGTGCTTTCCCGTCCCCTCGCCAGCGCGTGGCGTGGTGGGCTTCATGCCGCCGCGAAGGACAATGGCATCGCCACATACGGTGGTTGGTGGTTGTGCAGAACGGTCGCTCGTTCCGCTGCAGGCACAGCCTCACACGCCACGCCAATGGCTGTTGCTGTGCCGGAGTGGATGTCGATATCTCGTGCCCCGTGCTTCCGGCATCGTGACAGGTTAGGCATCATGATCGCGCAACGCTGCTGCGAATCCCAAACCCACCTCCTAGCGAGCCGCCCGGACAAGCATTTGTGGGAATGGCAGTCACTGGATCCACCAGGCTGCGTGCCGCATGCTCAGGCTCTTCAGGCAGCGCTGCGCCATTGAGTGGGAGAAGCAGGCGGCGTCTCATGTCAGGAGCCTGCAGCAAACCCAGCACCCACATCACGTAACTGCCTCAGCACACCCTCAAGGGCAGCATCTGCTTCGAATACAAGGGAGGCGTTCGTCTGCTATCGGTGTCTCTTATTCCCCGTGACGCTCCCGATTACTAACCATATTACCAACATAGCCTCACGGATGCATATATACCCTTCCCTCCGGCCAACGACCATCCTCTGACCATCCTTCGCGCTGGCGGCACTCGCTTCCCCTCACCCTCATGGACTCGAGGACTCCGACAGCATGGATTTCGCCTGGATTGCCAACGTGGGAAGCCACTTCAACACCGCCGTGGCGCATACCCCGTGGGCACAGGTGGTTGGTCTCCAGCGTGCACCTCCCGTGTCGGAAAGCTTGTGCTGAATGCCATCGATAGATTTCCTCGCCCATGGCCGGCAGTAGCTGCACGGCCACAGGATCGACCAACATGGACGCCCACTGGCACCCTATTCCCCCCCAGTACGCCGCCTATGAGCATCAGTCCGATGCGAGCGAGTCGCAGGCAGTCGTCAACCCCGTCACCACGCCCGCCGTTCCCGTTCTGGAACGGCATGCCACTCCGAGCCGCCCTCATGATGATGCTTGTGGCGACAGGACATCATGCATGGCACCAATGACGCATCGTTTGGGCCGCAGTCTGAGTCCACCAACACCAGCTCAACAATTCCTTGCGCCACAATATCCCGTCTATTCAGACGCGCCGCTTGTAGCTGCGACGCCCACCTACGCACTCCCGTGCGCACCACATGTGCCCTACCCATCTCCGCCGCCTCTGCAGATGGATCGACCGCAGAAATCCTCGGTCAACCGCAACCTCGAGCAGTTCTTTCCCGAATTGAGCTCGCCGCCGCAACAACGATATCACATCCCACGCTCAGTCCCGACGCCTCAACCGATGGCCTTGCAACCGGGTGCAAGTGCCCTTTCGGCAAACGACCCCATGGACTTCACACCGGCCATGTCCCACAATCCGGACTTCCAGCCGGCCATCAGTCACAGTACGACCGGAATGAGAATGCTCGGGTGGATTGGTCGAGCGGCAAGTATCGGGCAGCGTACCTGCAGGCCCTGTTTGAAAGTGAACACGAACCAAGTCGCACCTCCGATCGTGTCCCCGTTCCATCGCTCACCATCATCCGCCTCTTCGGCCGCCTCTTGCTCGAGATCCCCCCGTCGGAGCAAGGCTCAAGTCCCATGCGGCGATATGCATTGCCATCACTGCAACGCCTCCTTCCACACCCCGGGAGACTTGACTCACCATCTCCGCTCCCATCAACCCTACTTCAGCCGCAACCACGTGTGTCAGAAATGCAACAAACGATTCCAGTACCGCAAAGACCTGATGCGCCATCTCCCCCGCCACGACCCCAATCGGCCCAAGTTCTACTGTCCCTTCCACGGCTGCAAATATCGCGCCAAGGGCTTTGGCCGGCAGGATCATCTCGACCGCCACATCAACACGCAACACAACCGCGTCGACTCGCCCCACGACGCGCGCTCGCGAAATCCCTCCAACCGCGCGTGACGACTGCTTTCTCACGAGGCACTCCGTCGCTCAAACACGAAAGCGACGAATCTATCTGTAATGGAGAAGGACCGCACATAGCGACCTTCTCCGCTCGATCTCACGCGGCGCATGGATTGGTGAGCGCTCGCGGGTGTTGAGATGTTTGCATAGCGTGGGAGGCCGGAACGGGTGCACGGAGACACAGATGTAGAACACGCGATCGCTCTCACTCCATCGCCGACCTGGCACCAACGCACGAGCGCAGCGACCCGGCCGTCTCCAGTCGCTTCTGGCGTCCGTTCGCCGCCTCGTGCGCACGCCGTCAAAACCCTCTGGGCATGGGTGGGCATGCACCGCAGCGCGTCGCCGCGGAACAGCGCAAGGCATGGCACGCCGCAGCCACTCCATCTCGCTCCTGCCCCTCCCTGCCGGGCAGAGCTTCCGACCGCTCTTTCCCCGATTGGAGCCGGGCGTGGCTCCCGTCTGAAAGGGGCAGTCGCAAGGTCAATTAGCCTTCTTCTCGAAGACCAGTCGTGCACAGGGTTCCAGCATCGCGAGCAGGGCTGCAAGGGCTGTACATATGTAACTCGAACGACGCCCAACCACCACAAACACCGTCCCGACACAGCACCCCGATTGGTCGCAGACATCATATCACTGCACACGGCCGTGCTATCGCGCGCACCGGCCCTCTGACCCCACCCCCCCTGCACTCGTCACGTGCCACCCTGCACCCCTCCCGCCGGCCGAACGCTAGAATGAGCTCCGTCTCGCCCATCCGTTGAACCCCGTGCGCCGGGGGGTTCGTGCCTGGCGCTGTGTCGTAGCTTGCCTGTCCAGTCAGCTGCACTTCCGAGGCTCCTCGGAGCGAAGCCAGCGCGTCTTTCCTGCGCCTCCTCGCTCGCGACTGGCGCTTCCTGGAACCGCCCATGTGTGCCAAAGCGGCTCTGTGCGAGAGGAGGAGCGGAGTGGCGGGTCGGCTTTCAGAATGGAGAGAGAGATAAAGAGAGAGAGAGAGATCGAAGCCTGTCGTCTCCGCCCCCCCCACCAGCTACAACTAAACTATCACGTCGGACTGCTTGGAACTTTCCATGCCCGACTGCTGGCAACGAGCATCCAATCGGGAGCGGCGTACGCTATCATATCAAGCCACTATCTAGGTGAGTTGAGTTGCCGTCCTATCATCTCGGAGCACGCGGCCTGCACTACAGGGAGGACCCGATATCGCGATGGACAGTAGACACTAACCTTCCATCGTCGTAAAGTGGACATCGGTATAACGTATATGACTATGAGCTTAGCAGTACCATGAGAATAGCAGAAATTTCTTAGCACTATCAACCTGTTAATCAACACACAATGTCTTGACAACGAGGTAGTCAATCGTCTAATCAGTGATGCGGACAGGTGGCCTTGCCACCCACCTGGTCCGGTCATAAGGGCCAGTCCGGTGGCCTTGCCACCCACCTGACCTGCCAACCTGAGCTGGCAAGGTTCATAATCTGGCACTCAATGGTCAAGTCACTTCCGAGTTACTTGATCAATCCCCTTGGTGGCTGAAGTGTACCGCGTTACATCAATTAGGAAGGCAGAATTGTTCTTACTCGATCTGCCTATCAGCAAGGCAAAATTCAAAGCCTTAAACACACGGCTAAAGTGTACAGTGTCCCTCGTTTAATGCTAAGCTCTCTGTTCTGAACGCGCAGATATCATTCGATACGGCTCTTTGGAAGACTATATCGCGAACTGAGAAGAGGAAGGAATCTACGTGGTGGTGGTGGGCTTTCGTGGTGGTGTGCCAAGGCCTGGCACGTTCCGTTCCGAAACCTAAATCCCGGAAGGGGCTGAGCCGAAATCCAGGGTCCACCCCATCCATCCTTCCACCCCTTCCACCACCGTAACATCTACAAGCTCGAGAAAGAGAGTTTGTAGAGAAGCTTGGCAGCCAGCCTACTAGTACAAGTCCTGCTGCAGCCTCCTAACCTTAAAGCCCTTACCTACCGCTACGTAGATTCCTTCCTTTCTTTAGTTCGTAATATAGTTATTAAACAATTGTATCGAATTATATCTATACGTCCAGATTAATATATTGCAAACTTGTTACCCACTATACTACGCTGCACGAAAGGGCCTGTCAAATCACATCTAGCTACCCTAGTAATGCACACGCACTATACAACACACTACGCACTGCAAGAGAGCTAGGATAGAAGCTTTCTTAGCAGTAGAAGACACTAGCAGTGTTACCGACTGCAGCAGCAGAAGAAAGTGTCACGGTTAACAGCTGGAAGAGCAAGGACAACAGTACCAAAGTCTCATTAAGCACCACTATAGTTTACAGGCCATATCTTAACAACCAAAGGTCCAACTAAGACAATTCTTGCTGCGTTGGAAGCGCTATAATTAGTTCTACAGGAACGAACAATCCGGTTAGGAAAGATACTGGAACTACAGCCAGCAGACAGTAGAAACCCCTTAACAGTCCTAAGGTCCTATCTAGCTCTACTACCCCTAACAGCCTATAACCTAACACTTACTAGTCTAACTAAGAAGCTTCTAGGCGTACAGGAAGCGACTCGATCCGCTCTTTAGAATGTTCTGTTTCAGTTCTGGAACCTTTAGGAAAAGAAGGTTTTAGAAGTAACTCGGTTAGCAGAACAAAGGAGAGAAGTTTGTTAAGAAACTTCTTGGAAAATCTAGCAGCAAAGGGGCAAACAACCAGCTAGGGCAAAGGGACATAAGAAGCAGCTGCCGCCCCCTTATCTTTCTGTTTTCCTTCTTTATAGCTTGTCTTATACAATTAACTTAGAACAACCTTCTAACTCCTAATATACAACTACTCTTTAGACTTTAGTTCTTTAGCTCCTCCTCTTAACTTTAGCTCTTACAACAACCTATACATACCTTAGCCTCTTCTCTAACATTATAAGCTATCTACTAACCTAAGACTATTAATTAACATAGTCTTCTACACACTACCTTAAGAGATTCCCTTTAAAGAATACTCTAAACTGGATCTTTCTGCACAAGGCACTTCTAATTTAATAAACAGTAACCCTACCCTTGCCCTACGAGTCCTTTTTATAGCAGCAAACATTGTTTATACAGGAACAGAACAAATAAAAGACCTTAGCAACTACATTAATAGTCTAGAGGCAATGCTGTCTAAAGGCAAGGAACAGCTGCAAGAGATAGAACAAAAGATAGCTACTCTTACACTTAAGAAAGCACAAACACAAGGACAACTATAAGAGGCCCTAAACCTAAAGACACCTGCTGCTACTAGAGAATCTACCAGCAAGAAAGTAGCTAACCCTAAAACATTCTATAGGGACAAAGAAAAGTTTAATAAATTTCGCCTACGACTATCTATTAAACTCTTAGCTAATGCAGACCACTTCTCTAATAAAAATTAGAAGGTCTCCTATACATTCTCCCTCCTAGCAGGCAAAGCACTTTTGCAAGTCTTACACTAGTTCAACCTACAGACACTCTAAGTTACTTGTCTAGACATTAAGGCCTTACTTACCTCTCTTAATTTAGCCTTTGGAAACCTATATCGCAAGTCTACAGCTTAACAATTTATTAGAACACTTAAGCAGACTAACAAGCCCTTTGCAGACTATTATATACAGTTCTTATAAGAGATTGGACACTGTAAATACGATATAGAGGCTCAGAAGTCAGCTCTGGTTGCTGGGTTAAGTATAGAACTCCTTACAAAACTTAAGGAATAGGAACATAAAGCCCTATCCTTCTAGGAACTTGTTACCCTCTACTAACGCCTTAACAGCCGTAGGAATTTGTTTGCAGACATTATCAAGGCTAGAAGCAACAACTGTAACAGTTAACGCCCTGTTTCGACTCCTGCAAACGTTACTCTCAATGTAGGAACCTACAGACCAACCTTACGCCTTCCCCCTTAACTAGTTGTTACCTAAGGAGACCCTATAGACTTAAGCTTAGCTAAGCTCTAAGACGGCCGCCTTACGCAGGACGAGAAAGAACGACGCCGCCGCCTACGCCTCTGTATATACTGTAGTAAACTAAACTACATTGCTATTAACTGTCTAACACTAGCTACAAGACGTACTAAGATAGGCACACCTCTTGGTTTCTCTATAGCAGCTCCTACACTACAAGACAACAACAAGGACTAGGGAAACGCCTAAGCCTGTTAACAAGACGCCTAATAGGCAGGTACTTAGATCGACATTATGCAATCTCTTCTTCTGCTATACAATTCTACACTAAGACAGAGGATAAACTAACTTGTCCTCTCTTAGTTATTACAGCAGAAATTCACACAAAGAAGAACACAGTACACTTAGTACTTACGATAATCGACTGCAGCGCAACTGGCAAAAGCTTTACTAACCCTTAACTTGCTAACACTTTAGGAATTACTACTTAGACCTTAAAGTATCCTAGACCCTTAAGAATGTTTAACAGCAGTAAGGCCTCCTTAGGAGGCGTAACTTAGATCGCCTATGTTAAGCTTAACCTTGGAAACTACTAGGAACACCTCTCTTACTTTGTTACCCCTCTGCCTAACTAGAAGCTTATCCTTAGACTGCCTTAGTTAAAGCTTTACAACCTACAGATTAACTAGAACACTGGAACCCTTTGCTTAAACTTAGAACACTGCTAAACCTATTGCTACCCTTCTATTTAGCCTACTCCTGCATACAGCAATTATAATTTAATCTTCTAAGTATCTGCAGCTGCTTTCTATATAGCTGCAAAAGAGAAAGGAGCTCAAATCTTTGCTGCATTAATAGAGGACATTAAGAAGGCTCTTGCTAAGTATAATAACAAAAGAGAAGCTACTAACCTAGAGACAAAGGTACTAGAAGAATACTACGACTTCCTTAGTGTCTAGTTAGTTAAAGAAGCTAATAAGCTGCCTCCTTACCGCCCCTACGACTACAAGATTGAACTGGAAGAGGGCAAGACACCTCCCTTTAGCCCCCTTTACTAGATGTCTCGCGAAGAACTCTAAGTCCTACAAAAGTTCCTATAGCAGAACCTCTAGAAAGGCTTTATCAGATCTAGTCGCTCTTCTATAGCCAGTCCTATTATGTTTGTTAAGAAACCTAGTAGAGGGCTATACTTCTGTATCGTCTATCGCAACCTTAATGCTATTTCCAAGAAGAATCGCTACCTAATCCCTCTAATACAGGAAACTCTAGAACGCCTTTCGAAGGCAAAATAGTTTACTAAGCTGGATGTAATTGCAGTATTTAACAAGATTCGAATAGCAGAAGGATAAGAATAGATAACTGCATTCAGGACTCGATACGGCTTGTTTGAATCCTTAGTTATGCCCTTTAGTATGTGCAATGCACCTAGCACCTTGTAGGAATATATAAACGATACTCTAAGAGAATACTTAGATTAGTTTGTTACGGCTTACATTAACGACATCTTAGTGTAGAGCAAGACACTGAGAGAACACTAGGGACACGTCCGCAAAGTACTGGCCAAACTAGAAGAAGCAGGCTTACATTTAGATATTAACAAGTGTAAATTCTACAAGCAAGAAGTCCAATTCCTTAGGCTTATTATTTTAGACAAAGGCATACGCATAGACCTAGCAAAGATCCAAGCAATTCTTAACTAGAAGGTTCCAAAGACAGTTAAGGAAGTACAAGGCTTCCTTAGGTTTGCTAATTTCTATCGCTGCTTTATTTAAGGCTTTAGCTTAATTGTAAAGCCTCTAACAGCTCTAACAAGGAAAGAAGCCAAGTTTAAATAGACTAGAGCATTCCAACAAGCCTTTAACCTCCTACGACAAAGGTTTACTAAGGATCCTATCCTTTAACACTTTGACTTTGATTTAGAAACCCGTATAAAAACAGGCGCCTCTAATGGAGCTATTAGAGCTGTCCTTCTTTAAAGAAAAGCACCTAACTAACTATAGCTTCCAGTAGCCTACCTCTCTAAGAAGATAATTCTAGCTAAATGCAATTACGAAATTTACGAAAAGGAACTCCTAGCTATTGTAAAGGCCTTTAAAGAATAGCGTCTAGAACTTGAAGGTGCAGCCTTTCCAACTTAAGTTAGCTCTAATTACAAGAACTTAGTCTACTTTATAAAGAACAAGATCCTTAACAGACGACAAGCTAGATAGAGTAAATCCCTTTCTAGGTTCAACTTTGTTATTTAATACGCACTAGGATCCCTTAATTTAAGAGCTAACGCCCTTACTAGGATGCCTAGAATCTATCTAGTAGACAGAGGAGAAGGTTAAGCAATTTGTAACTAAACTATCCTAAAGGCCTACAACCTAAGTAAAGACTTAAAGACCTACTTACAGGAAGGCAACCAATCAATTGCTGCCTCTTTTGCCCTATATCTTACGCCTGCTTTCCTAGAAGATAACGATTCAGAAAGCATAACAGACAATACTAAAGACTCTGAAACTAAAGGCTCTGTTACCTCTAACACTAACTTGGAAGATAAAGAAGTAGCTAAAGAGGCAAACTACCCTAGAGGACTGCTCCTAATAATCAGAGAGGCTTACGAATGAGACCAGCAAGCTTAAGAGTTAATCCAAGCCCTTAAGATAGGCCAACGCACCTTCCCTAGCTTTTCCCTCTTAGAATGGAAACTTAGGGATAGACTAGTCTACTTTCGCTCTCGCCTTTTTATTCCTAAAGGAGCAGACAACTTAATACGACTCTACATCCTTAGGACAGTTTACAACTTAGCAGCAGGAGGCTACCTAGGACGCTTAAAGCTTTACAAGCTAACCTTACGCTACTACTAGTAGCTATTAATGTAGAAGCATATACGCAGGTATAGAAACAACTGTCCTATCTGTAAAGCAGCCAAACATAATCGTCAACCTCTACAAGGCTTACTAAAACCTCTCCCGGCTCCTAAACACCCTTAGAAACACATTACGATGGACTTTGTTACCTGTCTCCCTTAAGGAACTACTTAGGCAGGTATCAAGGCAAAGAATATCTTTGTAGTTGTAGATTAACACTCTAAAGACCGCTTTATAGTACCCTGCTAGAGCATAACCTCTAAGGAAACCGCCAGGCTCTTTTACGAATACGTCTGGCGCTACGTAGGCCTCCCTAACAGCATTACCTCTAACAGAGACTCTTAGTTTATTGCTAAATTCTGGAAACGCCTGTGCAAGCTTCTAAATATTAACTACTATATTTCGACCTCCTACTACCTAGAAACAGATAGACAGACAGAGATTGCTAATGCCCTGTTCGAACAGACGCTGCGTTGCTTTATTAACTACTACTAGAAGGATAAGCTAAAACACATTCCTATAGTAGAATTCTTAGCTCGCAACTAGGATCTAGAGACAACTAGACACTCCCCCTTCTACACTACTAGAGGCTACTACCCTAGAACAGGATTGGAACCTTAAGACCTACTACTACGACCTAACAACCTAGATAAAGTTAATGCAGACGACTAGGCAATACACCTTTCCTAGATCTATTAAGAAGTCTAAGAAGAAATGACTTATGCTTAGGCTGTCTACGAAGACCAAGCCAATCGAAAAAGACAGCTAGCTCCTAACTATTAAGTAGGAGACAGAGTGTACCTAGACTCTAAGAACATTGTTATAGGAAGACCTTCTCGCAAACTCGACTAGAAAAAACTGGGCCCCTTTCCTATTATAGAGAAGATCAGCTCGTACGCATACCGTCTCTAACTACCTAAAGAATAGGAAATCCACAACGTCTTTTATCCTGTTAGGCTAAAGCCTAAGGAAGGAGACCCCTTCCTAATTTAAGTACAAGATTAGGAACGAACTTACATCCTCCCTGCAGCAGATAATAATAAAGATAAGGAAGAAGAGTACTACGTACGCAACATTACAGACTGTCAAGTTGTAGATAGACAAACCAAGTACAAGGTCTAATAGCAAAGCTATAAAGACTAGGACACTACTTAGGAACCCCTTAGGAACATTATCTTTAATAAGGACAAGATTGAAGCCTTCCACCAACAAGACCTCTTAGACTCTTAAGGACATTACCTTAAAGACAGGTACAACTAAGAGGAACTAGATACTGCATACTAATAGAATATTAACTGTAACATTAGACCTGCTCCTAGGAATAAACAGGCTTACCCTCAGTATCTGGAACTACTTAGGCTTCGTAGGAACTCAGCTATATTAAGTGGGGCTACTGTTACGGTCAACAGCTAGAAGAGCAAGGACAACAGTACCAAAGTCTTATTAAGCACTACTATAGTTTACAGGCTATATCTTAACAACCAAAGGTCCAACTAAGACAATTCTTGCTGCGTTAGAAGCGCTACAATCGGTTCTATAGGAACGAACAATCCGGTTAGGAAAGACACTGGAACTATAGCTAGCAGACAGTAGAAACCCCTTAACAGTCCTAAGGTCCTATCTAGCTCTACTACCCCTAACAGCCTACAACCCAACACTTACTAGTCTAACCAAGAAGCTTCTAGGCGTACGGGAAGCGACTCGATCCGCTCTTTAGAATGTTCTGTTTCAGTTCTAGAACCTTTAGGAAAAGAAGGTTTCAGAAGTAACTCAGTTAACAGAACAAAGGAGAGAAGTTTGTTAAGAAACTTCTTAGAAAATCCAGCAGCAAAGGGACAAACAACTAGCTAGGGCAGAGGGACATAAGAAGCAGCTGCCGCCCCCTTATCTTTCTGTTTTCCTTCTTTATAGCTTGTCTTATACAATTAACTTAGAACAACCTTCTAACTCCTAACATATAACTACTCTTTAGGCTTCAGTTCTTTAGCTCCTCCTCTTAACTTTAGCTCTTACAACAACCTACACACACCTTAGCCTCTTCTCTAACAGAAAGACGAGCAGGACCAAGGATAGGCATTTAAGTATTGTAGATAACGAGATGTTAGGGGACGCCGTCCTGTCAGGCCCCGAGCCTAAGCCGACCGGTCGTCGTCCTAAAGATTACGAATTAGCAGCGCTAGCGTAACTCGGCCTGTACGAGATACGACCTAGCCTAGCCCGAGGCATAACTTGGACTAGGCTAGGGTAGCACCCCTTTCTCTTTACCCCTGTACTATAGATGCTAGCTAGCTTCGTAGATATAAATGGTACAGTAACAGATGGAGTACGGAACTGCTTATTAGTTCCTTCCTATATATACATAGCCTTAAGTTTCTAAACTAAGATACTTAAACCCCTAACATTAGGAACTGATCTTACTAACGGTAACTGCAGTAATACAACGAACAACACTATTTAGATAGATACGACGGACATGCAGGCCTAGATGTAGCGTATATATAAGGAGCTAATAGCTTGTACGAACTAGCTCGAAGAACAGCTAGGCTTCTAGGCCTCGACGATTTCCTAATAGGAACAAGAGCTCCGATAGCTTAGGGCATCCGATCGCGATCCGACCCCTATAACGACAATAACGGACACGACAGCTAAAGCAGCTTACAAAAGCAAGCTCCCTAATGTTACTACCTATAACAGTAAGTTACTGTCTAAGTACCCCTCCTAGGCAGCCTAGATGCGCTCTAAGCTTCTGGTCAACTTAGCAGCGTACCCGGCCGAGCTCGATAAGGTAGTGTACCTCTTTAGGAGACTAAAGAGCAAAGCAGTAGCACAAATTCTGCTATACTACAAAACTGCTATTGCCAGACCAGCAAAGGCAACGACAACGACTCTCTAGGCAGCTCTTAACAAGAGCTACAAGGACCTAGACTGTAAGAACTAAGCTCTCGTATGCCTTAACACTATAAAGCAAGGATGTAAGCCTGTACAAGAGTTCCTCGCAGAATACGACCAGACCCTAGCCAAAGCAGGAGGCCTTCTCTAGGAAGACAGGGTAAAGATCGCTACCCTAGAGGTTGGCCTCTCTAAGGAGATTATAACAGGCCTTATAGGTGTTGCAGCGGCAGAAAGGGGTAGGACTAAGTAACAGGGTAGACCCTTGGAATTTCGGCTCGGCCCTTCCAGACCGAGCCGGGCCTTGGCGCACCTACCCCTAAAGCCCTTACCTACCGTCGCATAGATTCATTTCCCTCCTTGGTTCGAGATATAGTTATTAAAACAGCTGTATTAAATTATATCTGCGTGCTCAGATTATTATATGTCGAACTTACTAAACACACTAACCCTATACTGCGCAAAAGGGTCCGTTAAACTATCCGGCTACCTAAATAACGCACGCGCACACTACAACAAACCAAACATACCAGCACTATAAGAAGGCTATAGAATGCTTCTTAACGGTAGAGGGCGGCGTTACTAACTACAGCAGGAAGAGAAAGACTAATAGAGCAAAGGACAGGCGCGCCAGCCTCCTAGACGACGGAGCGGTCGTCGAAGGTCTTACTAAAGAAGAGACGAATAAAGCAAAGGAGGGCGTTGCCGGCTATAAAGAGCTGTACGCCTGTACGCTAGACAAACTCGAGGCATACCTAGCGGAACACGGATCCGGAAAGGTGTACGACACTATTACCTTTATCGAGAAAACGTTCTACAAGAAGATAGAAGAGAACAAGCAGCTAAGAGAAGAAATAGAAGCGGTAATAGCCGAGAAGGAATCGGCAGAGACTATTATCGATGTGTTAGAAAACTAAGTAGCGAATCGACTAGCACAACTGAAGGTGCTAAAGCCTTAGTTAGCTAACATAGAGGCAGCAACGTCGTCGGCACTACCGCTACCACTACAGGAACAAGCAGAAACAGCCTTACTAGCGGCCTACAGTTAAGGTAGTACCTCGGTAACGTTATTACCTAATCTACCGGCCTTTAGGGGTAGAGACCCTAAGGCCTAGGAGGTATTTAAGAAGAAGATAAAGAACAAGATAAGCCGCGACTATGCTGGAAGCAGTAAAGAAGACAGATTGGCCTACCTGGAATCGCGACTAGAAGGCGAAGCGTTCTCGTTAGTAGCAGACCTAGAAGATGTAACTGCCGACGAAGCAATTAAAGCACTAGATTAACATTTTGGAGACCCCTTCCGAAAGAAGACGGCCTGCGAACAACTGGACAAGATCAACCAAAACCGGCTGACATTCGAGGAATTCTACGGACTGTTTAGAAAATATGCTATTAGAGCGAAGGTGTCTAAAGACGAATAGTTACACTTACTAAGGCAGAAGTTAAACCCTGAACTATCCGGAGCTATAGCATCGGTAGAAGACGAAGACCTCGACAGCTTCGTGCACTAGGCGAGAGTTACTGCCAGAAACTTGAACGCGTATAGAAAATCGACGGCGCGCGAATCGATCTAGAAATTATCGTTAGCGCCGACAATACGACCCCCTGCTCCTTTCTAACGAGACCCCTAGCGACTATCCTATTCGCTGCGCTCGTCGTTCGTCCCTACTTGCTACGTGTACAGAAAGCCTAGCTATATTGCTACTAGATGCTAAGCGACGGCTTAGCAGAAGCAGGAATACCGTACTACAAAGCCGCCGCCGCCGAGAAAAACCATCCAAGCTATCGAGCCGGCGCCAAACGACACCGACAGCGTAGACAGTAGAGTGCTATTAAGAATCTTGGGAAAAGACTAGCTAGACGGATAGGCCCCCTACCTAGCATTAACAATAGGGCACTGCTACGAACCGCATCGCTAGAAGAAGAAAGGAGCATTAACAGTTGTAGCAATCCCCTCTCGGCGGCGGTAGAAGTGAATACAGAGACCGCTATTATTCTTCCGATTACTGTCTACCCCCTTAACAGCTCGCACCGCCCCCTTTAGCTGAAAGCCTTTATAGATACAGGAGCTCTTATCGGCGCAGCAGTTCACTATCGACTAGTTCAGAAACTAATAAAGGGATATAGCTATCCAGTAGAGTTAGCATCGCTAACGCAAATTTCGGCATGCAATGGACAAGACACAGAGAGTGTTACGTATTATGTGCTATTAAAGACCACCCTAGCTAGCTGCACTACAGAAGCGACGTTCCAATTTATAGATATCGGACGGTTTAAAATTATTATAGGGCAGAAATAGATAAAGAACCAGAAAGCCGTTATTAACGTAGATAGAGGCATACTCGGATTTAAAACCCAGCAGAGCAGAGCCGCCGCTAAACCGAGCATTACGACTATTAAAGCGGTTCCGACCAACTGGTCCGATCCCCCGGATACCGTCGGAATAATAAGCTTAGAGGCTCTAACGACCCTAGCGAAGTCGCCGGAGAATAAGATCTATACTATCTTAATAAAGGATATCGAAGATTACTAGAAGATAATAGCGGAAGAAGAAGTAGACCTGCTAGAGGTGTTACCGGAAGAACTCTATAGCTACGCTAACGTGTTCTCGAAAGCCGACTCCAACCTTCTGCCGCTCTATCGACCGGAATACGACAACAAGATCCGATTGAAAGAAGGGGCTATACTGCCGAGAACCGAACCCCTAAGACGCTTATCGCCGGCCGAGCTAGACTAAGTAGAGGTATTTGTTCGAGAAAACCTAGCGAAGAAGTTTATTACGCCGAGCTCCGCTAAGTATGCGTCGCCGATCCTTTTCGTACAGAAACCCGGAGGTAGTCTCTGACTGTACGTAGACTATAGAGGCCTTAATAAGGTTACTAAGAGAGACGTATACCCGCTGCCGCTAATAGACGAAACTATACAGCGAGTGGCGAAAGCTAAGTGGTTTAGTAAGCTGGACATTCGCTAAGCGTTCTACCGACTAAGGAACGAGAAAGGGCAGATAGAAGATCTTACAACGTTCGCTACGCGTATAGGCAATTTTAAGTAGTTAGTTATACCTTTCGGACTTACTAACGCGCCGGCGGTGTAGCAGCGTTTTATAGATCACACCTTTATAGACATGCTAGAGCGGTTCGTGTCTATCTACTTAGACGACATCCTTATCTATACCGACAGAACAAGAGAGCAACATACAGACTACATTAAGAGAGTGTTAACTAGGCTCCGCGAGGTTGGCTTAAACGCGGACATAAAGAAGAGCGAATTCTATTAGACCGAAGTCAAATACCTCGGCCTTATTGTTAGAAGAGAAGGAATTCGGATAGACTCCTTAAAGGTTGCTACCGTAGCGGAATAGAAGCAGCCGAAGTCCGGAAACACTACCTAAATCAGAGCTTTTCTCGGATTCTGCAGCTACTATCGACGATTTATTAAGGACTTAAGCAAGATAGCAAGGCCTCTAAACGAGGTATTAAAGAAGGAGGCCGCTAGCCTATAGAATAAGAAGTGTATAGAGGCTTTTAACTAGCTAAAAGAAGCGGTAGCCTCAGCGCTAGTGCTGGCGTACTTCCGACCAGAAAAGACGATCTACCTGGAAACGGACGCATCCGATACACTAACCGCAGGGGTCCTTTCTTAATATAATAACGACGACAAGACCCTCTATCTAGTAGCTTTCTTTAGCAAGTCTATAAATAAGGCTAAGTAGAACTACGCTATCTACGATAAAGAGCTGTTAGCTATTATCCAGGCTTTCGAGGAATAGAAGCCGGAGCTTATAGCTAGAAAGAGCACAGTCTAGGTCCTTACAGACTATCAGTTACTGACCTATTTTATAAAGGCGCAGAAGCTATCGCGCTGCTAAGCTCGGTAGGCCGCCTACCTATCTGGGTTCGACTTCAAGATTACCTATTAACCCGGAGCTTAAAATGGAAAGGCTAACGCGCTAACAAGAAGAGAAGGAAAGACCAGCCGAGCAAAAGAAGATCCGAACATGTTCTAGAAGGTGTTGACCGAGCGGATAGTAGACGCCGAGGTATTAAAAGAAGCAGGGATCTATACAGTAGAGCCGGCGACCGAGGAAGAGACAGACGCTCTACAAGAAAGTAGAGCAGCTTAACTAGCAACAGAAGCTTAGTAAAACCGGTTTAGGGAAGTTAATAGTTCTAGAAGAGCTAATTACAGAGGTTATCTAGCTGGTCTATAGTTCTAAGGATGTTGGCTACGCTGGCACGAAAAAGACGATAGAAGCTGTAAGGACAGTCTACTAGTTTCCGCGGATCTTCGAGCGGATCTACTGGTTTATCGCTAATTGTTACATATATCGAGCCGCGAAGCTACGCTACGGCCTTCTAGCCGGTCTACTAAAGCTACTTCCGATCCCTAAGAAACTATAGCAGTACATTACGATGGATTTCGTAAATAGCCTGCCGGATTCCGATAGATACAATGCTATCCTTAACGTAGTGGATCGGCTAAGCAAAGAACGTTACTTCATCCCCTGTTAAGCAAAGGACGAAGGCACTACTGCAGAAGAGACAGCGAGGATGCTAATTTAGTATATATAGAAGCACTATAGCCTGCCGGACACTATTACTACGGATAAAGGTCCTTAATTTACTGCTAATGTATAGAAGGCTATTAACTAAGTTCTCGGAATTCGCGGAAAGCTTAGCACAGCCGCTTACCCTTAGACCGACAGTTAATCTAAAGTAGCCAACTGTAAGATAGAGAAATATCTACAGATCTTCTACAGTTATTATTAAGGAGAGTAGGTCAAGGTGTTGCCGATAGCCGAATTCTGCGCGAATTCAGCATATTCTAAGGCTACCTTACTGGCGCCGTTCAAGATAACTTATAGTTATCTTCTAAGAATAAGCTTTCAGCCGCTGGACAAACCTAGCTCTTTAGAATCTTCTACTGCTACTTCGTTGAAGAGAGTCGCCGCCGCCGCGGCAGAGGCGCTCAGATCTTAGATAGAAGAAGCGATCCGTATAGCGAAAGGAGCGATAGAATCAGCTTAGAAGAAGATAGTAACTCGAGCTAATAGAAAGCGGTTACTGATAGAATTCGAAGAAGGCCAAAAGGTATAGCTTAACATACGGAACCTAAGGCTAAAAGGCAACGCCAAGCTTAACCCCTGCTACGTAGGTCCGTTCAAAATAGTAGGAAAGAGGTCGCCGGTAACTTATCGGCTCTAGCTACTAAAGTTGTTCCGGATCTACGATGTCCTTTATTTAGATCTGCTAAGTTTGGACCCTAAAGACAGTCTTCCAGAACAGGGGTTTACTAAACCCCTACTAATTAAGATAGATAGCGAAGAAGAAGAGTAGGAGGTAGAAGATATAATAGATATAAGGAAGATAAGAGGGTCTATCGAAGTGAGGATCTTATAGAAGGGATAGCTAGAAGACTACGAATAGTATCCGGTCGAGAATCTCCGGAATTCGGCAGAGCTGCTAAGAGAGTTTTACGTCCGGAACCCGAAGAAGCCGAGGCCTAAGTAGCTCCGAAGTTAATAGCTCTAGAGAGAAAGAAGAAGAAGAAGAAGAAGAAAAGCTGCGTCCGCTCTATTAGTATAGAAACCGATAGAAACGATCGCGGCGATCGCTTAGCTAGAGTCCTTAGCTCTACTACCACCACCGCTGGCCTAGCCGGCCGGATAATAATAGTAAAGTCGAGGACAGTGCTACCGCTTTAACGCGACTAATCCGGGCACGCAGATATGATTCAATACGGCCTTTTTGATAACTATATCTCGAACTAAGGAGGGAAAGGAATCTATATAGTGGTAGGCGAGAGCTTTAGGAGTGGCGTGCCAAGGCCCGGCTCAGTCCGGAAGGGCTGAGCCGAAATTCTAAGGGTCTACCCTATTACTCCGTCCCACCCCTTTCTGCCGCCGCAACACCACCCCCCTCCCTTATTAGCGGTCGCCCTCGACCGCTTACTTATCTGTTCGTCCTCTTTTTTTTTTTTTTTTATATCGTCACTATCTGGCGTCTTTACTTGGCGTCTATCTAATCCGTTCTATCTGATCGGAGCCATCTGATCGGAGCCAGCGGTTACTAGAGCTGCGGCGTAACCGGTCCGTGCGCCACTGTATAGGTCTATATAGATCTATCTACGGCTCCTTATCTTCTTCTTTTTTCTTTCTCTACCAAAGACCTTACCTATCGCAGGGCTGGAGGCGTCGGTGCCGATTTATAGCATCGGCGAGCTTCCTGCCGATGCGAAGATAGGTAGTGGCCGATCCGAAGACTCCGGCGAAGCGACCGTTACGATCGTTTTCTTCGGCTTCCGTGCCAATAGAGCGGACTTGGCCTTCTTTTCAACCGTCGAGCTACTTAGGTCTCGGCTTCTTCGGGTTCCAGGCGTAAAATTCTCTTAGCAGCTCCGCCGAATTCCGTAGGTTCTCGGCCGGATACTATTTATAGTCTTCCGGCTATCCTTTCTATAAGATCCTCGCTTCGATAGATCCCCTTTGTCTTCTTACGTCTATAACATCTTTAACTTCCTATTCTTCTTCTTTTCCGTCTATTTCGATTGGTGGGAGTTCGGCGAACCCCTGATCCGGAAGACCATCTTCAGGGTCTAGGCTTAGCAGATCCGAATAAAAGACATCGTAGATCCGGAACGATTTCGGCAGCTGGAGACAGTAGGTTACCGGCGACCTCTTTTCCATTATCTTAAACGGACCTACGTAACGAGGGTTGAGCTTCGCGTTGCCTTTTAGCCTTAGGTTCCGCGTGTTAAGCTATACCTTTTAGCCTTCCTCGAATTCTATTGGTAACCTCTTTTTATTAGCTCGAGTTACTATCTTCTTCTAAGCTGATTCCATCGCTTCTTTCGCTACCTTAATCGCTTCTTCTATCTGAGATCGTAGCGCTTCTGCCGCCGCCGCGGCGATTCTCTTTAACGAAGTGGTAGTAGAGGGTTCTAAAGAGCTGAGTTCGTTTGGCGGCTAAAAGCTTATCCTCGGAAAATAACTATGTGTTATCTTAAACAGCGCTAGTAAGGTGGCTTCCGACCGTGCTGAATTGGTGCAGAATTCGGCTATCGGCAACACCTTAACCCATCCTTCTTGATAATAGCTGCAGAAGATTCGTAGATACTTTTCCATCTTACAGTTGGCCACTTTAGACTGTCCGTCGGTCTAAGGGTAAGCGGCCGTACTGAGCTTTCTACGAATTCCAAGGGCTTAGTTGATGGCTTTCTATACGTCTGCGGTGAATTGAGGACCCCTATCCGTAGTGATAGTGTCCAGCAGCCCGTAGTGCTTCTATACGTACTGGATCAACATTCTCGCCGTTTCTTCCATAGTAGTTCCTTTATCCTTAGCTCGATAGGGGATGAAATGGCGCTCTTTGCTTAGCCGATCCACTATATTAAGCGTAGCGTTATATCTATCGGAGTCCGGCAGGCCGGTTACGAAATCCATCGTAATGTGCTGCTATAGTTTCTCGTAGATCGGAAGTGGCTTCAGCAGGCCGGCCGGAAGGCCGTAACGTAGTTTCGCTGCTCGGCACACGTAACAGTTAGTTATAAACCGGTGGATCTTCTCGAAAATTCGCAGGAACTAGTAGGTCGTCCTTACTGCTTCTATCGCCTTTTTCGATCCTGCGTAACCAATATCCGTAGAGCTATAGACCAGCTTAATAACCTCGGTAATTAGTTCTTCCAGAACGATCAGTTTCCCTAAGCCGGTTTTGCCGAGCTTCTGCTGCTAATTAAGCCGTTCTACCTTCTCGTATAGCGTCTCTTCTTCAATCGGCGGCTCTACTATACAGATCCCTACCTCTTTCAACACCTCGGCGTCTACTATTCGTTCTGTTAGCACCTTCTGAAACATGTTCGGATCTTCCTTCGCTCGGCTAGTCTTTCCTTCTCTTCTCGTCAGCGCATTAGCCTTTCTATTTTGAGCTCTAGGTCGATAAGTAATCTTGAAGTCGAACTCGGATAAGTAGGCGGCCTACCGGGCTTGGCAGCGTAATAGCTTCTGCGTCTTTATAAAGTAGGTTAGTAACTGGTGGTCTGTAAGGACCTAGATCGTGCTCTGTCTAGCTATAAGCTCCGGTTTCCACTCTTTAAAGGCCTGAATAATAGCTAGCAGTTCTTTATTACAGATAGCGTAGTTCCGTTTAGTATCATTTATAGACTTGCTAAAGAAAGCCACCGGATAGAGCGTTTCGTCGTCGTCAGCATATTAAGAAAGGACCCCTGCTGTTACTGTGTCGGAAGCGTCTGTCTCTACATAGATCGTCTTTTCCGGTCTGAAGTGCGCTAGCACTGGCGCTAAGGCCACCGCCTCCTTTAGTCAGTTGAAAGCTTCCGTACACTTCTTATTCTATAGGCTAGCGGCCTCCTTCTTTAACGCCTTATTCAGTAGTCTTGCTATCTTGCTGAAGTCCTTAATAAACTGTCGATAGTAGCTGCAGAATCCGAGAAACGCTCTGATTTGCGTAGTGTTTCCAGATGTCGGTTGCTTCCATTCCGCGACGGCGGCTACTTTCGACAGGTCTATCCGAATTCCTTCTCTTCCGACTATAAGACCAAGATATTTGACTTCGGTCTAATAGAACTCGCTCTTCTTCGTGTCCGCGTTCAATCCGACCTTGCGGAGTCTCTTTAACACCCTCTTAATGTAGTCCGTATGTTGCTCTCTCGTTCCTTTAGTATAGATTAGAATGTCGTCTAAGTAGATTGAAACGAACCGTTCTAGCATGTCTATAAAAGTGTGGTTTATAAAGCGTTACTACACAGCCGGCGCGTTGGTAAGTCCGAAAGGCATTACCAACTACTTAAAATTACCTATACGCGTAGCGAATGTCGTAAGGTCTTCCGTTTGTCCTTCTTCGTTCCTTAATTAATAGAATGCTTAGCGAATATCTAGCTTGCTAAACTACTTAGCCTTAGCTACTCGTTGTATAGTCTTATCGATCAGAGGCAGCGGATACACATCTCTCTTAGTGACCTTATTAAGGCCTCGGTAGTCTACATACAGTCGGAGACTACCTCCGGGTTTCCGTACGAAAAGAATTAGTAACGCATATTCCGCTAAGCTTGGCGTAATGAACTTCTTTGCCAAGTTTTCTCTAACAAACACTTCTACCTAGTCTAGCTCGGCCGGAGATAAGCGTCTTAGGGGTTCGGTTCTCGGCAGCACGGCTCCTTCTTTCAGCCGGATCTTGTTGTTATATTCCGGTCGGTAGAGCGGCAAGAGGTTGGAGTCAGCCTTTAAGAATACGTTAGTGTAACTATAGAGTTCTTTCGGTAACACCTCTAGTAGATCCACTTCTTCTTCCGCTATTATCTTCTAGTGGTCTTCGATATCCTTTATTAAGATAGCATAAATTTCGTTGTCCGACGACCTCGCGAGGGTCGTTAAAGCTTCGGAACTCATTATTCCGATCGTGTCTTAAGGTTCGGGCCGCTCCTTCGGAGCCGCTTCGATAGTCTTGGCGTTCGGTACTACGGTGACGACGGTAGCCGGTATAGCGGCGACTCCGTCCTGCTGGTTTTTGAATCTAAGGGTGCCTTTACCTACGTTAATAACGGCTATCTGGTTCTTTATCTATTTCTATCCTATAATAATGTCAAATCTTCCGATATCTTTAATTCGGAACGTCGCTTCTGTAGTGCGACCTGCCAGGGTGGTCCTTAATGGCATATAATGCGTAACACTCTCTGTGTCCTGTCCGTTGTACGCCGAAATCCGTATCGGCGATGCTAGCTCTACTGGATAGCTATATCCTTTTATCAGCTTTTGAACCAATCGATAGTGGATAGCCGCTCCGATAAGGGCCCCTGTGTCGATAAAAGCTCTTAGCTGAAGTGGTTTGCTCGATCCGTTAAGGGGGTAGACAGTAATTAGAAGGATAATAGCTGTTTCCGTATTCACTTCCACCGCCGCTAAGAGCGGATCGCTGCAGCTGTTAATGCTCTTATCTTTCTGTAACGTAGCTCTTATTGGTGCCCTGTCTTCTATGCTAGATAGGGGGCCTATCCTTCCAGCTAGTCTTTTCCTAGGATTCGCAGTAGCACTCTACCGTCTACGCTGTCGGTGTCGTTCGGAGCCGGCTCTATAGCTTGTATAGTCTTTCTCAGTAGCTGCGGCTGCGGCTGCTTTATAACACGATACTCCTGCTTCTGCTAGGCCGTTGCTTGGCATCTCGTAGCGATATAGCTAGGCTTTCTATACGCGTAACAGGTAGGGACGAACGACGAACGCGGTAACTGATAAGGTAGCTGCTAGGGTGCTCTCCGGAAAGGCGTAGGGGGTCTCGTTGTCTGCGTTATTAACGGCTTCTGGTTCGATTCGCGTAATTTCGCGTAAGCGCTTAAATTTCTCGCAGTAACTCTCGCTCGGTGCACGAAGCTCTTAAGGTCTTCGTCTTCTACAGACGCTATGGCAGCGGCCAGTTCAGGGTTCAGCTTCTGCCTTAGTAGGTAGAGCTGCTTATCTTCCGCTACTTAGGCCCTAATCGCATATTTTCTGAACAATCCGTAGAACTCCTCGAACGTCTGCCGGTTCTGGTTGATCTTGTCTAGCTGCTTACAGGCCGTCTTCTTCTGGAAGGGGTCTCCGAAGCGTTAATCCAGCGCTTTAATTGCTTCTTTAGCGGTTACCTCTTCTAGGTCCGCTACTAGCGAAAAAGCTTTACCTTCTAATCGCGATTCCAGGTACGCTAATCTATCTCCGGCGCTGTTTCTGGCATAGTCTCGACCTATCTTGTTCTTTATCGTCTTCTTAAATGCTTCCTAATCCTTAGGATCTCCGCCTCTAAACGCCGGTAGATCCGGTAGTAACGTTATTAACGTGCCGCCTAAACTGTAGGCCGCCGGTAAGGCGGTCTCTGCTTGTCCTTCTCAATGCAGCAGCAGCGCCGACGACATCGCTGCTTCTACCTTATCTAGCTAAGCCTTTATCGCTTTCAATTGTGCCAGTCGGTTCGCTGCTTGGTTTTCCAGTATATCTATAATAGTCTCGGCCGATTCCTTCTTAGCTCTTACCGTCTCTACTTCCTCTCTTAACTGTCTCTTTTCTTCTAGGGTTCTGTAAAACAGCTTCTTAATAAGGTCTATGCTGTCGTAGACCTTTCCTACTCTGTTCTCGTTTACATAATCCTGAAGTTCCTCGAGCGTACAGTCGTAGATTTTCTTGTATTCGCTTATTCGTTCCTTAATCTCTGCGGTCTCTTCTGCTGTAAAACCTCTAATAATGAACTTATTATCGATGACACTAGAGCGCCTGCTCGCTCTGTCTGTCTTTTCTCTTCTGCTTCTGCTTCGGTCTATAACGCCGCTCTCTACCGCTAAGAAACTCTCTATAGCTTTCTTACGGTACTAGGGTTGTTTGGTTTGGTGTGTTGGTATGCGTACGTTATTCGGGGGTCCGGATGATTCAACGGTCCCTTTCGCGCAGCGCAGTGTTGGTGTAGGGAGTGAGTTCGAGATATAATAATCCGGGTACGCAGATATGATTCAATACGGCCCTTTTGATAACTATATCTCGAACTAAGGAGGGAAAAGAATCTATGTAGTGGTAGGCGAGAGCTTTAGGGGTGGCGTGCCAAGGCCCGGCTCGGTCCGGAAGGGCCGAGCCGAAATTCTAAGGGTCCACCCTATTACTTAGTCCTACCCCTTTCTGCCGCTGCAACACCACCCCCCTCCCTTACTAGCAGTCGCCCTCGACTGCTTACTTATCTTATCTGCCACTCTTCTTTTTGCGTCTTTTTTAATTCGTCCTTCTTTTCTTCTTTTTCTTTATCTTCTTCTTCTATCTAATTCGCGGCTCTTTCCGCAGAAATCTTTCTTAAAATTGACGTTACCTCTTTGTTTCTTCTACTTTAAAAACATCGTCCTTTCGTTATGTTCTTCCTCTTCTTATATCGTCGCTATCTAAAGTCCTTTACTTAGCGTCTATCTGATCGGAGCTATCTGATCTAAGCCGGCGGCTATCTAAGCTGCAGCGTAGGTAGCCTGTACGCCGCCGCAGAGGGTCTATATAGATCTATCCGCAGCGCGCTATCTCTTCGTCTTTTTCTTCTCTACTAAGGCCTTAAGCGCTATCGCAAAGCCGCTGGCACTGGCGCCGTCTACGAAATCGATCGGCTGCGAGCCTTTCTTGTTCGGGGCAGCGTCGACGACTGTCGCTGTTGCAGCGGCAGAAAGGGGTGGGACGGAGTAATAGGGTGGACCCTTAGAATTTCGGCTCGGCCCTTCCGGACCAAGCCGGGCCTTGGCGTACCCACCCCTAAAGCCCTTACCTACCGCCGTATAGATTCCTTTCCCTCCTTAGTTCGAGATATAGTTATTAGAACAGCCGTATTAAATTATATCTGCGTGCTCAGATCAATAGGCGTCGGCTAGCTGGCCTTGTACAAAGTATTCTACGACCTCCTATAGATAGTCAATAACTAGCAGTGCAGGTTTGTACGAATAGGTCGCGCTTACGAATTATACTAATCTAACTACTAGCAACAGGACGCTATAGATTAGGAACTAACGACAACGAGAGTAGCTACGGCCGTTACCGTACGACTAAGGGCTAACGCTAAGAGGGCGCAGTAGGTAGACGTAGCTACTATTAACAGAAGAAAGGCAGAAGGGAGCTGTTACTAGTATAGACAGGCAGGGCACGCTGTACGTAAATGTAGTCTCTTAATGGCTAAGAGACCTAGAGGACGGATTTCTACTAGAAGGGTAGCAACAGCAGTAGTAGGGGCCTAAGAGTTCCCCTTAGATAACGACAAATCGGGAAAAGAGTAGACTCTAAGCAAAGGCTTAGCTAGAGGTATATACAAGATAGGCTACTATATTAATGTATTACTTAGCTATCTTTTAAGAGTATCTATATAACGACTCTACCGTTTATCGTACGACCTACATTAAACAGATCCGCCTACGTACAAATCCTAATTGATACTGGATATTTAGTGTATAGAGTTATTAGCGAAAGCTTCGTATAGAAATACTATATCGAGACTACCCCTACTATACCTATACGCATATAAAGAATTACTAGGCAAGGACTGGACATTACCTGTATAGTAAAGATAACAATTAAGCTATAAGGGCACTACAAGCAAGACTTATACCTCTACGTCGTGTAAGACAAATTAGGGTACGACCTAATACTAGGGAAACCTTAGATAGAGCGCTAGCGAGGTAAGCTTAACGTTGGACGAGGACGTTTGTACCTAGTAGCAACTGATCCAAGCGCGCAGATATAATTTAATATAGCTGTTTTGATAACTATATCTTAAACTAAGGAGGGAAAGGAATCTACGTATGCGTAGGTATAAGTCCTCGTAGGGGAGGTTTGCCAAGACCCGGCTCGGTCCGGAAGGGCCGAGCCGAAATTCTAGAGTCCACTCTATTACTTAGTCCTACTACTTTCCGTCGCTGCAACACTACCCCCCTCCCTTATTAGCGGTCGTCCTCGACTGCTTACTTATCTCTTCTGTCCCTTCTATTACATTCTAGCCAATTAGGCCTTCTTATTCTTCTATCTATCCTTCTGCTTCTGCCTCTTTTTTATCTTCTTTTTCGTTGTCTTTTTCTTTTTCTTTTTCTTTATCTTTTTCGTCTTCTTTTTCTGTCTAGTTCGCAGCTCGTTTCTGCGAAAATTCTTCTTAAAATCGACGTTACTTCTTCTTTTCTTCTATCTTAAAAACATTATCCTTTTCTCATCTGCTTCTTCTTTACGTTGTCGTTGTCTAAAGCCTTTACTTAGCGTCTATCTAATCCGCCCTATGTAATCCTTGCTATATAATCCGAGCTATCTAATCGGAGCTATTTGATTAGTGCTATAGCTCTATATAGGTCCGGACGCGACCTTCTGATTTCTTCTTACCAAGGCTTAAGCGACACTGCGAGGCGCCGTCTCTGGCATCGTCTATAAAATCGATCGGCCGAGCCCTTCGCTTTTATAGACGTCCTCGGAGACTGTGTCTAAGCTCGCAGTCGCGATTGTTTCTTTAGCGTTTCTCTTACTGATAGAACAGACGCAGCTCTTCTTCTTTTCTATCGCTTCTAGCACTATCGTTTCCGGAGCTACTCTTTCTTTATTTCTAGAGCTATCTGGGTCTCGGCTTTCTCGGATTCTAGACATAGAACTCTTCTAGCAGCTCTACCGAATTCCGGAGATTCTCGATCAGATACTATTTATAGTCTTCCGGCTACCCCTTCTATAAGATCCTTGCTTTAATAGACCCCCTTATCTTCTTTATATCTATTACATCTTCTACCTTCTACTCTTCTTCTTTACTGTCTATCTCGATTAGTAGGGGTTCGATAAACCCCTGCCCTAGAAGGCTATCTTTAGGGTCTAGGCTTAGCAGATCTAAATAGAAGACATTGTAGATCTGGAACAATCTCGGCAGCTAGAGTTAATAGGTTACTGGTAACTTCTTTTCCACTATAGTAAACGGACCTACGTAACGGGGGTTAAGCTTAGCGTTGCCTTTTAGCCTTAGGTTCTGCGTGTTAAGCTATACCTTTTGGCCTTCCTTAAATTCTACTAGTAACCGCTTTCTATTAGCTCGAGTTACTATCTTTGCCTAAGCTGATTCCATCGCTTCTTTCGCTACCTAGACGGCTTCTTCTATCTAAGCCTTAAGCGCTCCCGCTGTAGCAGCGGCGACCCTCTTTAACGAGGTAGTAGTAGAAGGTTCCAAAGGGCTGGCTCTATCCAGTAGTTAGAAGCTTATCCTCGGAAGATAGCTGTAAGTTATCTTAAATAGCGCTAGCGAGGTAGCTTTAGATAGAGCCAAATTAGCGCAGAATTCGGCTATTAGAAGTACCTTAGTCCAGTCTTCTTAATAATAGCTGCAGAAGATTTATAAATATTTTTCTATCTTACAGTTAGCTACTTCCGATTAACCGTCCGTCTAAGGGTAAGCGGCCGTACTGAGTTTTCTACAGATTCCGAGAACTTAGTTAATAGCCTTCTATACGTCGGCAGTAAATTGAGGACCCCTATCCGTAGTAATAGTGTCCAGCAGGCTATAATGCTTCTATATATACTAAATCAGTATCCTTGCAGTCTCCTCTGTAGTAGTACCTTTATCCTTTGCTTAGTAGGGGATAAAGTGTTGCTCTTTACTTAACCGATCTACTACGTTAAGTGTAGCATTGTATCTATCGGAATCCGGCAGGCCGGTTACGAAATCTATTGTAATATACTGCTACGATTTCTCAGGGATCGGTAGTAGCTTTAGTAGACCGGCCGGAAGGCTGTAACGTAGCTTCGCTGCTCGATATGCGTAACAATTAGCAATAAACTAGTAGATTTGCTCGAAAATTCGCAGAAACTAGTAGATAGTCCTAATAGCTTCTTTTGTCTTTCTAGCACTTGTATAACCGACATCCTTAGAGCTATAGACTAGCTAAATAACTTCTGTAACTAGTTATTCTAGAACTATTAGCTTCCCCGAACCGGTTTTGCCGAGTTTCTGTTAATAGTTAAGTCGCTCTACCTTTTCGTAAAGCATCTCTTCCTCGGTCGCCGGTTCTATAGTGTAGATCCCTACTTCTTTTAGCACTTCGGCGTCTGCTATCCGTTTGGTAAGCACCTTCTGGAACATGTTCGGATTCTCCTTTGCGCAGCTAGTCTTTCCTTCTCTCCTTATTAGTGTATCGGCTTTTCTATTTTAAGCTCCTAGTCGATAGGTAATCTTAAAATCGAATCTAGATAAGTAGGCAGCCTATCGGGCTTGGTGGCGCAAGAGCTTCTGCGTCTTTATAAAATAGGTTAGTAACTAATAGTCGGTAAGGACCTGGACTGTACTCTTTCTAGCTATAAGCTCCGGCTTCTATTCCTCGAAAGCTTGGATAATAGCTAATAGTTCCTTGTTGTAGATAGCGTAGTTCTGCTTAGCTTTATTTATAGACTTGCTAAAGAAGGCTACTAGATAGAGGGCCTCGTCGTCGTCGTTATACTAAGAAAGGACCCCTGCTGTAACTATATCGGAAGCTTCTGTTTCTAGGTAGATCGTCTTTTCCAGTTAGAAGTGCGCTAGCACTAGAGCCGAGGCCACTGCGGCTTTCAGTTAGTAGAAAGCCTCTGTACACTTCTTATTCTAAAGGCCGCCCGCCTCCTTCTTTAATGCCTTATTTAAGGGTCTTGCTATCTTGCTAAAGTCCTTAATAAAGCAGCGATAGTAGCTGCAGAATCCGAGAAAAGCTCTAATTTAGGTAGTGTTTCCGGACTTCGGCTGCTTCTATTCCGCTATAGCAGCGACCTTTAAGGGGTCTATCTAGATGCCTTCCTTTCTAACGATAAGACCGAGGTATTTAACTTCGGACTAATAGAATTCGCTCTTCTTCGTGTTTGTATTTAATCCGACCTCTCGGAGCCTAGTCAGTACCTGTTTAATGTGGTCCGTATACTGTTGTCTTGTCCTATTGGTATAGATAAGGATGTCGTCTAGGTAGATAGACATAAACTGCTCTAGCATGTCTATAAAGGTATAGTTTATAAAGCGTTGCTATACAGCCAGTGCGTTAGTAAGTCCGAAAGGCATAACCAGCTATTTGAAATTGCCTATATACGTAGCGAATGTCGTAAGGTCTTCCGTCTGTCCTTCTTCGTTCCTTAGCTAATAGAACGCTTAGCAAATGTCTAGCTTGCTGAACTATTTAGCTTTTGCTATCCGCTGTATAGCCTTATCGATTAGCGGCAGTAGGTATATATCTCTCTTAGTAACTTCGTTAAGGCCTCTATAGTCTATGTACAGCTAGAGGCCGCCTCTAGGCTTTCGTACGAAAAAGATTAGCGATGTATACTCGGCTAAGCTTAGCATAATAAATCTCTTCGCTAGGTTTACTTAAACAAACACTTCTACTAAGTCTAGCTCGGCTAGCGACAGTCGCCTTAGCGGTTCGGTTCTTAGCAGTGTAGCTCCTTCCTTTAGTCAAATCTTGTTATTATATTCTAGTTGGTAGAGCGGCAGAAGGTTGGAATCGGCTTTTAAGAACACGTTAGCGTAACGATAGAGTTCTTTTAGTAACACTTCTAATAGGTCTACTTCTTCTTCTGCTATTATCTTTTAGTAGTCTTCGATGTCCTTTATCGAGATAGCGTAGATCTTATTTTCTAGCGACTTCGCGAGGGTAGTTAAGGCTTCTAAGCTTATTATTTCAATAGTTGCTAGAGGTGTGGCAGGGTTAACTAGGTTTTTAAGAGCGGCGGCGGTTGGTAGTTCGACGGCGACGGCGCCCTTCTGCTAGGTCTTAAATTTAATCGTGCCTTCGTCTACGTTAATAACGGCCTTCTGGTTCTTTATCGATTTCTGTCCTATAATAATGTTAAGCCGTCCGATATCTATAACTCGAAATGCCGCTTCCATAGTGCGGCCAGCTAGGGTAGTCTTTAATAGCATATAATACGTAACGCTTTCGGTGTCTTGTCTATTGTATACCGAAATCTGTATTAGCGAGGCTAACTCTACTAGGTAACTGTATCCTTTTTTTAGTTTCTGAACTAGTCGATAGTGAATTGCCGCGCTAATAAGAGCTCCTGTGTCGATAAAAGCTTTTAGTTAAAGAGGCTGGCGCGAGCTCTTAAGGGGGTAGACAGTAATTAGAAGGATAATAGCAGAGTCTGTATTCGCCTCTACTGTAGCCGAAAGTAGGTCGTTGTAGCTGTTAATACTTTCTTCTTCCGGTGGTGTAGATTGTAGTAGTGCCCTATCGTTTATGCTAGGTAGGGGGCCTATCCGTCTAGCTGATCTTTTTCTAGGATTCTTAATAGTACTCCGCTGTCTACACTATCGGTATCGTTCGGCGTCGGTTCTATAGCTTGGACGCTCTTCCTCAGCGGCGGTAGCGTAGGTCTTGTCGCTTAATACTCTCGCTTCTGCTAAGCGGTTGCTTGGCATCTAGTAGCGATATAGCTAGGCTTTCTATACGTATAGCAGGTAGGGACGAATGTCGAACGCAGCGGATAGGATAGTTGCTAGGGGCCGCGTCGGAAAGATAAAGAGGACCGGGTTAATAGCGCGAACAGCGGTCGCTAACTCGGTTCTTAGATCGCCAGTCTTCTATATTTGTTTATATTTCTAGCAGTAACTCTTGCTTAATTTACGAAGGCTTAAAGGTCTCTAGTCCGTAATAAGACTAAAGCGTTAGCTAGTTCAGGCCTTAATTTCTTTCTTAGCAGGTGCAGTTGTTCGCTCTTAGACACCTTTGCCCTAATCGTATGCTTCTGGAACTGTCTATAGAATTCTTCGAACGACAGCCGATATTAGCTGGCCTTGTCAAGTTGTTTACGAGCCGTCTGCTCGCAGAAGTGGTCGGCGAAGCGCTGATCTAAGGCTTCGATAGCCTCGGTAGCGGTGGCTTCTTCCAAGTCTGCTACTAACGTAAACGCCTTACTGTCTAGTTATAATTGAAGGTATGCCAACTTGTCGTCTTCGCTGTTGTTGGCATAATCGTGGTTTATCTTATTTATTATCTTCTTCTTAAAAACTTCCTATATCTCTGGATTGCTGCTGCTAAAGACCTGTAGGTTAGGTAGTAACGTTATTGAAATGCTACCTTAACTGTAAGCAGCAGGGGAGGCATAATTAGTGTAGCCTTCTAGTAGCGGCAGCAGCGGCGCTAACGACATTAACGCTGCTATATTAGCTAACTAAGCCCTTGGCCTATTTAGTTAAGCTAATCGTACTATAGCCTAATTCTTAAGCACTTCGATAGTGGTTTCCGCTAACGCCCTCTTAGCAGCTATCGCTTCTACTTCCTCTCTTAGCTGTCTATTCTCTTCTAACTTCTTGTAGAACAGCTTCTCGATAAAGTTTATAGCATCGTAGACCTTCTCGACTCTGTTTTCCATTATATGCTCTTTAAGCTCCTTAGGCCTACAGGCGTACAGCTCCTTATAGTTAGCTATTCGCTCCTTTACCTTATTCGTCTCTTCTGCTATAAGATCCTAGATAATAGTCCTATTGTCTATAACGCTCGTACGCATGTCTCTCGTCCTGTTAGTCTTTCTTCTGCTTCTGCTACAGCCTATAACGCTGCCTTCTACTGTTAAGAAGCTCTCTATAGCCTTCTTACAGTGCTGGTTGGTTGGTTTGGGTTGTAGGGTGCGCGTACGTTATTTAGGTAACCGGATGTGATTCGACAGGCCCTTTCGCATAGCGTAGTGTTAGTGTAGTTAGCGAGTTCGAGATATAATAATCTAAGCGCGTAGATATAATTCAATACAGCTGTTTTAATAACTATATCTCGAACTAAGGAGGGAAAGGAATCTACGTATGCACAGGTGTAAGTCCTCGTAGGGGGGGTGTGCCAAGACCCGGCTCGGTCCAGAAGGGCCGAGCCGAAATTCCAGGATCTACCCTTGTTAGGGGACGCAGTCCTGCCAGGCCTCGGACCTGGACCGGCCGTTGTCCTAAGGAGTACAACTTAGCAGCGCTAGCAAGACCCAGCTAGACCGAGTCCTGACCTGGCCTAGCTAAGTCGGCATCCCCTCCCCCTATACCCTGTACAGAGGGAAATCTCTGCACCCCTATATAGAGGGAAATCTCTGCACCCCTATATAGAGGGAAATCTCTGCACCCCTGTACAGAGGGAAATTGCTAGCTTGCCTCGCAGGTACAAATATACAGTAGCAGACGACGAAGGAACTGTCTATCAGTTCTTTATATAGATACCTAGCTTTAAGTTTCTAAATTAAGATTCTTAAACCTATTATATTAGGAACTGATCTTACTGTTAGTAACTGCAGTAATACAACGAAGATAGACAACGCTATCCCTATAGAAACTACGGCTATGCAGGACTAGGTGCAGCATATATATAAGGAGCTAATAGCTTGTACAAACTAGCTCGAACAATGCTAGGGGACGCCGCCCTGCCAGGTCCTGTACCTGAACTGGCCGTCGTCCTAAGGATTGCGACTTAGCGGCGCTAGCACGACCCTACCCTCCTTAGAGGCACTAGCACGACCCTACCCTCTGTACAGAGAAAAATCCTGCAACCCTGTACAGAGGGAAACCCCTGCTCCCCTGCCTAGTAAGAAATCTCTGCACCCCTGTACAGAGGGAAATCTCTGCACCCTTATATAGGGGGAAATTGCTGGCTTGCTTCGTAGGTGTTGCAGCGGCAGAAAGGGGTGGGACTAAGTAATAGGGTAGACCCTTGGAATTTTAGCTTAGCCCTTCCGGACCGAGCTAGGCCTTGGCACACTACCCCTAAAGCCCTTACCTACTGCCGTATAGATTCCTTTCCTTCTTTAGTTCGAGATATAGTTATTAAAAAGGCTGTATTGAATTATATCTGTGTGCCCCGATTATTATATCTCGAACTCACTTACTACACTAACTCCGCGCTGCGCGAAAGGGTCCGTTAAACTATCCAGCTACCTAAATAATGCATGCGCATACTACAAACTAAACCAAAACACTAGCACTGTAAGACGGCTATAGAGAGCTTCTTAACGGTAGAGGGCGGCGTTATAGGCCCCAGCAGAAAGAGAAAGACTAACAGACTAAGGGATAGGCGTACTAGCATCCTTAAAGATAGAACAGCTACTAAGGGCCTTACAGAAGAAGAGACAGATAAAGCGAAGAAAGGAATAGCAGGCTATACAGAACTGTACGTACGCACGCCGGATAAAATAGGAGAATATCTAACAGAACATAGAGCTAGGAAGGTGTTCGACATTATTACCTTCGTTAAAAAGAAGTTTTATAAGAACATAGAAGAGAACAAGCGACTAAGAGAAGAAATAGAATTGGTGATAGCCGAGAAGGAATCAGCAGAGACTATTATTAATGTGCTAGAAAACCAAGCGGCGAATCGACTCGCACAACTAAAGGCAATAAAGGCTCAGTTAGCTAAGATAGAAGTAGCGGTATCGTCAGCGCTACTACATCGAGAAGAACAAGCAGAGACTACCTTACCGGCGGCCTACAGTCAAGGTAGCACCTTAATAACGTTACTACCGGACCTACCGGCGTTTAGGGGCAGAGACTCCAAAGACTAGGAGGCATTTAAAAAGAAGATAAAGAACAAGATAGACCGCAATTATACCAGAAACAGTAAAGAAGATAGGTTGGCCTACCTAGAATCGCGATTAGAAGGTAAAGCTTTTTCGCTAGTAGCAGACCTAGAAGAGGTAACCGCCGAAGAAGCAATCAAAGCGCTGGATCAACGCTTTAGAGACCCCTTCTAGAAGAAGACGGCCTATAAGCAACTAGATAAGATTAACTAGAACCGGCTAACGTTTAAGGAATTCTACAGACTGTTCAGAAAATATGCTATTAGAGCTAAAGTGTTAGAAGATAAGCAGCTACACTTACTAAGGCAGAAGCTGAGCCCTAAATTGGCCGTAGCTATAGCTTCGGTAGAAGACGAAGACCTCGAGAGCTTCGTACACTAAGCGAGAGTTACCGCTAGAAACCTAAGCGCCTACGCGAAATCGGCATCGCGCGAATCGAACTAGAAGCTATCGACGACGCCAACAATATGACCCCCTGCACCTTTCCGAAGTGCCCCCTAGCAGCTATCTTATTCGCCGCGATTATCGTTCGTCCCTACCTGCTACGCGTACAGAAAGCCTAGCTATATCGCTACTAGATGTCTAGCGACGGCCTAACAGAAGTAGGAGTATCGTGCTACGAAGCTACCGCCGCTGCCGAGAAAGACCATCTAAGCTATCGAGCCGGCGCCGAACGACACCGACAGTATAGACAGTAGAGTGCCCTTAAGGATCTTAGGAAAAGACCAGCTGGACGGATAGGCCCCCTATCCAGCATAGACAATAGGGCACCGACGCGATCCGCATCACTAGAAGAAGAGAGCATTAACAGCTGTAACGACCCGCTCTCGGCGGCTGTAGAAGTAAATACGGAAACCGCTATTATCCTTCCGATTACTGTCTACCCCCTTAATAGATCGTACAGCCCCCTTCAGTTAGGAGCCTTTATCGACACAGGAGCGCTTATCGGAGCAGCGATCCACTATCGATTGGTTCAGAAACTAATAAAAGGATATAGTTATCCTGTAGAGCTAGCGTTGCTAACGCGAATTTCGGTATACAACGGACAAGACACTGAGATTGTAACGCATTATATGCTACTAAGAACCACCCTGGCTGGTCGTACTACAGAAGCGACGTTCCGAATTATAGATATCGGAAGGTTTGACATTATTATAGGGCAGAAATAGATAAAGAACTAGAAGGCCGTTATTAACGTAGGTAAAGGCACACTCGGATTCAAAACCCTGCAGAGTGGCGTCGCCGCCGTCGAATCGGTTACCGCCGTCACTACAAAACCGAACGTTACAACTACCGAAGCGGCTCCGATAGATCGGTCCGACCCTCTAGACACGATCGGAATAATAGGCTCGGAAGCTTTAACGACCCTCGCGAGATCGCTAGACAATAAGATCTACGCTATCTCGATAAAAGACATTAAAGATTACTAAAAGATAATGGCCGAAGAAGAAGTAGACCTGTTAGAGGTGTTGCCAAAGGGGCTCTATAGCTACACTAATGTATTCTCAAAAGCTAACTCTGTTGCAGCGGTAGAAAGGGGTGGGACTGAGCAATAGGGTAGACCCTCGGAATTTCGGCTCAGCTCTTCTGGACCGAGCCGGGCCTTGGCACACCACCCCCAAAGCTCTCGCCTACTACTATATAGATTCCTTTCCCTCCTCAGTTCGAGATAAAGTTATCAAAAGCCTGTATTGAATCTTATCTGCGTGCCCAGATTATTATATCTCGAACTCACTCACTACACTACTACCGCGCTGCGCGAAAGGGACTGTTAAACTATCCGAACACCCGAATAACGCACGCGCACTACACAAACCAAACAATAGCACCGTAAGATAGCTATAGAGAGCTTCTTGACGGTAGAGAGCGGCGTTATAGGCCGAAGCAGAAGCAGAAGAGAAAAGACTAACAGAGCGAGTAGACGCTCTAGTGTTATCGATAATAAGTTCATTATCAGAGGTTTTGCAGCAGAAGAGACCGCAGAGATTAAGGAACGAATAAACGAATACAAGAAAATCTACGACTGCACACTCGAGGAACTTAAAGATTACGTAAACGAGAACAGAGTAGAAAAGGTCTACGACAGCATAGACCTTATTAAGAAGCTGTTTTACAGAATCCTAGAAGAAAAGAGACAGTTAAGAGAGGAAATCGAGGCAGTAAGAGCCGAGAAGGAATCGGCTGAGACTATTATAGACGTGCTGGAAAACTAAGCGGCAAACCGACTAGCACAACTAAAGGCGATAAAGGCTTAGTTAGCTAAGATAGAAGCAGCGATGTCGCCGCCACTGCGCTAAGAAGAACCAGTAGAGACCGTCTCGCCGGCGGCCTACAGTTAAGGTAGCACCTTAATAACATTACTACCGGACCTACTAGCGTTTAGAGGTAGAGACCCCGAAGACTAGGAAGCGTTTAAGAAGAAGATAAAGAACAAGATAGACTAGGACTACGCCAGAAACAGTGCCGGGGATAGGTTAGCCTACCTAGAGTCGCAATTAGAAGGCGAAGCTTTTTCGCTAGTAGCAGACCTAGAAGAGGTAACTGCCGAGGAAGCGATTAAAGCGCTGGATCAACGCTTCGGAGACCCCTTCCGAAAGAAGACGGCCCGCGAACAGCTAGATAAGATTAACCAGAACCGGCAGACGTTTAAAGAGTTCTACGGACTATTTAGAAAATATGCGATCAGAGCCCGAGTGTCGGAAGATAAGCAGCTCTACCTACTAAGGCAGAAGCTGAACCCTAAACTAGCTGCAGCTATAGCCTCGGTAGAAGACGAAGACCTTAAGAGCTTCGTGCACCGAGCGAGAGTTACTGCGAGAAACTTAAGCGCTTACGCGAAATTACGCGAATCGAACTAGAAGCCGTTGTTAACGCAGGCGACGCGACCCCCTGCACCTTTCTGGAGAGCACCTCCGCAGCTATCTTATCAGTTACCGCGTTCGTCGTTCGTCCCTACCTGTTACACGTATAGAAAGCCTGGCCACATCGCTATAAGGTGCCAAGCATTAGATAAGCAGAAGCAGGAGTATCGTGTTATAAAGCAGCCGCAGCAGCCGAGAAATACTATACAGGCTATTAAGCCGGCTCCGAACGATACAGACAGTGTGGGCAGTAGAGTGCTACTAAGAATCCTAGGAAAAGACCAGCTGGATAGATAGGCCCCCTATCCAGCATAGACGATAGGGCACCAACAAGAACCACGTTACCGGAAGAAGAGAGTATTAACAGCTGCAACGATCCGCTCTCGGCGGCAGTAGAAGTAAATACGGAAACGGCTATTATCCTTCTAATTACCGTCCACCCCCTCGATAGATCGAGCAAACCACTTTAGCTAAGAGCTTTTATCGATATAGGGGCCCTTATCGGAGCGGCGATCCACTACCGATTGGTTCAAAAGCTAATAAACGGATACAGCTATCCAGTGGAGTTAGCATTACCGACACAGATTTCGGCGTACAACAGACAAGACACAGAGAGTGTCACGGATTATGTGCCACTGAAGACTACCCTAGCTGGCCGGACTACAGAGGCAATGTTCCGAATTATAGATATCGGAAGGTTTAACATTATTATAGGACAAAAATAGATAAAGAACTAGAGAGCAGTTATTAACGTAGGTAAAGGCACACTCGGATTCAGAACACCGTACAGCGGCTCTGCCGCCGTCAAATCAGTCACCGAGGTCGTAGTAGAACCGAACGTTACGACTGTTGAAGTAGCTCTAAAGGATCGGTCCGACCCTTAAGACACGATCGGAATAATAAGTTTAGAAGCTTTGACGGCCCTCGCGAGGTCGTCGGACAACGAGATTTATGCTATCTTAATAAAGGATATTAAAGACTACCGGAAGATAATAGCGGAAGAAGAAGTGGATCTACTAGAGGTGTTACCGAAAGAACTCTATAGTTACACTAACGTGTTCTTAAAGGCTAACTCCAACCTCTTGCCGCTCTACTAACCGGAATACGACAACAAGATCCGACTGAAAGAAGGAGCCGCACTGCCGAGAACCGAGCCCCTAAGACGCTTATCGCCAGCGGAGCTGGACTAGGTAGAAGTGTTTGTTAGAGAAAACTTAGCGAAGAAGTTTATTACGCCAAGCTCTACGGAATATGCGTTACCGATTCTTTTCGTACGGAAACCCGGAGGCGGTCTCCGACTGTATGTAGATTACTGTAGCCTTAGTAAGGTTACTAAGAGAGATGTGTATCCGCTGCCTCTAATCGATAAGACTATACAACGAGTAGCTAAGGCTAAGTGGTTCAGCAAGCTGGATATCTGCTAAGCGTTCTACCGGTTAAGGAACGAAGAAGGACAAACCGAAGATCTTACGACATTCGCTACGCGTATAGGCAATTTCAAATAGCTGGTAATGCCTTTCGGACTTACTAACGCGCCGGCTATGTAGCAACGCTTTATAAACCACACCTTTATAGACATGCTAGAACGGTTCGTGTCTATCTACTGAGACGACATTCTTATCTATACTAGGGGAACGAGAGAGAAACATACGGACTACATTAAGAGGGTGTTAAAGAGACTCCGCGAGGTCGGACTAAACGCAGACATAAAGAAGAGCGAGTTCTACTAGACCGAAGTCAAATACCTCGTTCTTATCGTCGGAAGAGAAGGAATTCGGATAGACCTATCGAAAGTAGCCGCCGTCGCGGAATAGAAGCAACCAACATCCGGAAACACTATGCAAATCAGAGCGTTTCTCGGATTCTGCAGCTACTATCGACGGTTTATTAAGAACTTTAGCAAGATAGCGAGACTACTAAACGAAGCATTAAAGAAGGAGGCCGCTAGCATATAGAATAAGAGGTGTACAGAAGCCTTTAACTAGCTAAAGGAGGCAGTAGCCTTAGCGCCTGTACTGGCGCACTTCCGACCGGAAAAGACGATCTACGTAGAAACGGACGCTTCCGACACAGTGACAGCAGGGGTCCTTTCTCAATACGCTAACGACGACGAGACTCTCCATCCGGTAGCTTTCTTTAGCAAGTCTATAAATAATGCTAAACGGAACTATGCTATTTATAACAAAGAGCTGCTAGCTATTATTTAGGCTTTCGAGGAGTGGAAACCAGAGCTTATAGCTAGACGGAGCACGGTCCAGGTCCTTACGGACCACCAGTCGCTGACCTACTTTATAAAGATGCAGAAGCTATTACGCCGCTAAGCGAGGTAGGCCGCTTACCTGTCCGGATTCGACTTTAAGATTACTTATTGACCCGGAGCTTAAAATAGAAAGGCTAATGCGCTAACGAGAAGAGAAGGAAAGACTAGCCGCGCGAAAGAAGACCCAAACATGTTTCAGAAAGTGCTAACAGAACGAATAGTAGACGCCGAGGTGCTAAAAGAGGTAGGGATCTGTGCGATAGGGCCGCTACCGGAAGAAGAGACGCTGTACGAGAAGGTAGAACAGCTTAATTAGCAGCAGAAGCTTAGAAAACCCGGCTTAGGGAAACTGATCGTTCTAGAAGAACTATGTTAGGGGGCGCCGCCTGGCCCAGGTCCTGAACCCGACCTGAGCCGACCGTCGCCCCGAGGACTGCGACTCAGCGGCGCCAGCACGACCCCACCCTCCGTACGGAGCCACCGACAGGACCCCACTCCCGTACGGAGGGAGAACACTGCGGTCCTGCACAAAGGGGAGCCACCGCCCCTCGGATTAGGGGAAAGACCCCGCACCACCGTACGGAGAAGGTAACTCCCGATCCTCCGTACGGAGGGTGAAACTTGCACCCCTGCACAGAGGGGAAATTGCTGGCTTAGCTTCGTGGATACAAATCGTACGGAGCAGACGACGAAGGAACTGCCTATTAGTTCCTTTATGTAGATACCCGACCTCAAGTTTCTGAACCAAGATTCTTGAGCCCCTTACAAACTAATTCCAGAGGTTATCTAACTGGTTTATAGTTCTACAGATGTAGGCTACGCAGGATCAAAGAAGACGATAGAAGCAGTAAGGACGACCTACTGGTTCCCGCGAATTTTCGAGAGGATCCACCGGTTTATAGCTAACTGTTATATGTGCTGAGCCGCGAAGCCACGTTACGGCCTTCTAGCCGGCCTGTTAAAGCCACTTCCGATCCCTAAGAAACTATAGCAGCACATTACGATAGACTTCGTAACCGGCCTGCCAGACTCCGATAGATACGACGCTACGCTTAACGTAGTAGATCGACTAAGCAAGGAACGCTATTTCATCCCCTGCCGAGCTAAGGATAAAGGAACTACTACAGAAGAAACGGCGAGAATGTTAATCCAGCACGTATAGAAGCACTACGGCCTGCCGGATACTATTACTACGGATAGGGGTCCTTAGTTCACTGCAGACGTATAGAAAGCTATTAACTAGGCCCTCAGAATTCGTAGAAAGCTTAGCACGGCTGCTTACCCTTAGACTAACGGCCAGTCTAAAGTAGCTAACTATAAGATAGAAAAGTATCTACGAATCTTCTGTAGCTATTATTAAGCAGAGTGGATTAAGATGTTGCCAATAGCCGAATTCTGCGCCAATTTAGCACAGTCGGAAGCTACCTTACTGGCGCTGTTTAAGATAACCTACAGCTATCTTCCGAGGATAAGCTTTTAACTACTGAACGAACCCAGCTCTTTAGAACTATCTACTGCCACCTCGTCGAAGAGAATCGCCGCGGCAGCGGCAGAAGCGCTCCGATCTTAGGTTGAAGAAGCGATCAAGGTAGCGAAAGAGGCGATGGAATCAGCTTAGAAGAAGATAGTAACTCGAGCTAATAGAAAGAGGTTACCGATAGAATTCGAGGAAGGCCAAAGGGTATAGCTTAATACGCAGAACCTGAGGCTAAAAGGCAACGCGAAGCTTAACCCTCGTTACATAGGTCCGTTCAAGATAATAGAAAAGAGGTCGCCGGTAACATACAGGCTCCAGCTGCCGAAATCGTTCCGGATCTACGATGTCTTTTACTCGGATCAACTAAGCCTAGACCCTAAAGATAGTCTTCCGGATCAGGGGTTCGCTAAACCCCCATCGATCGAAATAGACAGTAAAGAAGAAGAATAGGAGGTAGAAGATGTTATAGATATAAGAAGACGAAGAGGATCTATCAAAGCGAGGATCTTATAGAAAGGATAGCCGGAAGACTATAAATAGCATCCGGTCGAGAACCTCCGGAATTCGGTAGAGCTGCTAAGAGAATTTTACGTACGGAACCCGAAGAAGCCGAGGCCTAAGTGGCTCGGCGGCTAAGAAGAAAAGCCGCGTCCACTCTATCGATGCAGAAACTAATAAAGACGATCGTAGCGGCCGCTTTGCCGGAGTCTTCGACGCAGCCACTACCTACCGCGGCTGCGGCAGGAAGCTCGCCAACGCCGTAAAGCGGCATCGGCGCCGCCAGCCCTGCGGTAGGTAAGGTCCTCAGTAGAGAAAAAAAAAGAAGAAGATAGCGAGCAGTAGATGGATCTATATAGACCTACGCGATAGCGCACGGACCGGTTACGCCGCAGCTCGGGTAACCGCTGGCTCCGATTAGATAGAACGGATTAGATAGACGCCAAGTAAAGACGTTAGATAGTAATAATATAAATCTTTTAAAAAAAAAGGAGGAACAGATAAGTAAGCAGTCGAGGGCGACCGCTGATAAGGGAGGGGGGTAGTGTTGCAGCGGTAGAAAGGGGTGGGACTGAGCAATAGGGTAGACCCTCGGAATTTCGGCTCAGCCCTTCCAGACCGAGCCGGGCCTTGGCACACTACCCCCAAAGCTCTCGCCTACCACTACATAGATTCCTTTCCCTCCTCAGTTCGAGATATAGTTATCAAAAAGGCCGTATTGAATCTTATCTGCGTGCCCGGATCAAACTCCAACCTCTTGCCGCTCTATCGACCGGAATACAACAACAAGATCCGACTAAAAGAGGGAGCTACGCTGCCGAGAACCGAGCCCTTAAGACGATTATCGCTGGCCGAGCTGGACTAAGTAGAGGTGTTTGTTTGAGAAAACCTGGCAAAGAAGTTTATTACGCCGAGCTCTGCTGAGTATATGTTACTGATTCTTTTTATACAGAAACTAGGAGGTAGTCTCTGACTGTGCGTAGACTACCGAGGCCTTAATAAGGTTACTAAGAGAGATGTGTATCCGCTGCCGCTAATCGATAAGACTATACAATAAGTGGCTAAAGCTAAGTAGTTTAGCAAGCTAGACATTCGCTAAGCGTTCTACTAACTAAGGAACGAGGAAGGACAAACAGAAGACCTTACGACATTCGCTACGCGTATAGGCAACTTTAAGTAGTTAGTAATGCCTTTCGGACTTACAAACGCGCTAGCGGTGTAGCAGGGTTTTATAAATTATACCTTTATAGACATACTAGAACGGTTCGTATCTATTTACTTAGACGACATTCTTATCTATACCGATAGAACGAGAGAACAGCATACAGACTATATTAAGAAGATGCTAACTAGGCTCCGCGAGGTCGGATTAAACGTAGACACGACGAAGAGCGAGTTTTATCAGACCGAAGTCAAATATCTCGGTCTTATTATCGGAAGAGAAGGAATTCGGATAGACCCTTCGAAGGGCGCCGCCGTTGTTGCAGTGGTAGAAAGGGGTGGGACTAAGCAATAGGGTAGACCCTCGGAATTTCAGCTCGGCCCTTCCGGACCGAGCCGGGCCTTGGCACACTACCCCCAAAGCTCTCGCCTACTACATAGATTCCTTTGCCTCCTCAGTTCGAGATAAAGTTATCAAAAAGGCCGTATTGAATCTTATCTGCGTGCCCGGATCATTATATCTCGAACTCACTTACTACACCACTACTGCGCTGCGCGAAAGGGACCGTTGAACTATCCGGACACCCGAATAACGTACGCGCACTACACAAACCAAACAACAGCACTGTAAGATAGCTATAGAGAGCTTCTTAACAGTAGAGAGCGGCGTTATAGGCCGAAGCAGAAGCAGAAGAGAAAAGACTAACAGAGTAAGTAGGCGCTCTAGTGTCATCGATAATAAGTTCATTATTAGAGGTTTTACAGCGGAAGAGACTGCAGAGATTAAGGAACGAATAAACGAATACAAGAAAATCTACGACTATACACTCGAGGAACTTCAGGATTATGTAAACGAGAACGGAGTAGGAAAGGTCTACGACAGCATAGACGTTATTAAGAAGCTTTTTTACAGAATCCTAGAAGAAAAGAGACAGTTAAGAGAGGAAATCGAGGCAGTAAGAGCCGAGAAGGAATCGGCCGAGACTATTATAGACGTGCTGGAAAACTAAGCGGCGAACCGACTAGCACAACTAAAGGCAATAAAGGCTTAGTTAGCTAAGATAGAAGCAGCGATGTCGCCGCTACTGCGCTAAGAAGAACCAGTAGAGACCGTCTCGCCGGCGGCCTACAGTTAAGGTAGCACCTTAATAACATTACTACCGGACCTACTAGCGTTTAGAGGTAGAGACCCCGAAGACTAGGAAGCGTTTAAGAAGAAGATAAAGAACAAGATAGACTGCGACTATGCAGGAAACAGTGCCGGAGATAGATTAGCCTACCTAGAGTTGCGATTAGAAGGCGAAGCTTTTTCGCTAGTGGCGGACCTGGAAAAGGTAACTGCTAAAGAAGCGATCAAAGCGCTAGATCAACGCTTCGGAGACCCCTTCCGGAAGAAGACGGCCTATAAGCAGCTAGATAAGATCAACCAGAACCGACAGACGTTTAAGGAATTCTACGGGCTATTCCGAAAATATGCTATTAGGGCTAGAGTAGCGGAAGACGAGCAGCTCTACCTACTAAGGCAGAAGCTGAACCCTGAACTGGCCGCAGCTATAGCCTCGGTAGAAGACGAAGACCTTAAGAGCTTCGTGCACTAAGCGAGAGTTACTGCGAGAAACCTAAGCGCTTACGCAAAATTACGCGAATCGAACCAGAAGCCGTTGTTAACGTAGGCGGCGCGACCCCCTGCACCTTTCCGGAGAGCACCTCCGCAGCTATCTTATCAGTTACCGCGTTCGTCGTTTGTCCCTAGCTGTTACGCGTATAGAAAGTCTAGCTACATCGCTACGAGGTGCCAAGTATTAGATAAGCAGAAGCAGGAGTATCGTGTTATAAAGCAGCCGCAGCAGCCGAGAAAGACTATACAAGCCATCGAGCTAGCTCCGAACGACACCGATAGCGTAGACGGTAGAGTGCTACTGCGAATCCTGGGAAAAGACTAGCTGGATAGATAGGCCCCCTATCCAGCATAGACAACAGGGCACTAACAAGAACTACGTTACCGAAAGATAAGAGTATTAACAGCTGTAGCGATCCGCTCTCGGCGGCGGTAGAGGTAAACACGGAAACAGCTATTATTCTTCTAATTACTGTCTACCCCCTAGATAGCTCGAGCAAACCACTTTAGCTAAGAGCTTTTATCAATACGGGGGCCCTTATCGGAGCGGCGATCCACTACCAATTGGTTCAAAAGCTAATAAAGGGATATAGCTATCCGGTAGAGATAGCATTACCGACACGGATTTCGGCGTACAACGGACAAGACACAGAGAGTGTTACGCATTATGTGCCACTGAAGACTACCCTAGCTGGCCGCACTACGGAGGCGACGTTCCGAATTATAGATATCGGAAGGTTTGACATTATTATAGGATAGAAATAGATAAAGAACCAGAAAGCCGTTATTAACGTAGGTAAAGGCACCCTTAGATTCAAAAACCAGCAGACCGAAATCGCCGCCGAATCAGTTACAGTCGCTAACGCCAAACCGAACGTTACGACTATCGAAGTAGCTCCGAAGGATAGTTCTGACCCTTAAGACACGATCGGAATAATAAGTTCAGAAGCTTTAACGACCCTCGCGAGGTCGCTAGACAACGAAATTTACGCTATCTTAATAAAAGACATCGAAGACTACCAGAAGATAATAGCGGAAGAAGAAGTGGATCTACTAGAGGTGTTACTGAAAGAACCCTATAGTTACACTAACGTGTTCTTAAAGGCTAACTTCAACCTCTTACCGCTCTACCGACCGGAATATAACAACAAGATCCGGCTGAAAGAAGGAGCTAAGCTACCGAGAACCGAGCCCTTAAGAAGACTGTCACTAGCGGAGCTGGACTAGGTAGAAGTGTTTGTTAGAGAATACTTAGCAAAGAAGTTCATTACGCTAAGCTTAGCAGAATATGCGTCGCCGATCCTTTTCGTACAGAAACCTAGGGGTAGTCTCCGACTGTGCGTAGATTACCGAGGCCTTAACGAGGTTACTAAGAGAGACGTGTATCCGCTGCCTTTGATCGACGAGACTATACAGAGGGTGGCGAAGGCTAAGTGGTTTAGCAAGCTAGATATTCGCTAAGCTTTCTATCGATTAAGAAACGAAGAAGGACAAACTAAAGATCTTACGACATTCGCTACGCGCATAGGCAATTTCAAATAGCTAGTAATGCCTTTCGGACTTACTAACGCGCCAGCAGTGTAGCAACGCTTTATAAACTACACCTTTATAGACATGCTAGAACGGTTCGTTTCTATCTACTTAGACGATATTCTAATCTATACTAAAGGAACGAGAGAGCAATACACGGACTACATTAAGAGGGTGTTAAAGAGACTCCGCGAGGTCGGATTAAACGCGGACACGAAGAATAGTGAGTTCTACTAGACCGAAGTTAAATACCTCGGCCTTATCGTCGGAAGAGAAGGAATCCGGATAGACCTATCGAAAGTGGCCGCTGTCGCAGAATGGAAGCAACCGACATCCGGAAACACTACGCAAATCAGAGCGTTCCTCAGATTCTGCAGCTACTATCGACGGTTCATTAAGGACTTCAGTAAGATAGCGAGACCCCTGAATAAGGCGTTAAAGAAGGAGGCCGCTAGCCTATAGAATAAGAAGTGTATAGAAGCTTTCAACCGACTAAAGGAAGCGGTGGCCTTAGCGCTAGTGCTGGCGCACTTCCGACCAGAAAAGACGATCTATATAGAAACGGACGCTTCCGACACAGTAACAGCAGGGGTCCTTTCTCAATACGCTAACGACGACGAGACTCTCTATCTAGTAGCTTTCTTCAGCAAGTCTATAAATAATGCTAAGCGGAACTACGCTATTTATAACAAAGAGCTGCTAGCTATTATTCAGGCTTTCAAGGAGTGGAAACCAGAGCTTATAGCTAGACGGAGCACGGTCCAGGTCCTTACGGACCACCAGTTACTGACCTACTTTATAAAGACGCAGAAGCTATTATAGCGCTAGGCCCGGTAGGCTGCCTACTTATCCGGATTCGATTTTAAGATTACCTATCGACTAGGAGCTCAAAATGGAAAGGCTAATGCGCTAACGAGAAGAGAAGGAAAGACTAGCCGCGCGAAAGAAGATCCGAACATGTTTCAGAAAGTGCTAACAGAACGAATAGTAGACGCCCGAGGTGTTGAAAGAGGTAGGTATCTGTACGACAGAGCCGCCGATTAAAGAAGAGACGCTGTACGAGAAAGTAGAACGGCTTAATTAGCAGCAGAAGCTCGGCAAAACCGGCTTAGGGAAACTGATCGTTCTGGAAGAACTAATTACAGAGGTTATCTAACTGGTTTATAGTTCTACAGATATAGGCTACGCAGGATCAAAGAAGACGATAGAAGCAGTAAGGACGACCTACTAGTTCCTGCGAATTTTCGAGAGGATCCACCGGTTTATAGCTAACTGTTATATGTGCCGAGCCGCGAAGCTACGTTACGGCCTTCTGGCCGGCCTGTTAAAGCCACTTCCAATCTCTAAGAAACTATAGCAGCACATTACGATGGACTTCGTAACCGGCCTGCTAGACTCCGATAGATACGACGCTACGCTTAACGTAGTGGATCGACTAAGCAAGGAACGCTATTTCATCCCCTGCCGAGCTAAGGATAAAGGAACTACTGCAGAAGAAACAGCGAGAATGTTGATCCAGCATATATAGAAGCACTACAGCCTGCCGGATACTATCACTACGGATAGGGGTCCTTAGTTTACTGCAGACGTATAGAAAGCCATTAACCAGACCCTCGGAATTCGTAGAAAGCTCAGCACGGCCGCTTACCCTTAGACCGACAGTTAGTCTAAAGTAGCTAACCGTAAGATAGAAAAGTATCTACGAATATTCTGCAGCTATTATTAAGAAGAGTGGATTAAGATGTTGCCGATAGCCGAATTCTGCGCCAATTCAGCACGGTCGGAAGCTACTTTACTAGCGCCGTTTAAGATAACATACAGTTATCTTCCGAGGATAAGCTTTTAGCCGCCAAACGAACCCAGCTCTTTAGAACCTTCTACTACTACTTCGTCGAAGAGAATTGACGCGGCGGCGGCAGAAGCGCTCCGATCTCAGATAGAAGAAGCGATTAAGATAGCAAAAGAGGCGATAGAATCAGCTTAGAAGAAGATAGTAACTCGAGCTAATAGAAAGAGGTTACCGATAGAATTCGAGAAAGGCCAAAAGGTATGGCTTAACACGCGGAACCTAAGGCTAAAAGGCAACGCGAAGCTTAACCCTTGTTACGTAGGTCCGTTTAAGATAATAGAAAAGAGGTCGCTGGTAACATACAGGCTCCAGCTGCCGAAATCATTCTAGATCTACGATGTCTTTCACTCGGATCTGCTAAGCCTAGACCCTGAAGATAGTCTTCCGGATTAGGGGTTCGCTAAACCCCCGTCGATCGAAATAGACAGTAAAGAAGAAGAATAGGAGGTAGAAGATGTTATAGATATAAGAAAACAAAGAGGATCTATTGAAGCGAGGATCTTATAGAAAGGATAGCTAGAAGACTACGAATAGTATCCGGCCGAGAACCTCCGGAATTCGGTGGAGCTGCTAAGAGAATTTTACGTACGGAACCCGAAGAAGCCGAGGCCTAAGTGGCTCGACGGCTAAGGAAAAAAAAAAGGAGGAACAGATGACTAAGCGGTCGAGGGCGACTGCTGATAAGGGAGGGGGGTGGTGTTGCGGCGGTAGAAAGGGGTGGGACTAAGCAATAGGGTGGACCCTCGGAATTTCGGCTCGGCCCTTCCGGACCAAGCTAGGCGTTGGCACACTACCCCTAAAGCTCTCGCCTACTACTACATAGATTCCTTTCCCTCCTTAGTTCGAGATATAGTTATCAAAAAGGCCGTATTGAATCTTATCTGCGTGCCCGGATCAGCCGTCGCAGAATAGAAGCAACCGAAATCTGGAAACACTACCTAAATTAGAGCGTTTCTCGGATTCTGCAGCTACTATCGACAGTTTATTAACGACTTTAGCAAGGTAGCAAGACCCCTAAATAAGGTATTAAAGAAAGAGGCCGCTAGCCTGTAGAATAAGAGGTATACGGAGGCTTTTAACCGGCTAAAAGAAGCAGTGGCCTCGGTGCCAGTGCTGGCGCACTTTCGACTAGAAAAGACGATCTACTTAGAGACAGACGCATCCGATACAGTAACAGCAGGGGTCCTTTCTTAGTATAATAACGCTAACGAGACCCTCTATCTAGTAGCTTTCTTTAGCAAGTCTATAAACGAGGCTAAGCGGAACTACGCTATCTACGACAAAGAACTGTTGGCTATTATCTAGGCTTTCGAGGAGTGGAAGCCAGAGCTTATATATAAGGGCTTAAGAATCTTAGTTTAGAAACTTAAGGTTAGGTATCTATATAAAGGAACTGATAGGCAGTTCCTTTGTCGTCTGCTACTGTACAATTTGTACCTATAAAGCCAAGCCAGCAATTTCCCTCTGTATAGGGGTATAAGGTTTACACTCTGTATAGAGGGTCGGGAGTTTCCCTCTATATAGTAGTACAGAGTTTTCCCTCCGTTTAGAGGGGCGACAATTCCCCTCTATATAGGGCTATAGGATTCTGCCTTTGTACAGGAGTAGGGTCGTATCGGTAACTCTATACAGAGGGTAGGGTCGTGCTAGCGCTGCTAAGTCGCAGTCCTTAGGGCGACGGCTGGCTTAGGTCTAGGACCTAGGCTGGACGGCGCCCCCTAACAATACCCCCCTCCCTTCTTGTAGTGCTTCTTTCGTACGACAGTGTGTTGTACACTCTTAGCTCCTAGTGTTCCTCTAGCAGGTCGCGATTTCCCGTCTCGTCCGGTCGTCTATAGGGCTGTTGCTCGTCCAGCTACTAGGTTGTAGTTGCCTTCTTTGCTCTCTTTTACACAGTTGTAGCAGCTGCTCCGGTTGCTATTGCCTTGCATAGCAGGTAGCTACCCCCTAAATATTAAGCCTCCCCCGTCTCTTTCCCTTCCTTCCTTCTCTTCTATTCCCCTGCCTGCTACCCCTCTATTCCGCTGTCCACTACTACTGTCCACTGTCTACCGTCTACTACTAGTATCTACCGTCCACCGTCTACCTACTACTACTAGCTACTACTATTATGCTACGTACCCTGTCCAGCCGTTCCTGCCGTAGTTCTCTTGTAGTTGCTAGCCCTTCCTCCCTTGTAGTTCCTAGCCCTTCTTCCCCCTGTCTAGCTAGTGTCCCTCCCTACTTTTACCTCTAGCTATAGAACGCCTAGCTCGACTAGCAACTCCGCTTCCAGTTCGTACGGGTCTCCGTCTTCTGTATAGTCTAAGCTAACGTCTTAGATGCTATACTAATAAGTAGCAGGATGCTGCTAAGTGATACGGGGTGGGTTGGCCCGTGTCATTACTATGCCTTGCCAAGGTTCATATATCTGGTACACATTGGTCAAGTCACTTCCGAGTTACTTGACCAGTCCCTTTTGGCTCAAGTGTACTGCGTCACATCACTAAGCTACCCTTCTACGCCTTCTAGTATAACCCTGTCTGGGTTATACCTTAGTAGGTCGCTATAGCCTGCCTATCGTACGTTAATAATATGCTTATTGCTACCTGCAGCCAGCTCTATACAGCCTGTACTAACTCCTCCTAGGGCTTATTCGGCCTATACCGCCTCCCTAGCTTCTAGGCTAGGGTCTGCGCCTCGTATAAGTAGAAGGATAGCTCCCTCTACTGCCCCTACTGCCGTCCAGAGGAGGTATATAGGGGTAGAGGGGTGCCTCTGCTCCCTAGTGCTAGCCTAGGTAGGGGTCCTGCTAGCCGGGAGGTAATTAAGATTTTAGATAGGGAGTCGGCCGCCCTAGTCCTAGGGGGTAGTGGCTAGTAAGCTACCCCTAAGGTAGTGTAAGAAATTTTCGGACAGTTCTGCTCTTATCCCCTTCTTATTTCTATCTATCTTACCTGTCTCCTAGCTGTTCCCTTTCTCCTGCCCCCTTCTGTACGATGTAGTGTTAGTAGGCCCTAGTAGGGTCCTACGTCTTAATCCCGATCCTTTAACAACCTAAGTTGCTAGCAGGTGCCCTATACCTAGGGTAGATCGTGCCCCTTTTCGCTATACGGCACGATGTTACTACGACCGGGCAGGGGGATAGTTCTCCTTCTACCTGTCCAGCGCAGTTGTGTCCTAGAGGGCCTCGTACGGTTCCTATATAGGCTCTGCCTACCCTCTCTATTTAACTAGATACTCTACTTTCTTCTGCTTCCTTCGGCTCTTAAGGATTTCCTCTACCTCGTACTCTTCCTAGCCTTTAGTGATAATCGCTAGAGGGCGCGCGTCGTCCGTCGTCTAGTACGGTAGGGGGTCTGTATATGCTAACTGTACGAGGTCTATATAGAAGACTAGGTAGATCCCTAGGGGAGTATTAAGTCTTACAGTGTATGTCCCTACTAGTTAGACTACTGTAAACTTCCGGTTCTTCTAATCTAGTTTCTTGCTTAGCCGGTCTGTATAGATGTTGCGCTAGTTTAGCTAGACTTTATCTCCTGCCTCGTACCTTAGTGCAGCCTGCTGTCCCTTGTTAGCCTGCTCTTCTGCATTCTGTTAAGCTATAGCTAGACTCGCTTTTGCCTATTAATAGGTATTCGTAATCGTCTGTACGATAGCCTCTCCCTGCTAAATCGGGGATCGTATAGGGCGTAGGGTAGCGTTACTTAGGGTCGGTAGGAGCAGGGAGTAGTCGTATCTGTAGGCTATAAAGAAGGGGGACAATCCGGTAGCGTTAGCTGTATAGCTATTAATAGCTAGCTCTGCTATAGGGAGGAGGCGGTTCTAGTTTGTCTAGTCGTAGTCGACGTACGCTTAGAGGTATGCTTCCAACGTCGAATTAACTCTCTCCGTTACGCCGTCTGTCTGTAGGTACTATACGATTAATAGGCGACGTTCTACGTTTAACAATTGACATACCCTTGCCTAGAGCTAACTCGTAAACTGTGTACCCCGGTCCAATACAATTGACCTAGGGAACCCGTACTTGCTAAACGTCGTCTGTATAAATGCCTAAGTGGTGTCTTTAGCCGCAATAGAGTCTATTCCTTCTAATATTACCCCCTTCGTTAGCTTGTCTGTAACTACTATAATGTTCTGCTGTCCGTCGCTCTTAGGGAGGTCTGTAATAAAGTCTACTGTTAGGTCTTGCTAGGGCCGGTCCGGTATTAGTAGGGGTTTTAGTAGCCTGTACTTCAGTTTACGCTAGGGCTTTGTCCTTCTGCATATATCGCAGTTCTGTACAAACCTGCGGATATCCTTTGCTATTGCCGGCTAGTAGTAGTCCCTAGCAACGATGCTATACGTCTCCTTACGCCCTAGGTGCCTAGTTACTATAGAATTATACGCCCGTTGTATTAAGCTCGTACAGAGCTTCTTGTCTGCTAGGACCTAGATTCGATTCCTGAACTTTAGGTTGTTCTCCTCGTCTACTATGCACTCTGCTACTGACACCTTAAGGTAAAGCTCTGCTAGGAGCTTCCGCTGTCCTCCTTAGATTGCTGTAGAGGCCCCTCGGTAGACGTCGTCCTTTTCTACTGCCTCTTCCTATACCTATAGCTAGGGTTCCTATATATATGTCGCTGCTAGGCGGATAGTCCCTTCGCCTGGCTCCTCCTTAAACATCTAGAATGTCCGCGATTTTAGCCGGTCGTTATCGTATATCGTTAGCATGTCCTAATCCTGTCTAGATAGCGTATTAGCCTTGCTGTTGTCCTTTCCCTTGCGATACTAGAGTCTTATATTAAAGCAGCTTAGGTACATCGCCTATTGTACGTGTCTCTTAGACAGCTTCTAGGGTTGCGTAAAGTACTCGAGGTTCTTGTAGTCGGTTAGGGCAAGGAACTCGGGAACTAAGCAGAGTTCTCTATCCTATGCTTCGCAACACTATACGACTGCTAGCAATTCCTTGTCGTAGATAGGGTAGTTGTACTTAGCTAGGGAGTTCTTCTTAGAGAAGTACGCGTATAGGTGCAGAAGTCTGTCCGAGCCTACTTGTAATAGGATATCCCTTATACAGTACCCTAAGGAGTTAGTTTCTAGTATCGTCGTACATTCTGGATTAAAGGCAGCAAGCGTTGGTCCTGTAGTAAAGAGCTCATTTAGCCTGTTAAAGCTCCTATTACACTTATCCGTCTACTTAAACTGCTTGTCCTTGTATGTTAGCTCGACTAGGGCGCGTACGATCTCCGAGTAGTTCTGTATAAACTGGCAGTAGAAGTTGGCAAACCTAAGGAGATCCCGTACGCCCTTAACGCTTGTAGGCGGCTTCTATTGCTTAATAGCATTAATCTTCTTCCTATCTATGCTAATGCCTTTCCCTGCCTCGATAATAAACTCTAAGTATTTTGTACGCTGTACACCGAATTTACATTTGTCGATGTCGAGGTACAAGCTAGCCTGTTGCAGTTGATCTAATATCTTCTTAACGTCCTGTACGTAATCTGTATAGGTGCTGTCCGTAAATACTAGTATATCGTCGAGGTATGCTAAACAGATGTCGTCTAGTAACCCTTGCAGGGACCTGTTAATGTACCACTAGAAGGTTGCCGGTGCGTTAGCAAGGCTAAAGGGGGTAACAAGCTACTCGAAAAGACTATATCTTGTACAGAAGGCAGTTATCTATTTACAGCCTTCCTTAATCCGTATTTTGTAGAAGGCCAAAACTACGTTAAGCTTAGTAAACCACTTTGCCTTGCTAATCCGTCTGAGAGTCTCCTTAATAAAGGGCAGGGGGTACCGGTCCTTCTTAGTAATCGCGTTGATGCCTCTGTAATCTACGCAAAAACGCAAGCTAGCCTTGCCTTCTTTGTAGACAAACAGTACTAGGGCTCCTGCAGATAAGGTACTTACGCGAATAAAACCTTTAGTAAGTAGGTCGTCCAGTGTCTTGCGCAGCATTAGGAGTTCTCTAGAGGATATGCTATACAGTAGGCTGTACAGCACTTCGGGCAGACTCCTATCCGGACGGGGCTCTAGCTAGATGTCGTAGTTAATTCCTTCTGCTCGGTATAGGGGCAGTTTCGAGGCCGACTTTGGCTCAAAGAGATCCAGGTATTCTACGTATTCCGCTAGGAGCTTCGTATAGGGCTCTGTCGTTTTCTTAGGCGCTAATGCCTTCTTAATGTCCGCAGTCGCAGTGTTGATTTCGGCCTTAGCATTGCCGCTCTGCGGAACCCTCCCTTAGTCTTAGAGCCTCTGCTTCGTCGCCGCTAGGTACAGTCGTCCTTATCCAACGTCTAGCTTGCCCTGCTAGCGCTCTATCTATAGCTTTCCTAATATCAGGTTATACCCTAACTTGTCCTATACGACGTAGAGGTATAAGTCCTGCTTGTAGTGTCCTTGCGGCTCTATCGTTACTTTTACTATATAGGTAATGTCCAGTCCTCGGCCAGTAATGCCTAGCATACGTATAGGTACAGTAGGGGTCGTCTTAATATAGTGTCTCTGTACGAAGTCTTCGCTAATTACTCTGTACACTAAACATCCTGTATTAATTAGTGTCCGCGCTGTAGCGGTCCTGTTCAGCATAGGTCGTACGATAAACGGCGTAGTCGTTATGTAATTGCTCTTAAAAGATAGCTAAGTAGTGCTTTGATTTGGTAATCTATCTCGTATACGCCTCTAGCAGAGCCTTCGCTTAGAGGCTACTCTTTTCCCGACTCGTTGTCTTCCGAGGGAGACTCTTAGTTCTCTTGTTAAGGCGCCGCAGTTGCTACCCTTGCAGTGGTCGGCCGTCCCCTAGGTCTCTCTACTAGCAAAAGCCCGCAATTCTGTGCAGTATAGCCTATCTTGCTATACCTATAGCAGCTCCCTTCTGCTCTTCTCTTGTTAAAGGTAGCTATATCTACCTACTATGTCCTTTTAGCAGCGGCCCTTAGCTGTACGGTAACAGCTGCCGCTAATCTCGTCGTCGTTAGTTCCTAGTCTATAGCGTCTGTCTACTGCTAGAGAGGTTATCGTATCTTATAGGCGTAGCTTATCTGTCCGAGCCTGCGCTGCTAGTCGTCGACTATCCTAAGGAGATTACAGAATTCCTTGTACGTAGCTAGTTGCATTACGCCTACTAATTCTGTTATAATCTCCTTAGAGAAGCCTACCTCTAAGGTAGTAATTTTTACCCTGTCCTCCTATTAGAGTCCTCCTGTCTCTGCTAGGGTCTAGTCGTATTCTGCGAGGAACTCTCGTATAGTCTTGCGTCCTTGCTTTATCGTATTAACCTGTAGGAGTGCTCGGCTCTCGCAGTCTAGATCCTTGTAGCTCCTGTTAAGAGCTGCCTAGAGTATCGTCGTAGTTGCTATTGCCGGGTTAGCAATAGCCGTCTTATAGTACGGCAGAATCTGTGCTACTGCCCTGCCCTTTAACCTCCTAAAGAGATACACTACCTTATCTAGCTTGGTCGGGTATGCTCCTAAGTCGACTAGAAGCTTAGAGCGTATCTAGGCAGCCTAGGAGGGGTACTCGGCTAGAGTCTTACTATCGTAGGTAGTGACGTCGGGGAGTTTGCTCTTAGGGGCCGGGGTGTAGGCCGTCGTGTCCGTCGTCGTCGTCGTCGTAGGGGTCGGATCGCAATCGGACACCCTAAGCTGTCGTAGCTCCTATGCCTGTTGGGAAATTATCGTAGCCTAGTAGCTTACTTGCTGTTCGAGCTGCCTCTTGTGTGCTAGCAGCTCCTCGTACGCGTAGTGCATCTAATCCTGCATAGCTGCAGGATCTATAGGGATGTCGCTGTCTATCTTTATTGTATTACTACAGTTACCGATAGTAAGATTAGTTCCTAATATAAGGGCTTAAGAATCTTAGTTTAGAAACTTAAGGTTAAGTATCTACATAAAGTAACTAATAGGCAGTTCCTTTATCGTCTGCTACTGTACAATTTGTACCTACGAAGCTAAGCCAGCAATTTCCCTCTATATAGGGGTACAAGGTTTACACTCTGTACAGAGGGTCGGGAGTTTCCCTCTGTACAGTAGTGCAGAGTTTTCCCTCCGTTTAGAGGGGCGATAATTCCCCTCTATATAGGGCTATAGGATTCTCCCTCTGTACAGGAGTAGGGTCGTATCGGTAACTCTGTATAGAGGGTAGGGTCGTGCTAGCGCCGCTAAGTCGCAGTCCTTAGGGCGACGGCTGGCTTAGGTCTAGGACCTGGGCTAGACGGCGCCCCCTAACATTATAGCTAGAAAGAGCACGGTCGAGGTCCTTACGGACTATTAGTTACTGACCTATTTTATAAAGATGCAGAAGCTATCGCGCTGCCAAGCTCGGTAGGCCGCCTACTTATCTAGATTTGACTTTAAGATTACTTATCGACCCGGAGCTTAAAATAGAAAGGCTAATGTGCTAATAAGAAGAGAAGGAAAGACCAGCTGTGCGAAAGAAGATCCGAACATGTTCCAGAAGGTGTTAACCGAACGGATAGTAGACGCTAAGGTATTAAAAGAAGCAGGGATCTGCGCGATAGAACTGCCGACAGAGGAAGAGACGCTCTACGAGAAAGTAGAACGGCTTAATTAGCAGCAGAAGCTCGGCAAAACAGGCTTAGGGAAGCTAATAGTTCTAGAAGAAATAATTACAGAGGTTATCTAGCTAGTCTATAGTTCTAAGGATGTTGGCTACGCTAGCTCCAAGAAGACAACAGAAGCAGTAAGAACGATCTACTAGTTTCTGCAAATCTTCGAACGGATCCACCGGTTTATCGCTAACTGTTACGTATGTCGAGCAGCGAAACTACGTTACGGCCTTCCAGCCGGCCTATTAAAGTTACTTCCAATCCCCGAGAAACTGTAGCAGCACATTACGATGGATTTCGTAACTGGCCTACCGGATTCCGATAGATGTAATGCTACACTTAACTTAGTAGATCGACTAAGCAAAGAACACTACTTTATCCCCTGCTAAGCGAAGGATAAAGGAACTACTGCGGAAGAGACGGCGAGAATGCTAATTTAGCATATATAGAAGTACTAGAGTCTGCCAGACACTATTACTACGGATAGAGGTCCTTAATCCACTGCTGATGTATAGAAGGCTATTAACTATACTCTCGGAATTCGCAGAAAGCTCAGCACAGCCGCTTACCCTCAGACCCACAGTTAGTCCGAAGGAGCTAACCGTAAGATAGAGAAATATCTACGAATCTTCTGCAGCTACTATTAAGTAGAGTGGATCAAGGTGTTGCCGATAGGCGAATTCTGCGCCAATTCAGCACAGTTAGAAGCTACTTTACTAGCGCCGTTCGAGATAACCTATAGCTATCTTCCGAGAATAAGCTTTTAACTGCCGGACGAACCTAGCTCTTCCGAACCTTCTACAGCTACCTTGTTAAAGAGAGTCGCCGCCGCCGCGGCAGAGGCGCTCAAATCTCAGATAGAAGAAGCGATCCGTATAGCAAAAGAGGCGATAGAATCGGCTTAGAAAAAGATAGTAACTCGAGCTAATAGAAAGCGGTTGCTAATAGAATTCGAGGAAGGCCAAAAGGTATAGCTTAACACGTAGAACCTAAGGCTGAAAGGCAGCGCCAAGCTTAACTCCTGCTACGTAGGCCCGTTTAAGATAGTAGAAAAGAGGTCGCTAGTAATTTATCGGCTCTAGCTACCGAAATCGTTCCGGATCTATAACGTCTTTTACTTAGATCTGCTAAGCCTAGACCTAGAAGACGGCCTTCCAGAACATGGGTTCACTAAACCCCTACTAATCGAGATAGACAGTAAAGAAGAAGAGTAGGAGGTAGAAGATATAATAGATATAAGAAAGATAAGGGGGTCTATTAAAGCAAGGATCTTATAGAAGGGATGGCCAGAAGACTATAAATAGTATCTAGTCGAGAATCTCCGGAATTCGGTAGAGCTGCTAAAGGAGTTCTATACGCGGAATCTGAAGAAGCCAAAGCCTAAGTAGCTCCGAAGCTAATGGCTCCAGAAGAAGAAAATAAACTGCGTCCGCTCTATCGGTAAGGAAGCCGATAGAAACGATCGCGACAATGGGCTTGCTTAGGGTCTTCGGCTCTACTACTACTGCCAACCGGCGAAGCCGGTTGGATAATAGCTATAAGGCCGAAGACTACTACCGCTTCGACGCGACGGTCGCCGACGCCGCCCTAAACAAGAAAGGCTCGCGGCCGATCGGTTTCGTAAAGCGGCGTCGGCGCTGCCGGCTTTGCGGTAGCACTTAAGGCTATAGTAGAGAAGAAAAAGAAGAAGAGATAGCGAGCCGCAGACAGATCTATATAGACCTCCGCGGCAGCGCACAGGCCAGCTACGCTGCAGCTCAGATAGCTGCCAGCTCAGATCGGATAGCTCCGATCAGATAGACGCCGAAGTAAAGACGTTAGATAGCGACGATATAAGAAGAATAAAGATAAAGAAAAAGGATGCTTTCGAGATAGAAGAAAGCGAAGAGGTAACGTCGGTTTTAAAGAGGGGTTTGCGCAGAAGGAACCGTAAATCAAAAAAAAAAAGAGAGATAAGTAAGCGGTCGAGGTCAACTGCTAGTAAGGGAGGGGGGTAGTGTTGCGGCGGCAGAAAGGGGTGGGACTAAGTGATAGGGTGGACCTTTAGAATTTCGGCTCGGCCCTTCCGGACCGAGCCGGGCCTTGGCACACTACCCCTAAAGCCCTTACCCACTGCCGTATAGATTCCTTTCCTTCTTTAATTCGAGATATAGTTATTAAAAAGGCCGTATTGAATTATATCTGCGTGCCCGGATCAGTAGGTACAAAATGTACAGTAGTAGATAACAAAGGAACTGCCTATCAGTTCCTTTATATAGATACCCTGCTTTAAGTTTCTAAACTAAGATTCTTGAACCTGTTACATTAGGAACTAATCTTACTGTTAGTAACTGCAGTAATACAACGAAGATAGATAACGCTACCCCTATAGAAACTACAGCTATAGAGGATTATATGCAGCGTGTGTATACAGAGCTAATAGCTCGTACGAACCAGCTCGAAGCACAGATAGGCTACTAGGCTAAGATAATTTCCCGACAGGAATAGGAGCTCCGACAGCTTAGAGCGTCCGATTGCGATCCGACCCCTACGACGACGACAACGAATACGACAGCCTACACTACGGTTACAAAGAGCAAACTCCCTAATATTACTACCTACAATAGTGAAGCACCGGCCAAGTACCCCTCCTAGGCTGCCTAGATACGCTCTAAGCTTCTAGTCGACTTAGCAGCATACCTGACCGAACTTAACAAGATAGTGTATTTCTTTAGGAGGTTAAAGGGCAAGGCGGCAGCACGAATTCTGCCGTACTACGAAACGGCTATTGCCAGTCTGGCAACGGCAACTACGATAATGCTCTAGGCAGCTCTAGACAGGAGCTATAAGAACCCAGACTGCGAGAGTCGAGCCCTCGTATAGCTTAACACTATAAAGCAAGGATGTAAGTCTGTACAGGAGTTCCTCGCAGAATACGACCAAACTAGTAGAAGAAAAGGAAGAGGTAACGTCAATTTCGAGAAGAATTTTCGCGAAGAAAGCCGCAAGCCGGACAGGAAAAGAAGAAGAAGAAATAGAAGAAGAGAATAAAGAAAAAGACGACGAATAGACGAAGAAAAAGAGGCAAAGGCAGATAGTTAGATAGAAGAACGAGGGGACTTAATTAGATAGAATAAGATAAAAGAGGCAGAAGGGATAAGTAAGCAGTCGAGGGCGACTGCCTATAAGGGAGGGGGGTAGTGTTACGGCAGTAGAAAGGGGTAGGACTAAGTAATAGGGTAGACCCTTAGAATTTCGGCTCGGCCCTTCCGGACCGAGCTGGGCCTTAGCACACTACCCCTAAAGCCCTTACCTACCGCTGCATAGATTCCTTTCCCTCTTTAGTTCGAGATATAATTATTAAACAGCTATATTAAACTATATCTACGTACTCGGATTAGGAGACGTCTCGCGCAGGCCTTACTTACGAGGTTAGTGATCCGGGCACGCAGATATGATTCAATACGGCCTTTTTAATAACTATATCTCAAACTAAGGAGGGAAAGGAATCTATACGGCAGTGGGTAAGGGCTTTAGGGGTGGTGTGCCAAGGCCCGGCTTAGTCTAGAAGGGCTGAGCCGAAATTCTGAGGGTCCACCCTATTACTTAGTCCTACCCCTTTCTGCCGCTGCAACACCACTCCCCTCCCTTACTAGCAGTCGACCTCGACTGCTTACTTATCTGTTTCTCTTTTTTTTGATTCTGCTGTTACCTCTTCGCTTTCTTCTATTTCGAAACTATCTACTTTTTTTATCTTCTTTCTTCTTACATCGTCGCTATCTAACGTCTCTTACTTCGGCTTCTATCTAATCAGAAGAGCTATCTGATCTGAGGTGGCAGCCGTCTAAGCTGCGGCGAGGCTGGCCTATGCACTGCTACGGATGTCTATATAGATCCGTCCGCGGCTCGCTATCTCTTCTTCTTTTTCTTTTTTACTATAGCCTTTGGCGCTACCGCGAGGCTGCTTTAATAGCGTCGGCTTCGTTCTTCGTCGTTATTATCCTTCTAGCCAAGTTAGCAGATAGCAGTAACGGAGAGCAAAGACTGTTACAAAGTGCGCCGACGCAGTGGCGCCGTCCTTGGCCTTACCTCTATTATCTGCCAGTCCTGGCCAGCGGTAGTGGTAGTGGAGCCGAGGACTCTAGTTAAGCGATCGCTGCGATCGTCTTTATCGGCTTCTATGCCGATAGAGCGGACGCGGCTTTTCTTTTTTTTCTTCTTCCGTAATTATCAGCTTCGGAGCTACTCCGGTTTTGGCTTCTTCTGGTTCCTTGTGTAGAATTCCTTTAGTAGCTCTACCGAATTCCGGAGATTCTCGATCGGATACTATTTATAATCTTCCGGCTATCCCTTCTACGAGATCCGTTCTTCGATGGATCCTCTTAGCTTTCTTATATCTATTACGTCTTCTACCTTCTATTCTTCTTCTTCGCCGTCTATTTCGACCAGTAGGGGTTTAGCGAACCCCTAATCCGGAAGACTGTCTTTAGGGTCCAAACTTAGTAGATTCGAATAAAAGACATCGTAGATCCGGAACAAATTTGATAGCTAGAGCCGGTAGGTTACCGGCGACCTCCTCTCTACTATTGTAAACGGACCTACGTAGCGGGGGTTGAGCTTGGCGTTGCCTCTTAGCCTTAGGTTCCGCGTATCGAGCTATACCTTTTGGCCTTCTTCGAATTCTATTAGTAACCGCTTTCTATTAGCTCGAGTTACTATCTTCTTCTAAGCCGATTCTATCGCCTCCTTTGCTATACGGATTGCTTCTTCTATCTAAGATCTAAGCGCTTCTGCTGCAGCCGCGGCGACTCTCTTCGACGAGGTGGCGGTAGATATAGAAGGTTCTAAAGAGCTGGGTTCGTTCGGCAGTTAAAAGCTTATCCTTAGAAGATAACTATAAGTTATCTCGAATAGCGCTAGCGACGTAGCTTCTAACTGTGCTAAATTGGCGCAGAATTCGGCTATCGGCAACACCTTAACCTATTCTCCTTAGTAGTAACTACAGAAAATTCGTAGATATTTTTCTATCTCGCGGTTAGCTACTTTAGACTAACTGTCGGTTTGAGGGTAAGCGGCTATACTGAGTTTTCTACAAATTCCGAGAGCTTAGTTAATGGCTTTCTATACATTAGTGGTAAATTAAGGACCTCTATCTATAGTGATAGTGTCTGGCAGACCGTAGTGCTTCTATATATGCTAAATCAGCATTCTCGCTGTTTCTTCTGCAGTAGTTCCTTTATCCTTCGCTTAGTAGGGGATAAAGTGGCGCTCTTTGCTTAGTCGATCTACTACGTTAAGCGTAGCATTATATCTACCGGAGTCCGGTAGGCCGGTTACGAAATCTATCGTAATGTGCTGCTACAGTTTCTTAGGGATAGGAAGTGGCTTTAACAGACTGGCCGGAAGGCTGTAACGTAGCTTCGCGGCTCGGCAGATGTAGCAATTAGCAATAAATCGGTGTATCTGCTCGAAGATCCGCGGAAACTAGTAGATTGTCCTTACGGCTTCTATTGTCTTCTTTAAGCTGGCGTAACCAACATCTTTAGAACTGTGGACTAACTGGACAACCTCTGTAATCAGTTCTTCTAGAACTATTAGCTTCCCTAAGCCGGTTTTACCGAGCTTCTGTTGCTGGTTAAGCCGCTCCACTTTTCCGTATAGAGTCTCTTCCTTAGTCGCCGGCTCTATCGCGCTGATCCCTGCTTCTTTTAACACCTCGGCATCTACTATCCGTTCGGTTAACACCTTCTGGAACATGTTCGGATCTTCTTTCGCACAGCTGGTCTTTCCTTCTCTTCTTGTTAGCGTATTAGCCTTTCCATTTTGAGCTCCGGGTCGATAGGTAATCTTAAAGTCGAATCCGGATAAGTAGGCAGCCTACTAAGCTTAGCGGCGTAATAGCTTCTGCGTCTTTATAAAGTAGGTAAGCAACTGGTAGTCTGTAAGGACCTGGACTGTGTTCTTTCTAGCTATAAGCTCTAGCTTCCACTCCTCGAAAGCCTGGATAATAGCTAATAGCTCTTTATCGTAAATAGCGTAGTTGCGCTCGGCTTTATTTATAGACTTGCTAAAGAAAGCTACTGGATAGAGGGTCTCGTCTGCGTTATTATACTAAGAAAGAACCCCTGCTGTTACTGCGTCGGAAGCGTCCGTTTCTACGTAGATCGTCTTTTCTGGTCGGAAGTGCGCTAGAACCGGCGCCGAGGCTACTGCTTCTTTCAGCTGGATAAAAGCTTCCGTGCACTTCTTATTCTATAGGCCAGCGGCCTCCTTCTTTAGTGCTTTGTTCAGGAGTCTCGCTATCTTGCTAAAGTCCTTAATAAACTGTCGATAGTAGCTGCAGAATCCGAGAAACGCTCTGATTTGCGTAGTGTTTCCGGATTTCGGTTGCTTCTATTCTGCTACGGCGGCGACCTTTAAGGGGTCTATCCGAATCCCTTCTCTTCTGACGATAAGACTGAGATATTTAACCTCGCTCTAATAGAACTCGCTCTTCTTCGTGTCTGCGTTTAAGCCAACCTCGCAGAGCCTAGTTAACACTTTCTCGATATAGTCTGTGTGTTGCTCTCTCGTCCCTTCGATGTAAATAAGGATGTCGTCTAAGTAAATAGACACGAACCGCTCTAGCATGTCTATAAAGGTATAATTTATAAAACGCTGCTATACCGCCGGCGCGTTGGTAAGTCCGAAAGGCATTACTAACTACTTGAAATTGCCTATGCGCGTAGCGAATGTCGTAAGGTCTTCCGTTTGTCCTTCGTCGTTCCTTAATCGATAGAACGCTTAACGAATATCTAGCTTGCTGAACTACTTAGCTTTAGCTACTCGCTATATAGTCTCGTCGATTAGCAGCAGCAGATATACATCTCTCTTAGTAATCTTATTAAGGCCTCGGTAGTCTACGTACAGTCGGAGACTACCTCCGGGTTTCTGTACGAAAAGAATCGGTAACGTATACTTAGCAGAGCTTAGCGTAATAAACTTCTTCGCTAGGTTTTCTCGAACAAACACCTCTACTTAGTCCAGCTCGGCCGGCGATAATCGTCTTAGGGGTTCGGTTCTCGGCAGCGTAGCTCCTTCTTTTAGCTGGATCTTGTTGTCGTATTCCGGTCGGTAGAGCAGTAGGAGGTTGGAGTCGGCTTTTAAGAATACATTAGTGTAACTATAGAGTTCTTTCGGTAACACCTCTAACGGGTCCACTTCTTCTTCTGCTATTATCTTCTAGTAATCTTCGTTGTCTTTTATCGAGATAGCATAGATTTCGTTCTCCGGCGACTTCGCAGGAGTCGTTAGGGCTTCTAAGCTTATTATTCTAACGGTATCTGGGGGATCGGAACGGTTGGTCGGAATCGCGCTAATAGTCGCAACGTTCGGTTTTGCGGCGGCAGCGACTGCTTCGTCGGCGGCGGCTCCGCTCTGCTAGGTCTTGAATCCGAGCATACCTTTACCTACGTTAATAACGGCTCTCTAGTTCTTTATCTATTTCTGCTCTATTATAATGTTAAACCGTCTAATATCTATAATACAGAACGTCGCTTCTGTAGTTCGACCGGCTAAGGTAGTCTTTAGTAGCATATAATAAGTAACGCTCTCTGTGTCTTGTCTATTGTAAGCTGAAATCCGCGTTAGCGACGCCAGTTCTACTGGATAGCTATATCCTTTCGTCAGTTTCTGAACTAATCGATAGTAGACCGCCGCTCCGATAAGGGCTCCTGTGTCGATAAAAGCCTTTAATTAAAGTGGTTAGTTCGAGCCTTTAAGGGGGTAGACAGTAATCGGAAGAATAATAGCAGTCTCTGTGTTTACTTCTACCGCCGCTAAGAGCGGATCGCTACAGCTGTTAATGCTTCCTTCTTCCTATAGTGTAGTCCGTAGCAGTGCCCTATTGTCTATGCTAGATAGGGGGCCTGTCCGTCTAGCTGGTCTTTTCCTAGGATCCTTAATAGAACTCTGCCGTCTACACTGTCGGTGTCGTTCGGCACCGTCTCGATAGCTTAGATAGTCTTTCTCAGTAGCGGCAGCAGTGGCTTCGTAGCACGATATTCCTGCTTCTACTGATTCGTTGCTTAGCATCTAGAAGGGATATAGCCAGGCTTTCTGTATACATAGTAGGTAGGGACGAACGACGAACGCAGTGAATAAGCCGGCTGCTAGGGGCCTCTTCGGAAGGGCGCAGCAGGGGGACGCGTTGTCGTTGATCCGGGCACGCAGATAAGATTCAATACGGCCTTTTTGATAACTATATCTCGAACTAAGGAGGGAAAGGAATCTATGTAGTGGTAGGCGAGAGCTTTGGGGGTAGTGTGCTAAGGCCCGGCTCGGTCCGGAAGGGCCGAGCCGAAATTCTGAGCGTCCGCCCTATCGCTCGGTCCTACCCCTTTCTGCCGCTGCAACACCACCCCCCTCCCTTATCAGCGGTCGCCCTCGACCGCTTAGTTATCTGTTCCTCCAAAATTATTATTTTTTTTTACATCGTTACTATCTAACGTCTTTACTTGTCGTCTATCTGATCCGTTCTATCTGATCGGAGCTAGCGGTCACTCGAGCTGCGGCTTAACCGGTCCGTACGCCGTCTCGTAGGTCTATATAGATCTATCTGCCTCTCGCTGTCTTCTTCTTTTTCTTTCTCTACTAAAGCCCTTACCTATCGCAGGGCCGGCGGCGCCGACGCCGTAAACCGGCGTCGGCGAGCTGCCTGCCGATGCGAAGATAGGTAGTGGCCGAGTCGAAGACTCCGGCGAAGCGACTGCTACGATTGTCTTTATCGGTTTCTTTATCGATAGAGCGGACGCGGCTTTTCTTCTTCTTCCGGATTTATCAATTTCCTAGCTACTCGGGTCGCGGCTTTCTCGGATTCCGGACGTAAAATTCTCTTAGCACCGCCGCCGAATTCCGGAGGTTCTCGGCCGGATACTATTCGTAGTCTTCTAGCTATCCTTTCTATAAGATCCTTGCTTCGATAGATCCTCTTCGTTTTCTTATATCGATTACGTCTTCTACCTCCTACTCTTCTTCTTCGCCGTTTATCTCTACCAACAGGGGTTCGGCGAACCCCTGTTCCGGAAGGCCGTCTTTAGGGTCTAAACTTAACAGGTCCAAATAGAAGACATCGTAGATCCGGAACGATTTCGGCAGCTAGAGCCGGTAGGTTACTAGCGACCTCTTTTCCACTATCTTGAACGGACCTATGTAACAAGGGTTGAGCTTCGCGTTGCCTTTTAGCCTTAGGTTCTGCGTGTTAAGCTATACCTTTTAGCCTTTCTCGAATTCCATTAGTGACCTCTTTCTATTAGCTCGAGTTACTATCTTCTTCTGAGCTGATTCCATCGCCTCTTTCGCTACCTTGATCGCTTTTTCTATCTAAGATCGGAGCGCTTCTGCTGCCGCCGCAGCGATTCTCTTCGACGAAGTAGTGGTTGAAGGTTCTAAAGAGCTAGGTTCGTTCGGCGGCTAAAAGCTTATCCTCGGAAGATAACCGTATATTATCTTAAACAGCGCTAGTAAAGTGGCTTCCGACCGTGCTGAATTAGCGCAGAATTCGGCTATCGGCAACATCTTAATCCACTCTTCTTAATAATAGCTGCAGAAGATTCGTAGATACTTTTCTATCTTACAGTTAGCTACTTTAGACTGACTGTCGGTCTAAGGGTAAGCAGCCGTGCTGAGCTTTCTACGAATTCCAAGGGCTTAGTTAATGGCTTTCTATACGTCGGCAGTGAATTAAGGGCCCCTATCCGTAGTAATAGTATCCGGCAGGCCGTAGTGCTTCTATACGTGCTGGATCAACATTCTCGCTGTTTCTTCCGCAGTAGTTCCTTTATCCTTAGCTCGGCAGGGGATGAAATAGCGTTCCTTGCTTAGTCGATCCACTACGTTAAGCGTAGCGTCGTATCTATCTGAGTCCGGCAGGCCGGTTACGAAGTCCATTGTAATATGCTGCTATAGTTTCTCGGGGATCGGAAGTAGCTTTAACAGGCCGGCCGGAAGGCCGTAACGCGGCTTCGCTGCTCGGTATACGTAACAGTTAGTAATTAACTAATGTATCCGCTCGAAGATTCGCAGAAACCAGTAGGTCGTCCTTATTGCTTCTATCGTCTTCTTCGATCCTGCGTAACCAACATCCGTAGAGCTATAGACTAGCTGGATAACCTCTGTAATCAGTTCTTCCAGAACAATTAGTTTCCCTAAGCCGGTTTTGCCGAGCTTCTGCTGCTAATTAAGCAGTTCCACTTTCTCGTACAGCGTCTCTTCTTTAATCGGCGGCTCTATCGCACAGATCCCTACCTCTTTTAACACCTCGGCGTCTACTATTCGTTCTGTTAGCACTTTCTGAAACATGTTCGGATCTTCTTTCGCGCAGCTGGTCTTTCCTTCTCTTCTCGTTAGCGCATTAGCCTTTCCATTTTGAGCTCCTAGTCGATAGGTAATCTTAAAATCGAATCCGGATAAGTAGGCGGCCTACTAAGCTTGGCGGCGTAATAGCTTCTGCGTCTTTATAAAGTAGGTAAGCGACTAGTGGTCCGTAAGGACCTGGACTGTGTTCTTTCTAGCTATAAGCTCTGGCTTCCACTCCTCGAAAGCCTGGATAATAGCTAATAGCTCTTTATCGTAAATAGCATAGTTGCGCTCGGCTTTATTTATAGACTTGCTAAAGAAAGCTACTAGATAGAGGGTCTCGTCTGCGTCATTATACTAAGAAAGAACCCCTGCTGTTACTGCGTCGGAAGCGTCCGTTTCTACGTAGATCGTCTTTTCCGGTCGGAAGTGCGCTAGAACTAGCGCCGAGGCTACTGCTTCTTTTAGCTGGATAAAAGGTTCCGTGCACTTCTTATTCTATAGGCCAGCGGCCTCCTTCTTTAGTGCTTCGTTCAGGAGTCTCGCTATCTTGCTAAAGTCCTTAATAAACTGTCGATAGTAGCTGCAGAATCCGAGAAACGCTCTGATTTGCGTAGTGTTTCCGGATGTCGGTTGCTTCCATTCTGCGACGGCGGCCACTTTCGATAGATCTATCTAAATTCCTTCTCTTCCTACAATAAGACCAAGGTATTTGACTTCGGTCTGGTAGAAGTCGCTCTTCTTTGTGTCCGCGTTTAATCCGGCCTCGCGGAGTCTCTTTAACACCCTCTTAATGTAGTCCGTATATTGCTCTCTCGTTCCTTCGGTGTAGATCAGAATGTCGTCTAAGTAGATAGAAACGAACTGTTTAAGTATGTCTATAAAGGTGTAGTTTATAAAGCGTTGCTACACAGCCGGCGCGTTAGTAAGTCCGAAAGGCATTACCAGCTACTTGAAATTACCTATACGCGTAGCGAATGTCGTAAGGTCTTCCGTTTGTCCTTCCTCGTTCCTTAACCGATAGAACGCTTAGCGAATATCCAGCTTGCTGAACTATTTAGCCTTTGCTACCCTTTGTATAGTCTTATCGATTAGAGGCAGCGGATACACATCTCTCTTAGTAACCTTATTAAGGCTACGGTAATCTACGTGCAGTCAGAGACTACCTCCAGGTTTCTGTACGAAAAGAATCGGTAACGCATATTCTGCTAAGCTTAGCGTAATGAACTTCTTCGCTAGATTCTCTCGAACAAACACTTCTACCTAGTCCAGCTCGGCCGGCGATAAGCGTCTTAAGGGTTCGGTTCTTAGCAGCGCGGCTCCTTCTTTTAACCAGATCTTATTGTTATATTCCGGTCGGTGGAGCGGCAGTAGGTTGGAGTCTGCTTTCGAGAACACATTAGTGTAGCTATAGAGTTCTTTCGGTAACACCTCTAATAGATCTACTTCTTCTTCTACTATTATCTTCCAGTAGTCTTCGATGTCTTTTATTAAGATAGCGTAAATTTCGTTGTCTGGCGACCTCGCGAGGGTCGTTAAAGCTTCTGAACTTATTATTCCGATCGTGTCTTAAGGGTCGGAACTATCCTTCGGAGCCACTTCGATAGTCGTAACGTTCGGTTTGGCGTTGGCGACTGTGACCAATTCGGCGGCGATTTCGGTCTGCTGGTTTTTGAATCTAAGGTTGCCTTTACCTACGTCAATAACGGCTTTCTGGTTCTTTATCCATTTCTGTCCTATAATAATGTTAAACCTTCCTATATCTATAATTCGGAACGTCGCTTCTGTAGTGCGACCTGCTAAGGTAGTCTTTAATAGCATATAATACGTAACACTCTCGGTGTCCTGTCCGTTTTATGCCGAAATCCGTATTAGCGACGCTAGCTCTACTGGATAGCTGTATCCTTTTATTAGCTTTTAAATCAATCGATAGTGGATCGCCGCTCCGATAAGGGCCCCTATGTCGATAAAAGCTCTTAGCTAAAGTGGTTTGCTTGATCTATCGAGGGGGTAGACGGTAATTAGAAGGATAATAGCCGTTTCCGTATTCACTTCCACCGCCGCCGAGAGCGGATCGTTGCAGCTGTTGATACTCTCTTCTTCTGGTAACGTAGTTCTTGTTAGTGCCCTATTGTCTATACTGGATAGGGGGCCTATCTATCTAGCTAGTCTTTTCCTAGGATTCTTAGTAGCACTCTACTATCTACACTGTCTGTATCGTTCGGAGCCGGCTCGATAGCCTGTATAGTCTTTCTTAGCGGCTGCGGCTGCTTCGTAACACGATACTCCTGCTTCTGTTAGGCCGTTGCTTGGCATCTCGTAGCGATATAGCCAGGCTTTCTATACGCGTAGCATATAGGGACGAATGACGAACGCAGTAACGGATAAGGTAGCTGCTAGGGTGCTCTCCGGAAAGGTGCAGGGGGTCGCGTTGCCTGCGTTAATAACGGCTTCTAGTTCGATTCGCGTAATTTCGTATAAGCGCTTAGATTTCTCGCAGTAACTCTCGCTCGGTGCACGAAGCTCTTAAGGTCTTCGTCTTCTACCGACGCTATAGCCGCAGCCAATTTGGGGTTCAGCTTCTGCCTTAATAGGTAGAGCTGCTTATCTTCTGACACTCTAGCCCTAATAGCATATTTTCGGAATAGCCCGTAGAATTCCTTAAACGTCTGTCGGTTCTAGTTGATCTTGTCTAGCTGCTTACAGGCCGTCTTCTTCCAGAAGGGGTCTCCGAAGCGTTAATCTAGCGCTTTGATTGCTTCTTTAGCGGTTACCTCTTCTAGGTCCGCTACTAGCAAAAAAGCTTCGCCTTCTAATCGTAACTCTAGGTAGGCTAATCTATCTCCGGTACTGTTTCCGGCGTAGTCGCGGTCTATCTTGTTCTTTATCTTCTTCTTAAATGCTTCCTAATCCTTAGGATCTCCGCCTCTAAACGCTAGTAGATCCGGTAGTAATGTTATTAGCGTGCCGCTTTAACTGTAGGCCGCCGGCGAGACGGTCTCTACTGGTTCTTCTTAGCGCAGTAGCAGCGACATTGCTGCTTCTATCTGTTGCGGCGGCAGAAAGGGGTAGGACTAAGTAATGGGGTAGACCCTTGGAATTTCGGCTCAGCCCTTCCGGACCGAGCCGGGCCTTGGCACGCCACCCCTAAAGCTCTCGCCCACTACTACATAGATTCCTTTCCCTCCTTAGTTCGAGATATAGTTATTAAAAGGGCCGTATTAAATTATATCTGCATACCCGGATTATTATATCTCGAACTCACTCCCTACACCAACACTGCGCTGCGCGAAAGGGACCGTTAAATCATCAGGACCCCCGAATAACGTACGCGTACCAACACACCAAACCAAACAACCCTAGTACTGTAAGAAAGCTATAGAGAGTTTCTTAGCGGTAGAGAGCGGCGTTACAGGCCGAATCAGAAGCAGAAGAGAAAAGACAGACAGAGCGAGCAGGCGCTCTAGTGTTATCGATAATAAGTTTATTATCGGAGGTTTTACAGCAGAAGAGACCGCAGAGATTAAGGAACGAATAAGCGAATACAAGAAAATCCACGACTGTACGCTTAAGGAACTTAAGGATTATGTAAACGAGAACGGAGTAGGAAAGGTCTACGACAGCATAGACCTTATTAAGAAGCTATTTTACAGAACCCTAGAAGAAAAGAGACAGTTAACAGAGGAAGTAGAGACGGTAAGAGCCGAGAAGGAATCGGCCGAGACTATTATAGATGTGCTGGAAAACCAAGCGGCGAACCGACTGGCACAATTGAAAGCAATAAAGGCTTAGCTAGATAAGATAGAAGCAGCGATGTCGTCGGCGCCGCTACCGCATCGAGAAGAACAAGCAGAGACCGCCTTACCGGCGGCCTACAGTTAAGGCGGCACGTTAATAACGTTACTACCGGATCTACTAGCATTTAGAGGCAGAGATCCTAAGGATTGGGAAGCATTTAAGAAGAAGATAAAGAACAAGATAGATCAAGACTATGCCGGAAACAGTGCCGGAGATAGATTGGCGTACCTAGAATCGCGATTAGAAGGAGAAGCTTTTTCGCTAGTAGCAGACCTAGAAGAGGTAACCGCCGAGGAAGCGATCAAAGCACTAGATCAACGTTTCGGAGACCCCTTCTGAAAGAAGACGGCCCGTAAGCAGCTGGATAAGATCAACCAGAACTGACAGATGTTCGAGGAATTCTACAGGCTATTCTGAAAATATGCGATTAGGGCCCGAGTAGCAGAAGATAAGCAGCTCCATCTATTAAGACAGAAGCTGAACCCTGAACTGGCTGCAGCAATAGCCTCAGTAGAGGATAAAGACCTTAAGAGCTTCGTGCACCGAGTGAGTGTCACTGCGAGAAATTTGAGCCCTTACGCGAAATTACGCGAATCGAACTAGAAGCCGTTAATAACGCAGACAACGAGACCCCCTGCGCCTTTTCGGAGAGCACCCCAGCAGCCACCTTATCAGTCACTGCGTTCGTCGTTCGTCCCCACCTGTTACGCGTATAGAAAGCCTAGCTATATCGCTACGAGATGCCAAGCAACGGCCTAGCAGAAGCAGGAGTATCGTGTTATAAAGCAGCTGCAGCCGCAGCCACCGAGAAAGACTATACAAGCTATAGAGCCGGCTCCGAACGACACCGACAGCGTAGACGGTAGAGTGCTACTGCGAATCCTAGGAAAAGACCAGCTAGAAGGATAGGCCCCCTATCCAGCGTAGAAAACAGGGCACTAACAAGAACTACGTTACAGAAAGATAAGAGCATCAACAGCTGCAGCGATCCGCTCTTAGCGGCGGTGGAAGTAAACACAGAAACAGCTATTATCCTTCTAATTACTGTCTACCCCCTTAACGGATCGAGCAAACCACTTCAGCTAAGAGCTTTTATCGACACGGGGGCCCTTATCGGAGCGGCTATCTACCATCGATTAGTTTAAAAGCTGATAAAAGGATATAGCTATCCAGTAGAGCTAGCGTCGCCGACACGGATTTCGGCATACAACAGACAAGACACAGAGAGTGTAACGCATTATATGCTATTAAGGACCACCTTAGCAGGTCGCACTACGGAAGCGACGTTCCGAATTATAGATATCGGAAGGTTTGACATTATTATAGGGCAGAAATAGATAAAGAACTAGGGAGCAATTATTGACGTAGGTAAAGGCACACTCGGATTTAGAACACTATACAGCGGCTCCGCCGCCGTCAAATCAGTTACCGAGGTCGCAGTGGAACCGAACGTTACGACTATCGAAGAGGTTCTGAAGGATCGGTCCGACCCTTAAGACATGATCGGAATAATAAGTTCCGAAGCTTTAACGACCCTCGCGAGGTCGTTGGACAACAAAATTTATGCTATCTTAATAAAGGATATCGAAGACCACTAGAAGATAATGGCGGAAGAAGAAGTGGATCCACTAGAGGTGTTACTAAAAGAACTCTATAGTTACACTAACGTGTTCTTAAAGGCTGACTCTAACCTCTTGCTGCTCTACCGACCGGAATATAACAACAAGATCCGGATGAAAGAAGGAGCCGTACTGCCGAGAACCGAACCCCTAAGACGCTTATCTCCAGCCGAGCTAGACTAGGTAGAAGTGTTTGTTAGAGAAAACTTGGCAAAGAAGTTTATCGCGCCAAGCTTAGCAGAATATGCATTACCGATTCTTTTCGTACGGAAACCCAGAGGTAGTCTCAGACTGTATATAGACTACCAAGGCCTTAATAAGGTCACTAAGAGAGATATGTATCCGCTGCCTCTAATCGATAAGACTATACAACGAGTAGCTAAGGCTAAGTAGTTCAGCAAGCTGGATATTTGCTAAGCATTCTATCGATTAAGGAACGAAGAAGGACAAACGGAAGACCTTACGACATTCGCTACGCGTATAGGTAATTTCAAGTAGTTAGTGATGCCTTTCGGACTTACTAACGCGCCGGCAGTGTAGCAACGCTTTATAAACTATACCTTTATAGATATGCTGGAATAGTTCGTATTAATCTACTTAGACAACATTCTAATCTACACCGAAGGAACGAGAGAACAACATACGGACTACATCAAGAGGGTGTTGAAAAGACTCTACGAGGCAGGATTAAACGCGGACACGAAGAAGAGCAAGTTCTACCAGACCGAAGTCAAATATCTCGGTCTTATCGTCGGAAGAGAAGGAATTCGGATAGACCTGTCGAAAGTGGCCGCCGTCGCGGAATAGAAGCAACCGACATCTGGAAACACTACGCAAATCAGAGCGTTTCTCGGATTCTGCAGCTACTATCGACAGTTTATTAAGGACTTCAGCAAGATAGCGAGACTACTGAATAAGGCGTTAAAGAAGGAGGCCGCTAGCCTATAGAATAAGAAGTGTACAGAAGCTTTTAACCGACTAAAGGAGGCGGTGGCCTTAGCGCTAGTGCTAGCGCACTTTAGACCGGAAAAGATGATCTACGTAGAGACAGACGCTTCCGACACAGTAACAGCAGGGGTCCTTTCTCAATACGCTAACGACGACGAAACGCTCCATCCGGTAGCTTTCTTTAGCAAGTCTATAAATAATGCTAAACGGAACTACGCCATCTATAATAAAGAACTGCTGGCCATTATTCAGGCCTTTAAAGAGTGGAAACCGGAGCTTATAGCTAGACAGAGCACGATCCAGGTCCTTACGGACTACCAGTTACTGACCTACTTTATAAAGACGCAGAAGCTGTTACAGCGTCAAGCCCGGTAGGCTGCCTACTTATCCGGGTTTGACTTTAAGATTACTTATCGACCTGGAGCTCAAAATGGAAAGGCTAATGCGCTAACGAGAAGAGAAGGAAAGACCAGCAGAGCAAAAGAAGATCCGAATATGTTTCAGAAGGTGCTGACAGAACGAATAGTAGACGCCGAGGTGTTGAAAGAGGTAGGGATCTGTACAGTGGAGCCGCTAATTAAAGAAGAGACGCTGTACGAGAAAGTGGAACGGCTTAATCAGCAGCAGAAGCTCGGCAAAACCGGCTTAGGGAAACTGATTGTTCCGGAAGAACTGATTACCGAGGTTATTAAGCTGGTCTATAGCTCTACGGATGTTGGTTACGCAGGATCGAAAAAGACGATAGAAGCAGTAAGGACGACCTACTGGTTTCCGCGAATTTTCGAGAAGATCCACCGGTTTATAACTAACTGTTACGTGTGCCGAGCAGCGAAACTACGTTACGGCCTTCCGGCCGGCCTGCTAAAGCCACTTCCGATGCCCGAGAAACCATAGCAGCACATTACGATAGATTTCGTGACCGGCCTGCCGGACTCCGATAGATATAACGCTACGCTTAATGTAGTGGATCGGCTGAGCAAAGAGCGCCATTTCATCCCCTGTTGAGCTAAGGATAAAAGAACTACTGCGGAAGAAACGGCGAGAATGTTGATACAATACGTATAGAAGCACTACGGGCTGCCGGACACTATCACTACGGATAGGGGTCCTCAATTCACCGCAGACGTATGGAAAGCCATCAACTAAGCCCTCGGAATTCGTAGAAAGCTCAGCACGGCCGCTTACCCTTAGACCGACAGACAGTCGGAAGTAGCCAACTGTAAGATAGAAAAGTATCTAAGAATCTTCTGCGGCTATTATTAAGCAGAATAGGTTAAGGTGTTGCCGATAGCCGAATTCTGCGCAAACTCTGCACGATCGGAAGCCACCTTACTGGCGCCGTTCGAGATAACTTACGGCTATCTTCTAAGGATAAGCTTTCAGCCGCTAAACGAACTCAGCTCTTTAGAACCCTCTACTACTACTTCGTCGAAAAGAATAGCCGCAGCGGCGGCAGAAGCGCTCCGATCCCAGATAGAAGAAGCGATTAAGGTAGCAAAAGAAGCGATAGAATTAGCTTAGAAAAAGATAGTAACTCGAGCTAATAGAAAGAGGTTACTAATAGAATTTGAGGAAGGCCAAAAGGTATAGCTTAACACGCAGAACCTAAGGCTGAAAGGCAATGCGAAGCTCAACCCTCGTTACGTAGGTCCGTTCAAGATAATAGAAAAGAGGTCGCCGGTAACCTACCGGCTCCAGCTGCCAAAATCGTTCCGGATCTACGATGTCTTTTACTTGGATCTGCTAAGCCTAGACCCTAAGGATAGTCTTCCGGATCAGGGGTTCGATAAACCCCTACTAATCGAAATAGAAGGAGAAGAAGAAGAGTAGGAGGTAGAAGACGTAATTAATATAAGAAAACAAAGAGGATCTATCGAAGCGAGGATCTTATAGAAAGGATAGCCGGAAGACTATAAATAGTATCCGGTCGAGAACCTCCGGAATTCAGAGGAGGTGCTAAGAGAATTTTACGTTAAAAACCCGAGGAAGCCGAGGCCTGTATAGCTCGAAAGCTGATAAAGAAGAAGGATATCTACGTCCGCTCCATCGACGCGGAAGCCGATAGAAACGATCGTAGAATCCTCTGGCCGGTGTCTTAGGCCTTACTACCTCTACTACCGCTGGCTAGGACCAGCGGATAGAGCAGTAAGGCCAAGAACGGCGCTACCGTAGCGGCCCGCCTCGTAACCGTCTTTGCTCTCCGTTACCGCTATCCGCTGAAAGGATAGTAACGACGAAGAACGAAGAGGCCGCTATTAAGGGGGTCTCGCGGTAACGCTAAAGGCCTTAGTAGAGAAAGAAAAAGAAGAAGATAAGGAGCTGCAGATAGATCTATATAGATCTATGCGGTGGCGTACGGACCGGTTACGCCGCAGCTCTAGTAACCGCTGGCTCCGATCAGCTGGCTCCGATCAGATAGCTCCGATCAGATAGAACGGATCAGATGGACGCTAAGTAAAGACGCCAGATAGTAACGATGTAAAGAAAAAAAAAAGAAGAAAAGAGGACGAACAGATAAGTAAGCGGTCGAGGGCGACCGCTGATAAGGGAGGGGGGTGGTGTTGCGGCGGCAGAAAGGGGTGGGACTAAGTGATAGGATAGACCCTTGGAATTTCGGCTCGGCCCTTCCGGACCGAGCCGGGCCTTGGCACGCCACCCCTAAAGCTCTCGCCTACCACTACATAGATTCCTTTCCCTCCTTAGTTCGAGATATAGTTATTAAAAAGGCCGTATTGAATCATATCTGCGTGCCCGGATCACTATCTCAGCTAACTAAGTCTTTATCGCCTTTAGTTGTGCTAGTCGGTTCGCCGCTTGGTTTTCCAGCACATCTATAATAGTCTCGGCCGATTCCTTCTCGGCTCTTACCGCCTTAATTTCCTCTCTTAACTGTCTCTTTTCTTCTAGGGTTCTGTAAAACAGCTTCTTAATAAGGTCTATGCTATCGTAGACCTTTCCTACTCCGTTCTCGTTTATATAATCTTCAAGTTCCTCGAGTGTGCAGTCGTAGATTTTCTTGTATTCGTTTATTCGTTCCTTAATCTCTGCGGTCTCTTCTGCTGTAAAACCTCTAATAATGAACTTATTATCGATAACACTGGAGCGCCTACTCGCTCTGTCAGTCTTTTCTCTTCTGCTTCTGCTTTGGCCTGTAACGCCGCTCTCTACCGTTAAGAAGCTCTCTATAGCTATCTTACGGTGCTGTTGTTTGGTTTGGTTTGTGTGTTGCGCGTGCGTTATTTAGGTGTCCGGATAGTTTAACGGTCCCTTTCGCGCAGCGCAGTGGTAGTGTAGTAAGTGAGTTCGAGATATAATAATCCGGGTACGCAGATAAGATTTAATACGGCCTTTTTAATAACTATATCTCGAACTGAGGAGGGAAAGGAATCTATATAGTAGTGGGCGAGAGCTTTGGGGGTGGTGTGCCAAGGCCCGGCTCGGTCCGGAAGGGCCGAGCCGAAATTCCGAGGGTCCGCCCTATCGCTCGGTCCTACCCCTTTCTGCCGCCGCAACAATAATAATCTAAGTATATAGATATAATTTAATACAGCTGTTTTAATAACTATATCTCGAACTAAAGAAGGAAAGGAATCTATACGGCGGTGGGTAAGGGCTTTAGGGGTAGGTGTGCCAAGGCCCGGCTTAGTCTAGAAGGGCCGAGCTGAAATTCTAAGGGTCTACCCTATTACTTAGTCCCACCCCTTTCTGCCGCTGCAACAGGCTATACCCTCCTTTGCTTCGTTCGTCTCTTCTTCTGTAAGACCTTTAATAACTGTCCTACCGTCTAGGATGCTAACGCGCCTGTCCTTTACTCTGTTAGTCTTTCTCTTCCCGCTACAGCCGGTAACTCCGCTCTCTCTTGTTAAGAAGCCCTCTATAGCCTTCTTACTGTTCTAATTAGATTAGTTTAGTTTGTAGTGTACGCGTGCGTTATTTAGGTAACTGGATGTAGTTTAACAGGCCCTTTCTGATCCGGGCACGCAGATATGATTCAATACGGCCTTTTTGATAACTATATCTCGAACTGAGGAGGGAAAGGAATCTATGTGGTGGTGGGCGCGCGCTTCAAGGGGGGCGGCGTGGTGCCAAGACCCGGCTCGGTCCGGACGGGCCGAGCCTAAATTCCAAGGGTCCACCCCATTATCCAGTCCCACCCCTTTCTGCCGTCGTAACACTACCCCCCTCCCTCACCAGCGGTCGCCCTCGACCGCTTAGTCAGTCCGTCCATCGAGAAATCTCCACTTTTTTTTTTTTTTTTTTTTTGAAATTTCGCTTCAAAGTCGACGTTACCTCATCCTTCTTCCGTCAAAAACTACGTTCCTCTCGTCGCGTCTTCCATTTCTCACATCGTCGGCGCCTGAAGTCCTTCACTTGGCGTTTATGTAATCGGCGCTATCTGATCTGAACCGTTCGGTCTTCTGAGCTGCGGTCTGGGCGGTCTGTGCGTTGTCTCGGAGGTCCATATAGATCCGTCAGCGGCGCCGTTTTTTCTTCTTCTTTTCGGAGCACTTAGTTTCGGAGCCATTCCGGCTTCGGCTTTTCCGGGTTCCGCGCGTAGAACTCTCTTAACAACTCTGCCGAATTCCGGAGATTCTCGACCGGATACCATTTATAGTCTTCCGGCCACCCCTTCTACGAGATCCTCGCTTTGATGGACCCCCTTATCTTCTTTACGTCCATTACGTCTTCTACCTCCCACTCTTCTTTATCGCCGTCCATCTTAACTGGTGGGGGTTCGGCGAACCCCTGCTGCGGCAGACCGTTCTTAGGGTCCAGGCTTAGTAGATCGGAATGGAAAACGTCGTGGATCCGGAACGCCTTCGGTAGCTCGAGCCGATAAGTTACCGGCGACCTCTTTTCTATTATCTTGAATAGACCTACGTAGCGTGGGTTGAGCTTCGTGTTTCCTTTTAGCCTCAGGTTCTGCGTGTTAAGCTATACCTTTTGACCTTCTTCGAATTCTATCGGCGACCGGTTCCTATTAGTTCGAGTCACTATCTTCTTTTAAGCCGTCTCCATTGCTTCTTTCGCCACTTTGACCGCTTCTTCTATCTGAGATCGGAGCGCTTCTGCCGCCGCGGCGGCGACTCTCTTTAACGACGTAGCGGTGGATTGTTCCGTAGAGCTGGGTTCGTTTAGCGGCTGAAAGCTCATCCTTAGAAGATAGCCGTGCGTTATCTCGAACGGCGCCAGCGAGGTGGCCTTAGACAGTGCCGAGTTAGCGCAGAACTCGGCTATCGGCAACACCTTAACCTATTCTTCTTAATGGTGGCTGCAGAAGGTTCGCAGGTATCGCTCTATCTTGCGATTAGCCACTTCAGACTGACCGTCAGTTTGAGGGTAAGCGGCGGTGCTAAGCTTTCTACGAATTCCGAGAGCTTGGTTAATAGCTTTCTATACGTCGGCTGTAAATTAAGGACCCCTATCCGTAGTGATAGTGTCCGGCAGCCTATAGTGCTTCCATACGTGTTGAATCAACATCCGTGCGGTCTCTTCTGCAGTGGTTCCTTCGTCCTTGGCTCGGCAGGGGATGAAGTGGCGTTCTTTGCTGAGCCGGTCCACTACATTAAGCGTGGCGTTATATCCATCGGCTTCCAGCAGGCCGGTTACGAAATCCATCGTAATGTGCTGCTACGGCTTCTCAGGGATCGGAAGTGGCTTTAGCAGACCGGCCGGAAGACCGTAACGTAGTTTCGCCAATCGGCACACGTAGCAGTTGGCGATAAATCGGTGGATCCGTTCGTAGATCCGCGGAAACCAGTATGTCGTCCTTATAGCTTCTATCGTTTTCTTTGATCCTGCGTAACCAACGTCTACGGAGCCGTAGACCAGCTGGATGACCTCTGTAATTAGTTCTTCTAGCACTATCAGCTTCCCTGAACCGGTTTTGCCGAGCTTCTGCTTCTAATTGAGCTGCTTGACCTTCTCGTAGAGAGTCTCTTCCTTAGGGGCCGGTTCCACTGCGTAGACCCCTACCTCTTTTAACACCTCTGCGTCTACTATCCGCTCGGTTAACACCTTCTAAAACATGTTCGGATCTTCCTTCGCGCGGCTCGTCTTCCCTTCTCTTCTCGTTAGCGCGTTAGCCTTTCCGTTTTGAGCCCCTAGTCGATAGGTAATCTTGAAGTCGAACCCTGATAAGTAGGCGGCCCACCGAGCTTGGCGACGTAAGAGCTTCTGCGTCTTTATAAAGTAGGTCAGCGACTGGTGGTCCGTAAGGACCTGGACCGTGCTCTTTCCAGCTATAAGCTCCGGTTTCCACTCCTCGAAAGCCTGAATAATCGCCAGCAGCTCCTTATCGTAGATGGCGTAGTTCCGCTTAGCTTCCGTTATAGACTTGCTGAAGAAAGCCACTGGATAGAGGGTCTCGTCGTCGCTATATTAAGAAAGGACTCCGGCCGTTACTGTGTCGGAAGCGTCTGTTTCTACGTAGATCGTCTTTTCCGGCCGGAAGTGTGCCAGAACAGGCGCCGAGGCCACTGCTTCTTTTAGCTGTACGAAAGCTTCTGTGCACTTCTCGTTCTATATGCCGGCGGCCTCTTTCTTTAACGCTTCGTTCAGGGGTCTGGCTATCTTGCTAAAGTCTTTAATAAACCGTCGATAGTAGCTGCAGAAGCCGAGAAACGCTCTGATTTGCGTAGTGTTCCCGGATTTCGGCTGCTTCCATTCCGCTACGGCAGCGACCTTTAAGGGGTCTATCCGAATTCTATCTCTTCCGACGATAAGGCCGAGATATTTGACCTCGGTCTGATAGAACTCGCTCTTCTTCGTGTCTGCGTTCAATCCGACCTCGCGGAGCCTGATTAGCACCTTCTTGATGTGGTCCGTGTGCTGTTCTCTCGTTCCTTCAGTGTAGATAAGGATGTCGTCCAAGTAGATAGACACGAACCGTTCTAGCATGTCTATAAAGGTGTAGTTTATAAAGCGTTGCTACACTGCCGGCGCGTTAGTAAGTCCGAAAGGCATCACCAACTACTTGAAATTGCCTATACGCGTCGCGAACGTCGTAAGATCTTCTGTTTGTCCTTCCTCGTTTCTTAATCGATGGAACGCTTAGCGGATGTCTAGCTTGCTGAACCACTTAGCCTTTGCTACGCGCTGGATGGTCTCGTCGATTAGCGGCAGCGGGTATACGTCTCTCTTGGTGACCTCGTTGAGGCCGCGATAGTCTACGCAGAGTCGCAGACCACCCCCTGGTTTTCTTACGAAAAGAATCGGTAACGCGTATTCGGCAGAACTCGGCGTAATAAACTTCTTCGCCAGGTTCTCGCGAACGAACACCTCTACCTAGTCCAGTTCCACCGGCGACAGTCGTCTTAGGGGCTCGGTTCTTGGCAGCGTAGCTCCTTCTTTTAGTCGGATCTTATTGTTATATTCCGGTCGATAAAGCGGCAGGAGGTTGGAGTCGGCTTTTGAGAACACGTTAGCGTAATCGTAGAGCTCCGCCGGTAGCACCTCTAGCGGGTCCACTTCTTCTTCCGCCATTATCTTCCGGTAGTCTTCGATGTCTTTCATCGAGATAGCGTAGACCTTATTATCCAGCGACTTCGCGAGGGTCGTTATGGCTTCCGAACTCATTATTCCGACGGTGGCCAGGGGTTCGGAACGATCAGACGGAGTTACATTGGCAGCCGCGGCTCTCGATTCGGTGGTGACGGCGCTGTCACCTTAGGTTTTGAATCTAATCGTTCCTTTATCTACGTCGACGACGGCTTTCTGGTTCTTTATCCATTTCTGCCCTATAATAATGTCAAATCTTCCGATATCTATGATTCGGAACGTCGCTTCCGTAGTGCGACCAGCCAGCGTAGTCCTCAATAGCACGTAGTGCGTGACGCTTTCCGTGTCTTGTCCGTTATATGCCGAAATTCGCGTCGGCGACGCCAGTTCCACTGGATAACCGTATCCATTCGTTAGCTTCCGGACCAGTCGGTGGTGGATCGCCGCGCCGATAAGAGCTCCGGTGTCGATAAAAGCTTTCAGCTGAAGCGGTTTGCTCGATCCGTTAAGGGGGTGGACAGTAATCGGAAGGATAATAGCTGTTTCCGTGTTCACTTCCACCGCCGCCGAGAGCGGGTCGCTGCAGCTGTTAATGCTTTCTCCTCTCGGCGATTCGCTTCGATTCGGTGCCCTATTGTCAATGCTGGATAGGGGGCCTATCCGTCTAGCTGGTCTTTTCCTATAATTCTTAACTGCACGCCGCCGTCTACGCTGTCAGCATCGTTCGGAGCCGGCTCGATAGCTTGAATTGTCTTTCTCGGCGGCTGCGGCTAAGGCTGCTTTATAACACGATACTCCTGCTTCTGCTTATCCGATGCCTGGCAGCTCGTAGCGATATGGCCAGGCTTTCCGCATGCGAAACAGGTAGGGACGAACGACGGTCGCGGCACGTAAGGCGGCTGGGGGCTGCATCGGAAGGGCGCAGGGGCTCTGGTTGTCCGCATTAGCGACGGCGACGGCGACGGCTTCCGAACCGATTCTCGTAATTTCGCGTAAGCGCTCAAGTTTCTTGTGGTGACTCTCGCTTAGTGCACGAAGCTCTTAAGGCCTTCGTCTTCTACAGACGCTATAGCGGCGGCGAGCTCAGGACTCAGCTTCTGCCTTAGTAGGTGCAGCTGCTTATGTTCTGCCACTCTCGCTCTAATAGCGTATTTCCTAAACAGTCCGTAGAACTCTTCGAATGTCTGACGGTTCTGGTTGATCTTATCCAGCTGCTCGCGGGCCGTCTTCTTCCGGAAGGGGTCTCCGAAACGCTAGTCTAGCGCCTTAATAGCTTCGTCGGCGGTCACTTCTTCTAGGTCCGCCACCAACGAGAACGCTTCGCCTTCCAGTCGCGCCTCTAAATAGGCTAACCTGTCTTCTTCGCTGCTTGATGCGTGATCGCGGCTTATCTTATTCTTGATCTTCTTCTTAAACGCCTCCTACGCTTTAGAGTCTCCGCTACTGAAAACCGGTGGATCCGGTAGTAACGTCATCAACGTGCCACCTTGACTGTAGGCCGCCGGCGAGGTGGTTTCCACTTGGGTTTCTCGCCGCGGTAGCGGCGACGATCTCGCTGCTTCTATATTAGCCAGTTGATCCTTTAGCGCCTTTAGCTGCGCCATTCAATTCGCCGCTTAGTGTTCTAACACGTCGACGATAGTCTCTGCCGATTCCTTTTCGGCCCTTACTATCTCTACTTCCTCTCTTAGCTGTCTGTTCTCTTCCAGTGTTCTATAAAACAGCGTCTTAATAAGGTCTATACCGTCGTAGACCTTCCCTATTCCGTTCTCGTTTACGTAGTCTTCCAGTTCCTCGATCGTGCAGTCGTAGATCTTCTTGTATTCCTTCATTCGTTCCTTAATCTCTGCGGTCTCTTCCGCTGTAAAACCTCTAATAACGACCTTATCTTTAACTACGCTGGAGCGTCTGCTCGCTCTGTTAGTCTTTCTCTTTCCTCGGCGGCCTGTTACGCCGCTGTCTACCGCTGAGAAGCCTTCCATCTTCTTACGGTGCCTTGGTAGTTGTTGGTGTGTTGTTGGGTGCGCGTGCGTTATTCGGGTTTCCGGATGGTTTAACGGGCCCTTTCGCGCAGCGCGGGGTGTAGTGTGGAGAGTGAGTTCGAGATATAATGATCCGGGCACGCAGATATGATTCAATACGGCCTTTTTGATAACTATATCTCGAACTGAGGAGGGAAAGGAATCTATGTGGTGGTGGGCGCGCGCTTTAAGGGGGGCGGCATAGTGCCAAGACCCGGCTCGGTCCGGACGGGCCGAGCCTAAATTCCAAGGGTCCACCCCATTATCCAGTCCCACCCCTTTCTGCCGTCGTAACACTTTCGTGTAGCGCAGGGTAAGTATAGTTGGTAAGTTCGAGATATAATAATCCGAGTGCGTAGATACAGTTTAATACGGCTGTTTAATAACTATATCTTGAACTAAGGAGGGAAAGGAATCTATATAGTAGTAGGTACGGGCTTTAGGGGTAGCGTGCCAAGGCCTGGCTTAGTCTAGAAGGGCCGAGCCAAAATTCAAAGGGTCTACCCTATTACTTAGTCCCACCCCTTTCTGCTGCCGTAACACGAGGTAGCTTATAAGCCTCTATTTATCCCTGTCGTCCCTTGCAAGATCCCTATACCTCCATTATATAGTGCTAGTATACTCCGACTCTGCCTTCCTATTGTCGACAAAAGAGCTTAAGGTAGGGCTTCTATACAGTAGATAAGGGGTACTTATACCCCTATTGCTAGCTAGAGTCGCTGCTACTCTACGTCTAACAGATATATCTCAGATCTCTCAAGGGAGTAGGGTATCGCTGTGTACTAGAATTCGGATTAGGAGTGTTTTCTTCTTCGAGAGGTAGTCGAGATAGCGTCGCGTAAGTTTTCGACACCTCTCTGCCTAAAGTAGGCCAATCTCTGCCTAGAGGCGCCTCTCCTCGTCCTCTACAGCTTGCATATATACTGTAGTGTCGTTAGCCTCTATAGGGAGGTCAACGCCTATTATGTCTACCTCTATAGAAAGGTAAATGTCTATTAGGTTCACCTTCTGCGCGCCCTTTACAGTGTTTTCGCTCTCCTCTAGGGTTGCTATTAGTGCCTAGAGGCCGCTACCCTTAGGTAGACTTGTTAGAACTGTTGTAGGATTGGATTGTAGCAGTGTATAGAGCACCTAATACTAATTGCTAGGATCGTGTTTCAACTAATAAGTGTCCCTCGATTGTTCTTATATCCATGCCTTGTATGTACGCCGGAGCGGCGCAAGCCGTCCTTAGCAGTAGGCGATCCTGAGGTCCCGTCGTCGTGGCGCGAGAGCACCTCCGTGCTCCCGCCGACCGGTTATTCTCTCACAAATATCTACGCGTTCAGATCAGAAAGAAGCTCGATTTGAATGGAAAAGAATCGAGCGTTGTTATTGGCCCCAAAAAGTTGGAAATGGAGGAGACCACAGCGGGTGAGTAATAAGTCAGCGGTTGAGGGCAACTGCTAGTGAGGGAGGGGGATCGTGTTACAGTAGTGGAAGGGGTAGAGGATGGAAAGGGTCGACCCTGGATTCCGGCTCGGTCCCTTCCGGGATTTCGGGTCCGGAACGGACCGAGCCGGTCTTGGCACACCACGACCACGAAAGCCCACCACTACCACCACCACTACTCTGAGTCTTTCCCTCCTCAGTTCGAGATATCGTCTTCAAAAGAGCCGTATGGAATGATACCTACGCGTTCAGATCGGACCTAGCCAAGGCCCCGCTCGCTGTATGCAGCCCTGCGAGGGAGGGGTCGATTGCATCGGCGATGATCCGGTGGGGAGGGTGTATACGATATCTATCGCCTGGAAATCAGCGCCGCTGACACGGTCGTCACCCTCGAGGGCAAGGGGTCGTCATCCAGGTCACCAGGGTTTCGTTTCCTCCTCGCCCGCCCGCGGGAGGTTGATCACCGTGGAAGTCCCCTTCCGAATGGCTGCAGCATTCCCGGTGATGGCCGGGAGTGGACCGCGTCACGTCGGAAACGACGCGACGCGTGAAGGAGGGGAGAATCTCCTCCGAGGACCGCTCGGATTGCTTCTTCCGCCGTTCGCGGCGGACGGGGATGGAAACGGGTGATGGGGGTTTCTGTCGAGGTCTGGCGAGCGGACGAACGGTCGGCTTCCGATGCCATGTGGCGGATTGGACACTTTCGCAGCGCGTGGGGGGGGGTTGGAAATTTGCATTGCTGGTAGGCCGGTCGAGCGAGAACTACGCTGCCTTCTGAACGAGGTGGGGAAAAGTCTTTTCGTGGTGACGGCATGGAGTGTTCAGGTTGGTGCTGAGAAAATTTAGACCGCGGACGGGGTCGGACAGACAGCTGGATGGTCTATATGCGTGATCCGTGATCGATCGATAGCGGGGCAGAGGGTCCGGGCCGAGGCATGGACGGAATGAAAAAAAAGAGGCGGACGGTGTCGGTGTCGGTGCTGTGAGACGGCGAAATCACCGGCGTGGTTGGTGCAACGCACTCTCGGGCGGGATGAACTCTCTCCGCTTGCGATTTGGGAAAAGGGACAAGACACTGCTCGTCGCTCGACTCCCTGCACTCGGCCGTGTGTGTGTGTGTGTGTGTGTGTGTGTGTGTGTGTGTGTGTTCATGAAGCAAAAACGCCCACCCCCCCCCCCCCAAAAAAAAAAACCAACCCGAAAATCATAGCCTGCCTGCAGGGATGCGACACGCCTGATGTCGCGCTTCGCTGTCGGTGAAAGTCGTCGTCGTCGTCTCGTGTTCCATGTCTTCGTTTCAATGATGTTCGGTGCGGCACCGAACGGGCTCCGAAAAGAAGCAAAATCGCAAAGAAAGAAGAAGAAGAAGAAAAAGAAAGTGAAAAAAAAGGGCCAGTTTCGTCTCCGGTCGGCTCAAAGATCGTTGTATCCCAAGATCCTCTTGGGTAAGCCGCAATCCGCCACGGCCCAAGTCCAAGCCCTGCCGGCTTCCCCCAAGAACAAACTCTCCGGGGCACGACTCTTCTCCAGCATCCCGTCCTTCTCCATGCTCTTGATCTCGTGACCGGTGGTATAGGTCAAGAAATGCTCGAATTCGGCGTCTTTCAAGGCGAGCGCATTTCCACTGATGCCGTGGCACAGACAAGGTTCTTTGGTCAGGAGGCCACGTTCGAGGATGCATTCTCGGCCTTTGTCGACGGCCATGGTGATACGGTTGGTGAGGTTGGGGAAGTATTGCTTGATGCTTTCCAGGGACGCGACGACGCCGGGCGCTCCGTCACACACTTGAATGAGGCGGTCGCGTCCGGGTGGGACGGATGCAGGGAAGTTGCCGGAGTCGTATTGGTAGGTCAGGAGGACGGCGAGGTCCGCTTCGAGTTGTTGGGCGTATTCCTCGGGGTTGGTGAGGACGATCTGCGTGATGATGCCCATGGCGCCGTGGATGGCTCCGATGTAGGCCTTGCCATGCGACTTCCAGGGTCGGGGGGAGTCGAGGATGGCTTCGACGACGTCGTCCTGAGTGTCGGTAATGAGTTGGAGCATCTTGGGGTCGTCGGTGAATGAGGGCTTGACCATGCGGAGAAGGTACAGGTATCCCGCTCGGCCATGCAGAAACTCGTTGGGGGCTTCGGCTTTCAGCGCTTCGGCCGAATACGCGCACAGCTTGCTCGCCATCTCGGCGTCTTGGCTGCTTGCTGCCTCGATGGCGAGGATGGCGAGCATGTCGTCTGTGATGCCACAACTGGCTCTGCCGGGCGCCGGATACGTGCCCTGGTCGTCGCGGGCGTGCTTCAGGTATGCGGAGGCCCACGCGGCCAGCCCGCAGCCTTCGAGGAGCATGTCGGGATACAGTCGCGTCAGCATGACGAAGACGTAGGCGACGGAGAGCGGACCGCGGAAGAGGCCCCCGCCGAGCTCGATCGAGGTCGGCGGGTGTTCGACGACCAGGCGGGCCAGGGACGCTTCGAGTTGGCGTCGCGGATCTGTGCAGAAGCCGAGCGTCAGTGTGCCGTGCTGCGGCGAGCGGGCGGAGCACGGGCTGCGGTGGTGTACCTCGCCTGGCCAGCGGCGCGTCGTTCTTGAAGTATCGAGGAGACATGTTGCATCGACGATCGCGTCCGAGGCGAAGGTGCAGACGGTGGCACGTGATGTCAGCCGGTCTCGTGGAGGGAGCAGCGGCAAAGGCAAGCCACTGGCCATGTGCGACGTTCGGTGCCGGCAGAAGGCCAGCGGACTGAGCTCCGCCGAGGGGTTTCACTCGTGGAAGGCACGATGGAATAGTGACGATGCCTGCAGACAACAGTTGACCGTCAGCCATCGACCAAGTTGGGCTGAGAAGATGGTCATTCTGATTGCGGGTACATCGCCAGCGAGTACGTTGTTGCCACGGAGCCTGGTCACCGCGCGTTTTCGGTCTGCAGTCGGAGGAGTGCTAGCCGCGTGGGAGGATGCGTTCCGAAAAGGAAGGAACAAGTCGCACAATCCGGCGACTGGAGCGGTCCGGGTCGGAGAACAAGCCCGGCGGGTGACGATGGAAAAGATGGAGAGGCGGAGCACGTCATGACGCGATACTGAGTTCGCGTGATCGCTTGTATATATTATGTATAGCCGACGGGGCTGAGAGTTCGTCGGCTGAGCGCGAGATGTCGATGGTTGCGGAGCGGTTCGACGGGGCGGCTTCGTCCTGCGAGAATCGTTACGAAGGCATTCCGGCCGGGCCCCGCTCCGAAAGTTCCGCAGGCAGACGCCAAAACAAAAAAACGTCGGTGGTATCTCAAGTCCCAGGCGCCGGCCGAGCACAACTGCCAAAAAAAAAGAAAAAAAAAAGAAAGAAAGAACACTATGCGACCGACTCCATCCACGTCTCACGTCAACTACGACCAGGTTTACGAACCGGCGGAGGACTCATACCTCCTCCTCGATACGTTGTGCTCGGAAAAGGAGGTGGATTTCCTTCGATCGCGCTTCCCGGCGTTGTCGCCGACGCCGGTGGTGGTGGAAGTCGGCACGGGTTCCGGGGTGGTGCTGGGGTTTACGGCAGCGAATGCTTCTTACATCTTCGGGCGCGCGGACATCGCGGCGTTCGGGGTGGATATAAACTACGGGGCGTGTGTAGCCACGTCGCAGACCTGCACCCGCGCGGTGCAGGAAGCGCCGCGAGGCGAGTCGGGACAGTGCGTCGACCAGGTGTGTGGCGACCTCGCGGCTTGTCTTCGACCGGGAAGCCTGGATGTTCTGATCTTCAACCCTCCGTACCTGCCGACCGAGAAGCTCCCGGCTGCGCCGAAAGAAGAAGAATACGGCGACCAGACGAGGACGTGGACGAGCGCGGAGAGCTTCGATCGCGACTCGCATCTGCTGTCCTTGTCATATGCGGGAGGCATCGATGGGATGGAAACGACAAATCGGCTGCTTCGGCAGCTGCCGGACGTGCTTTCAGACCGAGGAGTCGCGTACGTGCTCTTCTGCGCTCAAAATAAGCCCGAAGAATGTGCGGATCGAATACGAACGTGGCCGTGCGCCGACGACCAAAGCCCATGGTACGCGGAAGTCGTCGGTCGCAGTGGCAAGCAGGCGGGTTGGGAGAAGCTATGTATTATGCGCATCGGGCGCCAATGACCAGCAGCCCATGGTGCCCGCGACCGGTCACAAACAGCTGCAATCCCAGGCGTTCTATTCGAGCTCGATGATGGAAGTCGCATAACCCTTCATTCCCAGCTGCACGAGCCGTCAACACGCTGTCATCTACATGTTTGTATAGCTGATGTCCCGCTTCGTGCGAGAGCAGATCGTCATTGAGCCACTCGGACTGCTGCCTTGGCCGGCGCGGCGCTTCTTCCACAGGCTACAGATGGATATCAAACTCCTCCGTGTCTTCTTCTGTTCAGCCGCAATGTGGTCGAGACAGGAGTCGATGCGGTAGTAAACGCCGGATGTGGCGGTCAAGAAGAGGCAGAACAGGCAGTTGAAGCGGGACTGGTGTTTGACGGCGACTTTCTGCAGGACATGGCTCTTCGCCAAGAACGACCAACCACCGAAGCTTGATGCTGTGACGGTGATCCAACCACCGATAGATGTAATTAATCAATAGATGAAAAAAAAAAACCCTGTCCTTTCGGCGCAATCGCGCTACCGGATTCTGTCCAGACGAGCACGGTTGACGGCGATCTGGTCGTCGACCTTGTCGGTCTTGTTGATGATGCGGTCGATGTGCTTGTTCTGGCTGTCGATTTCGTCGCCCATGGCCTTTCCCAGCTGATTCAACGTGCGCGCTCCGCGGTGGATGGCATCCAGGTTGTCTTCAATCTCGTTCTCCATTTCTTCGTCCTCGGAGTCGGCTTCGAATTGGTACTTGGCTCGGTCGGCCAGGTTTCGATTCGCATGGGCGCGGACCACGGTGCCGTTGAGATCGCGTTGTTGCTGCTGCTGACGAGCGGTCGAGCTGTACGCCTCGGCCCGTGTGGCGTCGGCTTGTCGACGCTCGGCTTGGTGCTTCTCTAACGCGATGGCATTCGCGGCGGCTTCACGCTTTTTGGCGGTGAAGGGATTGGCAACGTGGACGGCGAACATGGACCGATTCAAGGTTTTGAGCTCGCGGGCCTTCTCCTCTGCGAGCCGATTCTGGTTCGATGCCATGTCGAGGTTGCGTTCGGTGTTGTGAATGCGTTCTCCTTGCGCTCCCAGTCGTGCCAGTGTTTCTCGTCCGGTGGCTTCCGCCTGCTCTGCGATTCGGCGCGCGTTGCGGGTGGACGAGACGTCTTGCTGCTTGATGAATCGGATTTCTTGCTTGGCGGCCTGCACGTCTTCCTCTTCTTGCTCTTCGGCGGTCAGGTCCCGTGCAGGTCCAGCACCATACCCGCCTGGCATCTCGGTCGCATCGTATCCACCCGTGTTGCTGTAGCTGCTGTCGACTCCTGGCTGGGGTGCGGCGCGTGGGTCCGAAGGCTTGTTCGCTGCTCTCTGCGCCGCGTCTCCGAACAAAGCATTCCTTCCGGCGTCTGTGGCCGTCGTCTCGCTACTGGGTGTCCTTCCCAGGCCACCGTATCCACCAGCTCTGGGCTGCGAGGGACCAGAAGATGTGCCGTACGGGTCGGAGCCGTATCCTCCATATTGAGCGTGTGGAGCACCTCCATAGCCGCCTGGCGGGACCGGGCTCTTGTCGGAGCGGTGTGGCGCCGGGCCACCGCCGTATGCCGGCGGAGCGGTGCTCTGGCTGCTGATGCTCAGATTCGCCATACTGCCAGTCGGAGGCTGTGACGACTGCGCACGGGCGCCGCTCGTCACGTACGGATCGTTCGGTGCTTGGTTTGCATATGGGTTGGTCGATGCTGGCGCGGGAGCGGGAGAGGCTGGTGTTTTGGGAGCCTTGGAGCGACCGCCGAACAAGGATTTCTTCTGCGAATCGAGGTCGCCGTCTTTGTCGGACTTCTTCAGGCCGAAGGGCATGTTGGGTGGTTCTGCGCCCAGAAGATGTTGGATGGGTTGGGAGAGAGAGGGGGGGACGGAGAGGAGTCGCGGCCCGAGTGCGGTGGCTGAGATCGGACGTCCGGACGGAACCCTGAAACAAAACGCCGAGCATTTGGGCTCCCCGGCAGGCCCAAGTACGAAGAAGGGAGGGAAGACGGGAGGGAAGAAGGGAGGCAAGAAGGGAGGCAAGAAGGGAGGGAACAAGGGAGGGAACAAGGGAGGACCACAGGCAGAAGTTGGAGCATCGAAGACGGCGCGTGAATTGATTCCTATTCGCCTGGTACTGGCACAGTCTGACCACGGAGCATTGTATGGTACAACAGTGTACAACGCCTCAAATCGCTGCCCCACCGCTCGTGGCAGACCGCGCAGCAATTCGCCCTTTCTCACGCCGCCGCCGCCGCCGCCGCCGCCGCCACCAGCAACCACGTGGGCCCTCCTGCGACACCACAATACCTCCACCAGGCCTGTTGGTGTCGAGAAACGGAAAGCGCTTACCATGCATTGACGTCAAAGTATTCTTCGCCGAAATAGGTGGCGACGACGGTGCGGTCGGAGAACTTCCTGCCGGCGAGCGCGGCCAGAGCCCGGGCCGCACTCTCGGGCGACTCGTACTTGAGGTAGATCTTGCCGATGCCGTTGTTCTGGCGAGAGCCACCGGTTGGGCGAGGCATCTTGACGTCCAGCAGTGTGCCATACTTGGCGACTTCTTCCTTGACGTCCTCGAGGATTTCTGCGGACGAGACAAGTCAGTGTGGATCGCGAGATGCGACGCGGAGACGACCTACCGTTCGCCTCGTCGGCGTCCATCAGTTCCTCCGGCGTGATCATGTTCATCAAGCACAGCACACGTTCCGTCTCGGCGTTGCCCGCCCGGGTGCCGGCCATCAAGCTCATCGCGTTCACGCTCATCTCGCCGCTGACTTGCTGAATCCCGATGCTGGCGCGCTTGACTTGCATGGCCACGTCACCGAGCTCCATGCCGTTGAGCGATTCGACAGCGGTATTGGTGACCTGCGGGTCTCTGTACTCGCAGAACACGATTCCTCGACTCTCTTCCGTCGCCTGATCCTTGACAAGAACGAAACTGCGGAGCTCTCCGAAGGAGTTCAAGAGCTCTTGGATCTGATCCTCGCCCAAGAACGTGGGCAGGTTGGTGATGGAGATCTTGTTCTGAGTGTCTGGCACGACGCTCGAGAGAGTGCCCTTGGCGAAGCCCCTCTCATCAGTGATGTTGGGAACAATGTAGTCCTTCGGCCGCTTGATCTGAAGGCCCTTGGCCGTGCCGTGAGAATCGCCGTTCGTGTCCATGACATCCGGCGTCATGCTGATACCGTCCAAAGCCATGGCGTTCGTGGCGTCCTCGGGCGTCTTGAACTCGGCCAGAGCGTAACTGTGATCGGCGCTAACCTTTGCCGACACGCACGGATCGGGACCTTTGGTGACATTGAGCCCGTTCAGCTGCAGGTTGAAGAAGTCGACGATAGCGTCACCGGTCGCGGCGGCTGGGATGTTGTGGACCAGAAGACGCTTGGACTGACGAGCAGAAGATGGCTTCAGCGCGGTGCTGCTAGCTTGGTTACCGGGCTGGCTCATGAATGCGTGCAGTTTCTGCGGATCCATCGGCTGCTGGCGCGGAGCACCGGGCAGAGGGAACATGCCGGAAAGCTTCGCCTGCTCGGCGGTCACGTTCTCGTAGCCGGGGGGCTTGATGTCCCACTGAGTCAGACGACGCTTCCGGGCCAAGACGGACACGACATCGGTCAGGTCCGGAGTGGGCTCTCTCTTCTTGGGCGGAGGAGAGGCGCTCTTGCGAGCGGTTTGGCGCTCGAGCTGGCGCATGTCGTCGCGATCCTGGCCGCGGTCTCGGTCATCTCCTCCTCGGCGGTTGTCGCCGCGCTCGTCACGTCGCGGGCCGCGTCGGTCGGCAAACAGATCGTCGCCATCGCCCCGGCGATCACGACGTCCGTCGCGGCGGTCGTCGTCGCGTCGGGCATCTCGGCGTGCGGACCCACGGTCCCTGCCCCAGCCTCGGTCGTCTCCTCTGCCATCGCGGTCACCGCGCCCGTAGCGGTCCTCGCGTTCTCGCTCGCGGTAGTTGCGGCTGCTGGAGTAGCTGTCTACCTCGAAGCCCTCGCGGCGTCGATAGTGTGGTGACCGCGAGCGCTGGCCGCCGTCTCGGCGGCGGTCGCGGCGGTCGCCTCCATCGTGGTCCCGGCGTCGGTCGTCGCGAGAGGACTGCAGTCGCCGGTCAGACATGCTGATCGCCTCTCCAAGGTGGCGTGGCGCTGTGCAAGGTCTTACTATCGTCTGGTGCTGTAGTCGTCGTTCGCTGTCGTGCGCTGTAGTCGTCTGTCGCTGTAGTCGGACGCGTCGACTCGGGTGGGCCGGCTGCTGGTGGTGCAGTGGGGTGATGCTGCAGGAGCGGTGTCGCCGCTGGCAGGAGTGTAAGGAGCGTAAGGAGCGTGTGTGGTGAAGGCTGCAATCCGGGGGGATCTCGACCGCTGTGCTCGAGGTGCTGAGGTGCTCGAGCTGCTCGCGTTGCAGGTGCTCGACGTGACGCCGCCGTGCACCTTCCACCATGTGAGAAAGCTGGGCGCCGCAAAATCGGCGTGAGCGCTCGGACCATGCTCCAGCCACACGCATTCCACCGGACACTCCATTCGACCGCCTGGCCAGTCCGCAGCGACAGCGACACGCAAAGCATCACATGATTTGACATCGTTCGACATCTGCACTTCGCAGTCGATCCCGTGAGCTCGTCATCTTCCGTCTCACGCGTGCCATTTGGACGGTGGATGGCTGTGTACGGTGCTTGCCAGTGATGGCTATATATATACTGTGCTTGCCCCCCCCCCACCACCGATCGTCTTCTCTCGACCCTTCCGCGCATCCGGGTCGAATGCATGAGCAATCCCCGTCTCTATTGCTCCATCATGTGCCTCAACTTCCGGACCGCTTCAGGCTGATACCCAACCCACGTGCGAGCACCCAGCAGCCGACGATGCGGCTCATGAATCTCCAAACGCCTCGCTGAAACGACTTCGCTGCAAGTGCAATCGCCTGGGGGCACAGCGTTCGACTCCGCGGCGGGCCCTTTCTACGCGCTATCCTCACGCTTGGTCGGTGGCGCTGCCCACTGCATGATCTTCTCGCTTTTCGGTGTCACGGCCCCAGAAACGTGTTGCGAAAAGGCCGCGGGGACTCGAAGCCCGCCTGGGGCTGGGAGGGGGAGCGTGTGCAGGTTGTCGTGGTCTGAGGGGTTGCCGTCGGTCTTGGAGGATTTGCTGTCTTTCGCTATGGCGCCGACGCGGAGCATTGCGATGACGCCCATGAGTTTCTCCTTGTCCGGGCTTGAAATCTCGGCTTGCACCAGTTTGGTTGCTTCGTCGAGGAATTTGCCGGCCTGGCCTGGGGAAGCTTGGGTGGCGAGGATGTTATAGGCGTATACTTTGGTGTCGGCTTGGGAATGTTGGTTGTGCACGATCCGGATACACAACCCGCGGCAGACCTCATACCGATGGAGATCGCGCTCCTCCATCGCGAGTGTGAGGAGCTTCTTGCAGTCTTGCTCGGCGCCTTGGATCTCGGTCTTCAATCGAGCCAAATGCTTGACGATTGGGCTGTCCTCGGACGTGCGGTTGAATCGAAGCTCTTCCAGAGCCGCATTGACCGAGTTGAGATCTGGACAGGTGCTCTTCTGAAAGATGGCTCTGACATTGGGGGTCCCTGGTGCGGGGCTTTGGGTGCCACTTCCCAGGCTGAATGGTTAGCCCACGTTTCGCATCGCCGACGGCCTCAAGCATACCTCTGAGCAGCGGAAGACTTCTCGTTTCTGTGGAAGAGGCTGCTGGTGGATCGATTGCCGTTGGCTCCAAGTCCCTTCAAGATGTTGAGTGCACCGTAACCAGACGTCGATCTCTTCAGTTCTGGCTTGGCGTCTGGCCTCAGCCCCGACGGGCGCTGCTTCGAGGTTGGTGCTGGGTGAGAAGTTGGTGCTTTGGTGGTTGGCGGGGCGGAGAGCGGCGTGCCACTCTCCTCGAAGCTCACCGCCCGCCTTCGAGTCGCTGGCGGGGGAAGAGCGAGGTCGGCATGATCTTGCGTGACCTTGATCTCTGGCTTAATTTCTGGCGATGTCAAGTTCGAAGTCGCCGGAGAACTTGCTGGCGACGCCATGGTGACTGGATGCTGTGGTGTGGCCGAGAGCATGTCGTTTCATCGGACGCTGTGATGTCGAGGTATGCGAATGCAGACGGACGCAGCAGTGAGATGTCGATATGGAGCTCTCGGAAGGCCCAGCCTGTGATATCGATCGCGATGAAGCAGGAGGGCCGCATCACGTGTCAAACGCCGCCTTCGCACTCACTTTCACTTGTGCCCCCGCTCAGCGCGGGGAGTCACGGACGAAGCTTCTGCTATTGAACGTTGCCTTTGGAGCTGAGATGCGGTCGTGCGTTGCGGCTTGCGACACGCTTGGACCATATCCGTGAGTTCACGGGTCAGACAACGTGTCCGTCCAATTCCGGACCTCAGGTTTCGCCAACCAAGGTCGAGCTCTTTGTTCATGGTCCAAGGACCGTCAGCCAAGCACGCCCAGGCCGAGTGTTCTGCTGCGGTGCACCTTTGCACGTCGCCGCCACCTCTTCGGCTCGGCGGCCCATCGGAGTGCCAATCGGCTCCCGGGCATCACCACGGTCGTTCGTGTTCGACGTCTCGGATGGATTGACGCCGGCGCGTGATTTGTCGTGAGCCGAGTCTGCTCATTGCTCAGCGCGGCGTGAACCGGACAAACACGCGCATGAACAGGACAGGATGTAGGAAGCAAGCTGGCAGGATCTTCAGGTCCGGCGTCGACGCTTGCTCGTGACAACGTTCGGTTCAATCTCTACTTGCTGCGCTTCTTCCTCGTCCAGCTCTCGCTTGATGATGGCCGTTTCCGCAATCCCTTCCGTCTTGACCACGTGTTCGCCCTCTTCGCCCTCTTCGCGCTTGATTTGAACCTCTTCCTTCTTCACGGCCCACCTCTCACGGAACGCCTTGAGATCCGCCGTGAACAGCACGGAATGAGCCCAGCCGGCCTCTTTCCCCCACAGACTCCGGAACTTGGCCCCGACGGCATCGTATGTCGCTTTGGTCAGGCTCGCGTGCTTTCCTTTGCCAAACTTGTAGTCCCGGACGGCAATCTGCCACACATGCGTGTCCACGGGCACAGCCTCGCCCCAGCCCAGCCCCATGAGTGAGACGCAGTCGGCCACCTTGGGGCCGACCCCCTGCAAAGTCAACAGCGCCTCGCGAGCTTTGCGGTAGCCCTCTCGGCCTTCCGCGAGCATTTCCCCACCGAACTGGGGCTCACCCCCGAGGACAGGCGACTCCGGGTTGCGCAGTCCATCGAGCCAGCCCTCCGGCTTCCCCGCGACCACGCAAGCAGTCTGATAGATGTACTTGGCTCGATAGCCAAACCCCAGGCTGCGCAGCTTGGCTTCCACGCCGTCTTGCGCCAGGTCGCTCGGGTCGGGGAAGTCATGGTATGCTTCTTCGTCCACGTACCCCAGCAGAGGCCCGTAGGTGACGCAGAGTTTGTGGACCATCTGCGAGATCCGGAGGATGTTGTTGTTCGAAGAGCAGATGAAGCCCACCAGCGCTTCCCACGCGTCCTGCTTCAAGATCCTGACGCCGGCGAACCGGGGCGCTTTCTTGGCAAAGTTGGCATCGGAGGCGCTCCACTGTTCGTAGAGGCGCGTGAGGTTGGGTTCCAGGTTCAGGTAGTGCTTGACCAGATCCAGGGTATCGTCCGGGGCGTCGGCGTCCGGGAGAGACGGCGGCTTCGACGACGGCGGAGTCGGGGGTGCTCGTCGGTCGACGGGTGAGAGTGAGCGGAAGTACAAGTGCTCGGGATCCTGGTACAAAGACAAGATGCGATTGTGCAGAGCCATGGACCAGACGCCCGAATCGTTCCGGCGCCACCGAAAGGACTGGCCGCAACGGAGCGTGGTGTTGATGCACAGTTCTGACAAGCTGACCGGCAGCTTCTGCCACTCGGCGAGATTCAGTTCCATCCTCGGCGACGTAAATGACGGGGGGCGGCGCATGGGATCAGTCGCGTCGCGGTGGCGATTGAAGCTTCCTCTGGCCGCCCGCCTGTGCTTGGCTGCTGAACATCGAGATTCGGAGCATCACTGTGGAAATCGTGTATGAACCAACCTACGTCGTCGCGTCACCGCGAACAGGACTTCTGAGAACGACGACGGTGGGACATGAGAATGGCTCGGCTGTACTTAATCAGAGGAATAGCCAGTGCTGTGCTGTGTGTACAAGTACAGCGCTGTGTGGACAAATACAGTGCTGTGTGTACAGGTACAGTACCGTGTGTACAAGTTACAGTACTGTGTGTACAGGTACATTACTGTATGTACAAGTACATTACTGTATGTACAAGTACATTACTGTATGTACAAGTACAGTGCTGTGTGCACAAGTACAGTGCTGCGTGCACAAGTACAGTGCTGTGTGTACAACTTTTGGATGCACGCCCGCCATCTCGCCGTGCCAATGCTGCGATAAAGCGCTCGCTTCGTGACTCTGCTCACGTCTTGAACCGTCCCTGCTTCTCTTCTGTAGGCGCCTCACACCTTAGCCACCGGTCGCCGCACATCTTCTCGATACATCGAAGTGGCGGAGGCCGGATACTTGTGTAATCCATTCAGCCAGCTGTTGCCATCCTTCTTCAGCTGGCCGCGCTTCCATGGTGCGCCGAGAGACGTCATCTCACCGCTGTAGACAGACACGCTTTCCCTGTAGCGCACGTAAGCTGGCGTATTTGGCTGTCGAAGCACACGATTCTCGACATTGCCTGGGACAGTGTTAGCAATGGTTGTAAGAGCGGTCCATGTGTCAGTACTTACAGTTGCCGCCAAGAATCCATCGGACTTCTTGGGCCCGAGTCATGGCCACATTCATGCGCTTGTCGTCGTCAACGAACCCGATATCAGCAAGTCGGGAGCGTGGGTCGTATCGCTGCACGGAGCAGTCTATGATGGTCATCGGGGCTTCGGCGCCTTGCGACGAGTCGATGGTGGCGATTCTGGGGAGCTGCGCATCGGGGATCCTGTATCTTCTCTGGAGATACCGCATGGCATCTTCGTAGCATTTCTTCGCTTCCTTGTAGGCGCAGATGATCATCACTTTCTCATTGGTCCTCTCCCCGAAGTAAGCATGCAGGTTCCAATAGACCTTGTCACAGAAGAAGCGGACATGCTCCAAGACAAAGGCGGAGCGCTTCGAGTTATCGCGAGTCCCGATGAGCTCCAGATAGTGTGTTCGAACGCTTCTGTCCATCTCCTGCTCTGTTATGAGTGGGTTGTCGAAGGTTGTGCCGAGGTCTCGCAATATCCCTGTGAGACAGTCGAAGAGGCCAGGAAGCTTCTGACGCAGAGTAAGAAAGGTACCAGGACCATTGCGCATGCCGACAGGATAGAACTCCTTGAAAGGCCATTCGGCGATGTGGTGATTCATGCGATGTTGTTCGAGCAGCCGGACACAAGGGAAGCCCTCGCGATTCAGACGAGACATTAGTGGTATGCCGATGCGGTCGTTGAAAGGGTTGAAGACCATTCGGCCCTTCGCACCTGTGTTGGTGGGTTCAAGCTGTCTCTCGTCTCCGAGCATGACCATGCCGTTGATGAGGTTGCGCCACTGCGGGTTCAGGAGTGCCGAGACGGAGTCGATCTCGTTGTCCTTGCAGGCCTCATCGAGGACAATGACGATGCCTTTGGTCTGAGTACCATGCTTGTTGGCTGCCCAGTTATCGACAATGTCGGAGCATCGGACGTTGCCGGTGGTCGTGCACACCATACGAGTATGCGACATGTAGTGAGCCTTGCACAGTTCGTAGGCTTTCTGGTATCTCTGGACCTGATCGCTGTTGTCCCAGTCGAACGCTCCGGCGGCGGCTTGTTTCATGCACTGGCGGAGTACGGTCCAGACGTCCAATCGCTCTCCTCCAACCGAAAGCGATTCGTGGAGTTCAAAATCGCCATCACGAGCAGCCCGAAATACTTGTGCTGGAAGCCCATAGTCGCGATGGGTAGTGTATTTGTCGTCCATGTACTGAAGATCCGCACGGACCATTTCGAACTCGAGGATATCGCCCGATGTGGATTCCGCAGTAGCTTCTGGAGTGTGAATACACTTTTGGCCTTGCGAGATCTTTTTGGGGCTGAAGTCGGCCGAAGGGGGATAGACGCGCGTGGCTTTGACTGGAACTGCAGAGTGTTCGCCGAAAAGCTCCTTCAGTTTGCCCATGAAATCCGAGAGATTGCTGTTGGCAGGAGCGAGGACCAGAACATGGAGTCCGATCATGTAGAAGAAAACCGTGATAGCCTGAGGCAATGTTAGCGGGCGCTTCCAGAAGGGATGTTTTGCCATGGTTCTGTCACGACAGCGGAGTCACTCACCTGGATCAACAGCGTCTTTCCTGTGCCAGCGGGACCTGAAACCAGTACTATGCCGCCAACCGCTTCGCGTACGCTGATGAGGGCGGTAAGCTGCTCTGCGTTCCAATTGCGCCATCTCAGCATCCAGACGAATGCTTTTTCGACAACAGCGGCAATTTCTGGGTCAAGGTTCAGGGGTGCCACTGGGGCGCTCTGGTCTGTCCGTATAGTCGTGCCAGTGGCTAGATCCACTGTGGGAAGGGTTGAATGGTCCTGATTAAGCAGAATTCGCTGCCAACGAACCGAATCTGGATGCTTCAGATTGGTAGCCGTCTCAAGCTTAACTGCGAGCTGTCTGTCTGGCATTTGAGGTCGAAAATGGACGTCGATGCCGTTCTTCCTGGGATTCCCGAGAGATGGATCGATAGCAGCGGTTCGTACTGCGTCACTCGGTTTCTTGATGACGAACAGAGCGTTGTATGACCAGTGGACGTTGAGAGGTACCGGGCTGCGCTCGCAACTCATACGCCATACACAGTCTCCCGAAATCTCAGGTAGCTCGAACTCGACTCGAGAGTGAAAACGGTCTGGAAGGTCAAAGAGCTGCCCGCCTGCTGGACCGCCGAGGAGTCGGAACGGCTTAAATTGGACTGCCAGGGCGATGGTCGAGCCAACGCGATACAAAACACCTGTAATGTCGAGGATCATGATCAGCATGTGCTTCTAAAACGTAGGCTTTGCTGGTTGTCGCTTACCTCGGTGGGCAACTTTAGCCCATTCGTCCAGCGCGACCTGTTGTTCGAGAAAGGAAAATTTCGACGATTCGTAGTACTCTAGCGCGGCTTGCGTGACGCTTCCGAAAGTGTCTGAACCTTTCAATGGCACCATCGGAAACGGGGCATCGATGTGGTTGATCAACTCGTGGAGCGTGCGATCTGGCTTCAAGGGCATGAAGGCAGCGTATTCCGGCGCCGACAGCGTTGGTAGAGGCATTTCTGTGAGATATGGTAGAACAGCTGCGATGCCATAGCTCGGGTCCTCAAGTGGGGAGTGGAAGCGTAGGCGTAAGTCTTTTGCTTTGTCGCCGGTCAGATACTTCCGGAGCTGCAGGAGAACCTGTTCGCCGGTCGCTCCAAGCTCTGCTCGAAGACTCCGAGCATTGTTGAAGCCCACGGAGGTAGCGCCCCGAGCACGACACCTCAACTCATCGGCGAAATCGCCGCCGCCGCGCTCGACGTTGCGATGGAAAGTGAAGCTGGCACTGTTTTTAGACGCAAAGATTGGAAACTCGAGAGCGGCGATCAGCTGATGATCTTGCCAGATGCACTCTAGGCGAAGAACAGGGGCAACCAGAAGGCGATTGCAGGATAAGCGCAGCGCGTATGGAGGAGCACCACCGAAGCTCTGTGGCGGGTAGCATGCGCCTCTTCCGATGAGGGTACATGGCTTCCCTGGATATGAGATACCAGTGAGGGCGGCGAGAAGTGCGCCGCGTGCGGTGCCGGGATGCGGCTGGCAGAGCGGCACAAGCTGTGTATGCGGTGTTATTGGGCCATCCGCGACTGCGTCGGTGAGGCTGTGGCGGTAGGCGAGGACCTTCTCCAGCGGTTGCGCCATGTTGACGGATGTTGTTGGATGTGCGATGGAGGTCGAAGCAGAAAACGAGAGCAGAAGACGTATTAGGCGGCTGGGAAAATAAGGCGGCGGCGGGCAACAATAGGGCGCCGGCGGGCAACAATAAGGCGCCGGCTGAACCGAGGTGGCTGGCAAGTATTGTACAGCGAGAAAGAGGTGGTTGGCAAGCGGCAGGCGCACGTCCCTCTTTGCTCGCAGCTCTTTCCTTCACATGTGCAGCCGCCGGGTGTGACCAGACGGACTCGGTTTGTCACAGATGACTCCGTTTGCCACAGATGGCTCCGTTTGCCACAGACGACTCCCGCGGCAGTCCAAGACCGACATCGTGGATATGAGCAGGTGCGTCTCCGGTCGGCTCATGAAGGGCCAGGCAACTCCAAGCGTCGTCGTCCACGATGCCGCGCGCACCATGTCACCCCGCCCGAGCCCGCGGTGGTGTCGCCTCCGTAGCTCCCCTCTGGCCCCCTTCAGCAGCTGCTGAATTTCGGCCGTGATTGGCATGGACCATGTCCGCTGTCGTCCCTCTGGCCGCCGCGGCCCGTGTCGACCTGGAGGGGACTCGGTCCAGCCTCCTGCATGACCTGCTGCGGTGCCGACTCGACGGTTGATGATGGATTCGCTCCCAGCTCTACATCGGGCTGGACACACATTCCTCGCTCCATGGACATCCACAGCGACGAGGTATGCCCCCAGGGATGCCCTCGTGGCAGTGGACCTGACCTCCAGCTGAGGTGTTCAGCGAAATTTCCATGGCAGGCCTGAGAAATCGAAACGTCAATCAACGTTCGAACCCAGCAAAACGCCAAGAAATATCGACATCGCAATACTCGAGAGGGACGGCCTGTGCCAAGGCAGACGCCTGAAGGCTCCGAGGCTCCATCCTGGAGGCAAATATATGAGTTACTGTACGCATTGGCGATTTGACATGGCACAAGCTCCAAGGCACGTGGGGCGCATGAGATCTGTGCCAGGCCGTTGCAGCAAGGGAATGTCTTGTTCAGTGCCAGCAGAGATTGGCTGAGGCAGAACGTTGCTGGATTCCATGCTGCCATGGAAATTCCACTCCGTTTGTCCGCTGCTGCCCTTTTCGCTGCTCCTGCGGTGCATGCGACCGCCTTCTACCGCCCGCCCACTCACATTCCCCCATTTCTACCTCCTCTTTTCTCAGACTCTTGCCACCAACGGCGACCGCAGGGCGTGCCACGCGAAGGACAGCAAGGTGAAGTCGCGGGCCTGACCGTTTCAGCCCCCGTTCCTTGGCTGTATGTATGTACATAAATAGCGAGGTAGTCAACTCACTACCGCAACAACACCGGGCGGCAATGCCGCCCCCAAGCTCGTACATGATGTCATGATCCGAGCTTTTCCGCAGTGGCCATCAAACTTCCGACGAAGGTCAAGATCAGCCGGGTTCGGAGCGCTGTGATATCCTCCGGCACAAGATAGATGGTGGCCCCCATCTTTCGCGCGATAGAGATGGCAAGCTTGGCGTTGGCGTATGCCTCCTCACCGGTCCTGCCCGGTGCCACGAGATCGTAGTCGACGTAGCCGCTCTTCATTCCGTGAAGCACGTCGAGCAGGAACACGCCAGAGCCGATCTGCGCATCTTTGAAGGATCGAACCTGTGATGATCGGCCGCCCTTCCTCACTGTGTCATTTGCCCACTTCAGCATGTCCGGGTCGCTCAATTCACGCCTGCCGATGCGCTGTGCTACGGCAGAAAGTGTGTTTGTGATGTCCCTGCGCATGAGCTGCCATACCATACCCAGCGTAAGTGTCCGCTGGCCGTCGGTGATATCTGCGCCCTGAATGCCCACCAGGGAGAACCGGTTCTGTTTGCCAATCTCGACCGCGTAATTTGTGTTCTCGACAGCCTTGAAACGCGACATACCAGACTTGATGGTCAGATACTGCTCATCTGGATCCTGACTTGCTGGTGTGACGGCATTGGCTGGAGGCTTGTTGACATGGCGCCAATTGACAGAACCGGGAATGACCTTGTCGTAGGCCTGTAGAAGGACGATGCCGTCTTTCAGATCGTCAAAGAACGAGACAACACTTGGCCGCACGTTCATCGAGTTGAGCCACAATGTGAAAACACGTGCCTCACGCTCGCCTTCTGCGTCAAAGTCCTCAATCTCAGCCTTCTCTTCCTCGGTGATAGGACCAAGACCTGGGTGATTGTTGAACATGTTGGCGACGAATGCGAGATTGAGCTTCGGGTTGCCGGCGCATAGCGATTTGGGTGTCAAGAATTTGCGGCAAGGAGGGTCGAGACGATCGGCATTTTGGAGGACTTGCTCGGCGCGCTGTTCGAGGCTAGAGGTTTGAAGGGGAGAGCGGGAGCAAATGCTTGGTGCAAGTTGGCTGAGCAGGACAGTGTAGTTTTCGCTATCCTTGACGTCGTTGGAGAAGTTTTGTACTCTGGTCCAATGTTAGTCTCGATGCCGATTGTAGCTCCAGTTGTTCGTACCTCCTGTGCCAGCCAGCATTCTTCAAATGGTAGTTGAACCACCTAAGCAGGATCTGCTCTGGGGGTAGTCGCAGAAACTGCTCAAGCCTCTCTCCATCCTCCAAAAGTCGGTACAACTCAGGGTGCAGTCTGATGTCAATCTTGCCGAGGAGACCACGCCGAATGATCTGCCAGATAAGACCTAGAATTAAATGCTCTCGGCCCTCAATCATGTCGCCCGAGCCGATGTTGACCACAGAGCAACCGATACCCTTGGCCGATTCAATGACAATGTTGTTATTCTCGGTCATGTGGAAAGCGTTCAATGTCCTGATCTTCTTGCCCGACCTGTTCAGTACACGTTCATCGATGGTGTCCGGCACGCTGTCGTTGATAAGCTTTGCCAGTACAAGACCGTCCTTGCACGAGTCGAACATCTCAAATGTGTCGAGAGGGAACGGCAGAAGGTGTCCAATGTCCTGGTCGCCAGCGAGGACAGCATTGATATGGGAGGTAAAAGCTGTGCGCTCATCCTCGTTGATGGTGTGCTGGGAGCTGGACGTGGAGCCTCCGACAGTGATTCTGCCTGGCTTGGCCACCGCTCCACTGCTGATACTGCCTGCGCCTGCGCCTGCGTGCTGGATCTGCGGCGGCGCCCCGCCCTCTGGCGTTGCAGCATTGCTGAAGCCTCGCGATCGCTGCTGAGCGGGCGAACTCTGCCGTAACCGCGCAATCAAGTCTACATAGTCATCTAACTCGACGCGTCTGCTGCTGTCCAGCTCGACCTCTTTCAAAGCCTGGCGGACCACATCGTACGGTTGTCGCTCATTGTTCTGCGCCGACTTGATCGCGACGCCCTCATCTACGTAGCCCTTGTCGTCGACATCGAGTTTGCGGAAGGCATCGGTAAGACCATAGATCTCCGACTGAGAGAACTGCGGATAAGCCTCTGTTTCTCGTGTGTTAGCCAAGAGCTTGCTGCTGACCTCTGCGGTAGTGAAGACCGACTCTGTAGTTTCAGCACATTCATCGTCGTCGCCGCCTGAGGGGAAGTGCGGGATCGAGGGGAAGTGCGGTAAAGTGCGGTATCGAGAGTGGTGGATAGAGCAGACAATGTTTTATTGATGTTTTATTGCCCGACGCGCAATCGCCGGGTACAAAGCAGTTGCGTGTATACGTACGTCACTGGCAGGGAAGGTGGGCTTTGCCGGCTCAGGCCAAAACTCTGGTTGCCTTGCCTGACACTCTCGTGCCTCAGGCACCAGCTATCTTGGCCTCAGGCACCAGCCATTTTGGCCTCTGCGCAGGGGCTCTATATCAGTCTCGTTATATCCAACGTTCCGCGCGCCGCCGCCGCTCCCGCGCCCAGTCTAGTCTAACCGCGGCGGAGTGTCAGCCGCAGCTCTGCGGCTGACGCACAATACATACCCCTCCCGACGGGTTGATTTGGGCGAGAATCACCGGCTAACTATTCGACGTGCGGGCGCATCTTCGGGCAGCCCAAACGTGGATCCAATAACCAAAGCACGACGCCCGGCCGAAGCGTCACTCGGTGAGCTGCTGCTGCCCAAGCACCGCCTCAGCCTGGTATCCTGGTCCCCGGCCACCGCGCGACTGTCGTAGGAGAGCTGGAAATCGCCCGCAGCCTTTTCGTCTCCATCGCCCACAGCCTTTTCGTCTCCCATCGCCCGCAGCCTTTTCGGCTCCCATCTCCCTTCCTGCCAGCGCCTTCTCGCATCTCCCGGCCAGCGCCTTCTCGCATCTCCCTGCCTGCCACTGCCTTCTCACGTCTCCCGGCCTGCCAGCGCCTTCTCACACCTCCCGGCCTGCCAGCGCCTTCCTGCGAGCGAGCTGACCAGCCAGCAACGAGCAGAGCAGCATCGAGACGGCGCCGAGTCAGCACAGCGGAGCACGTGACACAAAGCCACTGCTGCCCGCAAACCCAACATGTCGCGCTTTCGCTCTTCCGCCGACGATCTGGCGTATGGCGACATCCCGCAAAGATGGGATCGAGAGCGATTTGAGCGATTTGGCTCCCGGGGCGGTCCGCTGCCGGGAAGACGATTCGAAGATGATTACGACTACGACGAACGAGACCGAGACCGACCAGCTCGTCGGGACGTTGCCGTCGCCGAGCGTGTCGAGAGCCGCGGCCCGAGCGGGAGATGGGTCTTCGAAGAGGATCGAGAGATCGACCGACGACCAACGCCGCCACGAAGGCGAAGAAGGACGGACCGAGAGCTCTTCGGCGATGTCGACCCGCACGAGATTGCCGACATGGCGCTCATGCCGTACCGTCGGAAGAGCATCACTCGGGAAGACTTTGACATCGACCAGCGTGGTGCCCGACCCGGTCTCATCCGGAGGCAGAGTAGCCTGGACACTTTCGACAGGCGCCGTCGTCATGATGAAGAATACCCCATCCCGCCCTACACGCCCGTGCCGCTCCCAATACGAAGGCGGAGAGAATGGGAGGGCTACTATGAGCCGGAAGACTACCGCGAGGTGGAAATTCAGCGTGAGCGTTCCATACATCGACGCCGACCTTCAAAGGCTGTGAAGAAGAGCGTGAAGTCGAAGAGCTCGAGCAGCTCGAGCAGCAGCTCTTCTACATCTGAAGATGTGGAGATCAAGACCGCGAAGAGCAAGTCGCGGGCACCAAGTACCAAGGCGAAGAGTAGCCGTGCTCCCAGCGTGCATGAGAGCATCCACGAGACGTATATTTCTGAGCACTTGCCTCCAGCTCCCCCGCCGCCCGCGCCTGCCGCCGAGACAAGCGTGCAGGAAACGCTTCTCCAAGAGAGCGTACACGCCGAACGCAGGTTCAAGAAGGGCAAGACGCGGATGCCCAAGCGCCTCGTCAGAGTAGAGGCCATCATGGACCTTGGCTATCCGTTCGAGGAAGAAGATGACTTCTACGTCCTTCAGATCGCACTCGAGAAGGAGCAGATTGACGAGGTCATCCGGATCAGCGAGACCTACAAGAATGCTGGTGAGTACACAGGCGCTCATGTCATATTCACGCCATGCTCACAGCTGTACAGACAAGAAGAAAATCTATCGTTTCGAGGAGACGGTTCAAGAAGGCCTCCCGATTCCAGCACCGCCGGTCGGTGAGCATGAGGAGATTCAGCGCACCGAATGGATCAATCCACCAACTGTAATCGGACGCAAGGGTTCACCAAGTGCCAAGAGCAGCATCAGCCAGGTCGCTCGATCGCGCTCACGACGGCCTTCTTCGCCAGGCGTGACGTATGTGGAGAAGCGTGAGACGATCATCGAGGCGTCCGCTCCACCACCGCCGCCACCTCCAGCAGCACCAGAAATTTACGAGGAGAGGAAGACCATCATCGAAGAACGCTCGCCTTCGCACCACCATCACGCGGGCTCGCTTGTTCTGGCAGAGCGGGAGTACCGCTCCGACCGCGACATCGATGCCGAGATCCGCCACCTCGAGCAAGAACGACGCGCCCTGCGCCTCGAACGCGAAGCCGAGCAGAAACGCGATCTCGCTCTTCGACTCCGCGGGCGCCCCGACGAAGAATTCCAGCTCGTGGAGTATCGTGATCGCAGCCGACCGCGACAGGAACTGATCGTCTACGAACGCGAGAGAAGTCCGCCGCGAAACGTCGTGCGCGTCGAGAAGGATCGGAAAGGTAGGATGGCACTGGTGCGGTCGTCGCACTGAGGCAGGGTGAGTGCAGCACTCACCCCTTCTTCCTCCGCACGACCCATTATGCGCCGCCGCAGGCGGGACCGTGGCTGACGCTGCTGTCTTGTAGAGCGAAGAAACGCGAGGCTCATTGCTGCCGCCATGGCGACACTCACGTGAGCAGAGCAAGTGCTCTTTCGGCGTTTGTTGCAACCCGCGTCTGCTTCGTGTTGGCATGGCTCTCTGGTCTGTTGGAGGGGAGAGAGCATGGGCGGGCAGCCACCACACGACGTCTTCCGCAGGGATGAGCGGTGGGTCGCACGTTGGTTGGGTGGGGATATGCTGCGAGCGAGCGACGCGCGTTTCGAGGAGGATTTGGCGTTGGAGCACAGGTTACGTATTCTTACGAAGTGACGAGCATAACCTCCCGTCACTGCCAGCCCATTGCCCCACGCCCGTCTCCCGCTCTGGCGACATCACGCACCCGCGTACTCGTCGCCGCCACTCATCTCCGCATCCGGCCGCACGATCGCCCGCCACTCTTCGCGTCCCATCTTCTCAAAGTCGGGATTCGGCTTCAGCTCCAGACCCTCGGTGCCGTACTCCACCCCCGGCGTGATCACCAACTCGTCCTGCCCGCTCCACGGCCGGGCCAGCAGATCGAAGACGGGTCCCGTCTTGACGTCCACCGCCGCCGAAAACTGCCGGTCCGCCCTCACCACCACCGCGCAATCGAATTCCAACGGGATCCCCGTGTGCGCGGCCTCGTCTTCTCGCAAATACCACCGCACGGCATTCGGCTCCCGCGCGCCGCGCGTCGGGTACGCGGCCGACGAGACGCTCGTGGCGTGATGCCGCTCGCAGGTGCGCGAGACGCCGTACTGCACGCCGGGAGCAGAGGCCGTCACGGTGGCGGGCGGGACGGTGGCGGCCAGCGACGCCGACAGGCTGAGGGTGAAGTGCCGTTCGGTTTTCTGCGTGCTTCCGAGCGACGCGGCCACGTGTTTGGGGCCGTAGTCCGCCACGGTGATGGCATCCGCGGGTGGCGTGTCACTCGTGGGTTTGGGTGATGAGGAGGAGGAGGAGGAGGAGGAGGGGCTGAAGCGCAGTTCGATGTCGGATTTCTCGAATCGCCAGTGCGGGCTGGAGCCGAGGAACTGGAAGTGCAGGGCCACCAGGCATGCGGGATCGTTGTGCCAGTAGCCGAACTGGATGCGCGAGAGGTTGGAGATCAAGGAGAGGTGGCCCAGGTCCCGATGGTGGATGACCTTGCGGGATCGCAGTTGGGCTTCGTAGTGGGTGGAGACGGTGTGGTCGCGGCGAATGACTTTTTCGTCGCACAGTTGGGGATCCAGGGTGAAGTCGGTGCGGCGAGGTTCGTAGGAGTCCGCCGCGGCGGCCATGGCTGTTTCTTGGTCTTGGAATGGGATGGCTGGTGATGGATGTGCAGTGAATGAAGAATGTAGGGAGGATGGGGGATGTCTTGCCTATACTTCTTCCCTAAGGCCATGGCTCTCTCCTAGGCCATGGCTCTTTCCTAGGCGATGGCTCTTTCCTAGGCGATGGCTCTTTCCTCAGGCGATGGCTCTTTCTATCTCCTACAAAATTGTCTGTATGTTCGTTGGCCTGACATCGCCGTCTCAACGGTCTGTCCATCCCACGTTCCTTAACATAGTTAATACTTCCCATGCCCCTTCCCTCTCGCCTGCCTCATACAGGGCGGAGCCAAACCGCCAAGGACTGGCGGTACCAGCAAATAAGCCTAGATTCGGGACGCGATTCCGTTCTGTCGTTGGTCTGTAATACTAATGTCTCTATATAACTAGATACAAATCGAGATGATAACTAACTAATTATCCCTAGGCCCTACATCGGCACATCGCCACCAGCTTCTCTCTGTCGAACCATCATGCCCGCGTTGTAGCTAAACATCAAAGAAGTTGGCCAAGGTACACCCGAAATGTGCCTTGGTAGGTCAAGCTGGTCGCTGTGTTGTGCATCTCAACACGCAACGGGTTACTCAAAGATGAGGCGTCACTGCCGCGACTTCATGTTCTCGGCCAGGACCTGCATGAAATCCCATCGCTCGCTCCTCCCTGCATTGTTGCATCCACGCTGCTGCGCCGCGCAGGAAAGTCAAGAGTCGACCGGATGTATTCAATCGCGCATTTCAAGACTGCAAGATGCACCGGAACAGTGTCACATACCCGGCAGCAGCAGGTTTTATTTGACCTACATCTCACCAGCATCTGCAAATATCCAGCCAAGGACGCCATGCGCCACCCTGGTGTCACAAGCGCTTCAGCTGAGTGCGGGGGCGAGAAGGGCTGATATAGTCGCCTATGTAGTATCCAGTCGTCCTCGGAGAAACTCCCCAGCCAATGTTAGATATGAGCGGTTTCAACAGCACGGCGATGAGTGCCGTGGATGGAGCAGGACACAGCCGTAATGAGCACGAATACGGACAGGAGCTAGAAGAGCTGCATTTAACAGACCAACACGCATCGAGGTATGTAAAGACCTGGAATGCGAGATCGTGCAAGCTATGTCTTTCTCTAACTGACAGTGTTATGTGTAACGACCAGAGCACCGAGCTGCACATCTGTCGACGCGAACACGTTCCGGGACCGTGTCGACGAAGAAAGGAGAGGTCTTGTGCAGCCCGAGCGGGCTCCGGCTGGCGATAATCTCCAAGACAACATTGATGCTGACGCGCGACGTTTAGCATTGCGAAGGCCGAAGAAGACAAAGCTATCAGGATGGCACTCTGGTGTGAGGGTCTCCGCCTGGACCGCGACAGTTGTGGGGATCATTAACACAGTACTGCTTATTGCAGGCGCTGCGAATTCTCCAATCGACAATGGTATCGGCATAGCGTATGTCGGGTCTTGTGATGTGGTCAATCACTGGGCGACGTGGCTGCACATCTTGATCAACGGGCTAAGCTCTCTGCTGCTATCCGCAAGCAATTACACTATGCAGGCGCTGTCAGCACCCACACGAGCTGAGGTAGACAAGGCACATGCGAAAGGCGACTGGATGGACATCGGCGTGGCCAGCGTAAGGAATCTCTCCCGCATTAAGTGGTCACGGATAGTGCTGTGGTGGATACTCGCCTGCAGCAGTGTTCCCATCCACTTGCTCTACAACTCTGCGGTATTCAAAACCATAGATTCGAACATGTATACGGCGGCAGTTGTGAATCCAGCCTGGCTGGCTGGCGGAAACTTTTCGGATATGCTACAATGGCAGAAGTGGTGGGCCCAGAACTACCAAAATAGGACCGCTGTGGAACAGTTCGACAACAGCAAGTGCATTGCCTCCTACGCAACCAGCTTCGTCACAGGTCGAGCCGATGTGCTGCTGATCACTAGCGAAAATGGAACTCATACGAAGGAGACGGTGTTCGACTTCTACAGCATTCAGGGGATAACATACGGCTGGATGTGCGCGAAGGATTCCAATACCTGGTGGAAAGGTTGCGACACAAACGCACTGCAGAAGGATGCCGAGAATTGGACTATCGATGGCAAGAAGATCGACTATTGCCTTAGTCAGATTCAACCTTCTCGCTGCAAACTGCAATTCAGCATACAGATCGTGGTCGCTGTAATCTTGATGAGTACACTCAAGAGTATTGCAATGTTCGTTACGCTGTACAAGCAGAAAGATGCGACTTTGGTCACAATTGGCGATGCTATTTCTAGCTATCTCGACGACCCGGATGCTCTTACGAAAGGACGGTGCTTAATGGGTCGGAAGGATGTCAAGAGCTGGAAGCTGAATCTGAACGAATGGCAGCCGAACACAATTCCACTTCCGAGAGTATATCACCCTACAAAGAGGAGGTGGTGGTTTAGAGCTGCATCGAAGGCTCGCTGGATCACGACCTTCACCCTAGCGATCATCGCCATCATCTTGACGGGGTATCTGCTCCGCCTAGGAATATACAATCTGCTCGACAGTGAGGCGGATCCTTTCAAGATTGGCTTTGGCACAATCGACCCTCGCGCATTTATTTCGTCTCATCTACCTTTGTACCGCGCGAGTGGGCTGATTGGTGCCGTTCTACTTGGTAACCAGAAGCCGAAAACCTCTGGGTGATGAATACTGACACTCGTCCTAGCAAATTTGCCACAAACCATTGTCTCATTCCTGTACCTGCTGTACAACAGTTTGATGACCTCCCTGTTGCTAGCTAGAGAGTGGTCGCAGTATGCTGCGCGAAGAAAACCGCTTCGGGTGACACATCCTTGTGGAGAGCAGAGATCTACTTACTACCTACAACTACCTCTCCGCTACGCTGGACCGCTGCTGGTCACATCCGCAACGTTACACTGGATTATATCGCAGTCTATATTCCTGGTCCGGATCAACATATATGAAAGCGGCAGGCCATCTGGGGACGAAGATATCTCATCGATAGGCTATAGCTGTCCGCCGATCGTGGCCGCAATGCTTATAGGCACCATCCTCCTTGCTATAGGACTGGCGATGGGCTTCCGATCATTCTCAGGCCCGATGCCGATTGCGAGCTCGTGCTCTGTGGCTATCGCTGCCGCGTGTCACCGACCCGAGGATGACGGCGACGCAGCGTACTTGCCTGTGCAGTGGGGTGCGATCGCGGCAGATCTGAATGAAGACATCGGGCACTGTGCCTTCACATCTGGGCCTGTGGAGGCACTTGTCAGTGGCAAGATGTATGCTGGAGATGGGGACAGAGTCGGGAGAAGGACTGTCATATCCGACCGTCAAGACTGAATCCGAGACCACGCATGGAAAGATCTCGGACGTCAGCCCCCCGGATCGTGCTGAACTTTCTCCATCCCCCCCGCCTCACTGCGGCGTGTTCAAGATCAAACGGTTGCTCGATCAGGCAAGCTGGGAACAGCTGCTCAGAGTTTGCTGATAACAGCCTGCTGCGTTCTTGAGACATTCTGCCGCACGCACGCAAGATTGGCCTCGAGTGAATTGTACGGCCGCACAAATGACGAGATCCTTTTATTTTCTAGATGCAGCTAAATGAACATGTGGTTGAGTACCACGACCACGCCTCAGTCCCACGGTGTCTCGAGACGAAATCCTCGGTTTCTCCTATTCGCCACCGCTTTCCCGCTCACGCTGGTGCCACGCGTCCTGATCCGCGCATCGCCGCGGACCCAAGAACGCTTGGGATCGTCGGGCTGACGCTGGGGATAAGTATCGTAACAGGGCGGGATTGGGCGGTGCGGAGAAGGAAGGGGAGAGATACTTGTGCCACGGTGTTGTGCATGCCGGAACGAAGGGATCTGCCGGCTGGAAAGCGATAACGATCCCCCCGCCGAGTCGAGCTAGCTGTGCTGGGCGTGGGTGGAGCAGGTATGAATGGGTTGGGATGCGTTCCCGAAGGAGAAGATGGACTTCAGACTCTTTAGCCATGGGATGGTAATGGATGTGGAGGGCATTTCTTCTCCGACTCGGCCTGCGGACACCAAACCAGGCGTCTTTCGTCTTTGTGCACATGTCGACGTTGGCCAAGGGGGATTCCAACCAGGCATTCTCCGCGTGGCTGGCCCAGGACACGCGGGCGGGACGGGAGGGTCGTTCTCGTTCCCGGCTGAGACCCCTTTCGTCGGGTGGACGGACGCGCTCGATATGGATGCACATGTCGACGCCAGCACATGCGGGAGCGTCACGGCGAGGCCGGTCGGAGTGCGCGATGGGGGGTTGAGCAGGCTGGCGACGGGAGAAGAAGACCGTCTTGGATGTTCACGGGGGGGGCAGCATGGAAGACGTAGCGCACGATGGGTGTCCCCGTGAAGCTGGCCAGAAAAAAAAAGATGCAGCGCGGCCAGGCATGCTCAACCAAACCACATCCAACCTCTCTGAGTCGTCGTTGACTAGCGTTCCCCACTCTCAACTCTTCAACGCCCTTGTTTGCCGCACTGGGCAATATAAGAGCACGTGCGTGCTCGATCGCACCTGCATCCATCTCACCCGCCACTGCCACTCCCACTGCCACTGCTCCTGCTCCTGCCCATCTCCGACTTTCGCTATTCCACCTCCGGGCAAGCACGACGGCCACCACCAACACCACCACCACCACCACCACCACCACCACTAACACCACCACCACCAGTAACACCCACCACCGCCAGTCACACCCCCCACCACCACCACCCACCAAACAGCTCTTCTCGACCACTGCACTCACCGTGAGAACCTCGGCCTCGGCCACACCCGCCGAGAGCCTACACCGATAGGCACATCGCCGGCCACATGCCGTCCCACCAACCCACCGCCGGCGAGAACACGGCCGTGGACCATCAGTTCGTGTCCAAGGAGCGACAAGGCGATCCGATGTCTGCTCCCCAGCCAAAAGAGCCGGTTCGCAACAAGGCTTATGACCCAAAGAAGGCTCACATCACAGAGACACCCATGACCAGGAAGAACTGGTACAAGCACGTCAACTGGCTGAATGTCACGCTCATCGTCGGCGTTCCCCTCGCTGGCTGCATCACCGCCATTTGGACGCCTCTCCGGTGGCCGACGGCCCTGTTTGCCGTCCTTTACTACTTCGCCACCGGCCTCGGAATCACAGCAGGTTATCACCGACTGTGGGCACACACTTCATACTCGGCATCGTTCCCTCTCAAGGTCTTCCTCGCTGCGGTTGGCGGCGGTGCGGTTGAGGGCTCCATCAGATGGTGGGCTCGGGACCACCGTGCTCACCACAGATACACCGACACCGAGAAGGATCCGTACAGCGTCAGGAAGGGGCTTCTCTACTCGCACTTCGGCTGGATGCTCATGAAGCAGAACCCCAAGCGCATTGGACGTACCGACATCTCCGACCTCAATGATGACTCCGTCGTGGTCTGGCAGCACAAGAACTACCTCAAGGTCGTCCTCTTCATGGGCCTGATCTTCCCGTGCTTGTTTGCCGGCCTGCTCTGGAACGACTGGATGGGCGGCCTCATCTACGCAGGCATCCTCCGTATCTTCTTCGTCCAGCAGGCCACCTTCTGCGTCAACTCGCTCGCCCACTGGCTCGGTGACCAGCCGTTTGACGACCGCAACTCTCCTCGTGACCACGTCATCACCGCCCTCGTCACGCTGGGTGAGGGCTATCACAACTTCCATCACGAGTTCCCATCCGACTACCGCAACGCCATCGAATGGCACCAGTACGACCCCACCAAGTGGTTCATTTGGACCATGAAGCAGCTCGGGTTCGCCTACGACCTCAAGCAGTTCCGTGCCAACGAGATCGAGAAGGGTCGTCTGCAGCAGCAACAGAAGAAGCTCGACCAGACGCGTGCCAAGCTCGACTGGGGTGTTCCCCTCGAGCAGCTGCCAGTCATGGAGTGGGACGACTACGTCGACCAGTGCACGAACGGGCGTGCTCTTGTCGCTGTTGCGGGGGTGGTCCACGATGTCACCGACTTCATCAACGACCACCCCGGTGGCAAGGCCATGATCCGCAGCGGCCTCGGCAAGGACGCCACCGCCATGTTCAACGGTGGTGTGTACATGCACAGCAACGCAGCCCACAACTTGCTCTCCACCATGCGCGTGGGTGTGATCCGTGGTGGCATGGAGGTTGAGATTTGGAAGCGCTCCCAAAACGAGAACAAGGGCTCCATGATCTACAAGGACGAGCAGGGCAACCGCATTGTGCGTGCTGGCGCGCAGGTGACGAAGATCATCCAGCCTTCGGCCAGCGCCGATGCCGCATAGTATCCGTGTGCACGCGCGGGTTGATGTTTCCATTGGCGCGTTTGAGCGAAGCGGCGGAAAAGACGGGGGAGTTTTGCGGCAAATATATTCACGGCGTTCGTTGTATATATATATGCCCATGCCGCAAGGCGAGCAATGCAAAAAAGCTGCACGAGCAGTGAACGAACACACGGCCACCTTCCTATGCCCTGTGCACAGCTCCCATACAATCACGACGCTTGAATACGTCGTGCTTTCGAATCCCATTCTTGGCGACCTGGGGAGCGTTTCGTTGTCATCGTGGTCGAAGGCACGAAAGGCTTCGTAAGCATGCTGCTCAACAAGGTGCGTCCAGGACGGGCCATGACCGTGGCGGCCCGTCCCGGGGCAACTCTCGGCTTTTTTTCCGTCCCACTCTTCCCACTCTTCACCATCCATCACGTTTCCCGACCCACGGCCGGCAGTTCGCGGTGGTATATCTGCTTCCAGAATGTGTCCGATCATCTCGCACAACCACCTTCGCCCCCCCTGACGCTCGCCACACGCCTGCACACCAACATGGCCCCAACAGCACCCGCACCGGCCCCAGCACCATCCGCCCCGGCCCTCTTCTCCCTGGCGGGCCAAACCATCGTGGTGACCGGCGGCGGCCGAGGACTCGGCATCACGCTGGCACTGGCGGTGGCGGAAGCGGGCGGCCATGTGGCCTGTTTGGACGTGCTTCCCGAACCCGCGGCGCACGAGTGGCAACAGCTCCAACGCGCCGCCGCCGCGTCCGGCGTGACGGCCACGTACGGCCGATGCGATGTCACCCAGGAGCGCGACGTCCAGGCCACGCTGGAAGACATTTCCTCCCGCGCCGCGCGCCACCGCGCCCCGTTCGCCGGCATCATCGCGTGCGCCGGCATCCAGCAGACCACCCCCGTGCTCGACTACCCGGTCGAGGACTTCGCCCGCATGCTCACCGTCAACGTCACCGGCACCTTCCTCGCGGCCCAGCACGCCGCGAAGCTGTTTGTGCGCGACGGCATCCGCGGCTCCATCGTCCTGATCGCCTCCATCTCCGCCTACGTGGCCAACCGGAGTCTCGACTGCGCCGCGTACAACACCAGCAAGGCCGCCGTGCTCCAGCTCTGCCGATCCATGGCCCAGGAAGTCGGCCCGCACGGCATCCGCGTCAACACCCTTTCGCCCGGCTACATCCGCACCGCCATGACCGACGCCTTGCTGAAGCAGGACCCCAGCATCGAAAAGACGTGGATGGCCGGCGCCATGCTGGGACGACTGGGCGCCCCGGAGGACTTCAAGGCCCCGGCCGTCTTCCTCCTGGCTCCGGGGAGCGCGTGGATGACGGGCGCAGATCTGCGGGTGGACGGCGGTCACTGCGCGTCCGCCTGAACCATGTTCACCGCGGTCTGTGTATGCATAGCGACATGAGCGGAGTGACAGCATCTGAATTGTCCATCACCCTTGACCTTCCACACCACCACACACCTCCCTCTCTCTCTCTCCACCATCTCCCACCCCCGCCTTGCCCCGCACCCTCGCCTGTCTTCTGCCTCGCCTGCCCGCCTGCTTCCCACCCCTCACCACGCCGACGCCCATCCCCATTCCCTACGACCGGCCGCCCCGGCCCTGGTGCGGGATGGTTTTGCCCGCGAGGCCGGCCACGAAGTACTGCTGGAGAGCGATGGATGCCATCGGGCACGGGTACCGCAGCATGCGGCACTTGTCCACCGCGTCCGACAGTCTCTGGCCGACGTCGCCCGCGTCCGGACAGTCGGCCAGCGTCCAGCGGTCGCGCTCGAGCATGCGCGGGATGCTCTTGGTGAACATGGCACTGCCGGCGGCGGCGCGGGCGACGATGTCGCACGTGACCCGGCGGTCCGCGCCCAGTTTCTTGCACAGCGCCATGCCCTCCACGCACGCGGCCAGGTGGATGCCGGCCAGCAAGTCGGCCACGGTCTCGCGGCTCACCTGATGGGACTTGGTCATGTGCACGTCGGCCGTCGCCATGGCGCGCACCAGGTCGCTCTGCGATGGCGGCAGGTACAGCTGCACCACCGCGGCGTCGTCGACGTCCAGCAGGCCCGCCTCTTCGCCTTGGACATAGCGTTGCCCGGCCGTGCTGGCGATGGGCACGGGGCAACGAACCGTCCGTGCCGCGTCCGTCGCCCTCCAGCAGTCCTCCTGGATCTCGGCCAGCAGCGCCCGCCCCGCGTGCCCGTCGTCCGTCAGCATGCGAGCCGCCCCGTGCTCGAACATGACGCTCGCGCCATCCGACTGCCCGACGAAGTCGGCCACGGCGCGCGTGTTGAGCCCGACCGTGGCCGCCAGCCCCAACGCCTCCGCCGCCGCGACGACCCCGCTCGCCGCCACCAGCTGATGCACCATCTTGGTCTGGCCCGCCGAACCCACCCCCCCCGTGCGGTACCGCTGACCCCCCCCCGCCACGGCCTGCAACACCTCCCCCACCGCCTCCAGCTCCTCCTCCACCCCGGCCTCAAAACACACACCACCCCCCCTCCACCACCCCCCCCGGCAACCGCACACTCCACCACCCGCACATCCGCCCGGTCAAACTCATAGTCCAACCGCTCGCGCACCCGCCGCCAGCCGTCCGCCGCGCCGCCGCCGCCGCCGACCACCACCACCGTCGCGTCCGCCGCGAGCCCCCGCACCGCCGCGCCCTCGCCCTCAAACAGCACCCGCCCCACCTCCTCCTCCTCACCCTCCGCCACCCACACCCACACCTCCACCTCCCCCTCCTCCGCAAACCCCGCCCGCGCCACCCGCCGCCCCACCGCCCCACCCCCGCCGCGCCCGGCCACCCGCACGCGCGCTTTGCGGGGAGCCATCGCTTCCGATCCTTCTCCTTCTCGGATATTTGATCTTCTCGTCTCGTCTCGTCGCGTCGCGTCTCGTCGCCTCTCGTCGTCCGTGGTGCCGACGGCGGCGGGGGTGCGATGTGCGCGCGCCGAGCTCGGGCTTGGTCATGGGACGTGGGCGTGACGCGGCGTGACGCCATGTGTGTGTGTGTGTGTCTGTGCGGGGCGGGTGCACGGATGCGATCGACGACAAACAACTGCGGGGGGAGGGCCGAGGGGCGTGGTGAGGAGAAGGAACGAGAGAGAGAGAGAGAGAGAGAGAGAGAGAGAGGGGGGGGGGTGTGTGTGTGTGTGTGTGTGTGTGTGTGTGGCAGCAGCCGACGACGTCGTCGTCAATCTATCGATCCATCCATCTATCGATCCGTGTGGGCCCCGGTTGAATTGGGTATCTCAAATGCTGACAGATGGTGGGGAACGAAAAACAACAACAACAACAACAACAACAACCTCGGCCGGCACGGAAGCAGTCGTAGATTTTGGGGGGATTGTTTTTTCCCCTCGCAGGGGGGGGGGGGGGGGGCGGCCTCTTGTTGAAGAAGCACCGCGGAACGCCTTGCTAAATGGACTCGGAAATCCCCCCGCCGTTCATCGTTCGTCCATCATGGATCATCTAGGGGAGCACGCGGGGTCGGCGCCGGCGACGACGTCGTGGCCGTTGGGAACGCCGTGGGTGTCGGGCGGCGGTGGGTGGGGGTGGGCGTGGGCGGTGACGGGGGGTGGGAGGGGGACGTGGTCGAGGCCGGGGGCGTGCAGCCCGTCGAAGATGGGGAAGATGGCTCGGGGTTGGCGGAAGTCGTTGTGGACGATGTTGACCAGGTACCAGCTTTGGATGATGTCGGTGATCAGGGTGCGGCTCTCGCTGCCTTCGTCGTAACACTTGCTCCATTCCAGGCCCAGGTGGTAGAACTCGTCGCGCCACGCCAGGAAGGAGACGGTTTCGACAATCGTCGGCTGCACGATCTCCTTGCCCGGGAACACGCCCCACGTGACGGCGTTGGGGCCGCCATCGGCCGGCGCGTTGGTCCTCCAATCGCCGTTGCAGTTGACGGCGTAGTAGGTCATGTCCGGATCCCGTTCCATGCGGTGGATCACGGTGCCGATGAGATCGGGCGAGATGAGCAACTCCAAGTACTGCTTCTGGTAGACATAGCCGTTCCGCGGTCCCCATCCGTACACGGGATGCGAAGACTTGACCCCGTCGACAGCGGGCTGTGAGTTGATCGTCAGCAGTCCACGGCCGTTCAATGCGACCAGGTCGTCGACCAGCGTGTTCGCTTCTTCGTTGATGGGTGCCTCCGACCACGGCAACGTTTCCACCTGGCCCCGCATGTAGCCGACAAACAAGTTGGCGATGTCCTGGATGGTCTTGGGCTCGCCCCAGATCTTGCGGTTGTTCTCGTTGGTGCCCTTCAAGCCGATCCCGTACTCGTCGAGACCGCCGAAGGCGGGCGATCGGCTGTCACCCCACCGCCCGTTCGGGAACTCGTCCCAGTCTTGTGTCCGTGCGACGTATGCTCGGTTGCGGTTCCTCCAGAAGATGGGTCGGACGTTCTCGTCGCGCCGGTTGAGGCCCAAGGACTGCCGCCACGGCAGAGGCTTGATGTCTGGATGTGGACTTTCCGCGGGCGGTGTCAGATCGAGCTTCTCCAGCACCATTCGGACCGCAGCGGCCAGGTTCATGGTGTAGAAGTGCAGGTGCATGATGCCCGAATCCATCAGCTTTCGGCAGAACTCGACGATCAGGTCGCACCCGGCCTCGCGAACAGCGCGGTCGTCGTTCTTGATCGGTTCCAGGACCTGCAGCCACCGCGGAGGAATGCGGGCTTTCGTCCAGCTGGCACGTCGGATAAACGCCGCGTAGGTGGAGATGGGCATGATGCCGGGGATGATGGCCACGGACTCGGGAATGCCGGCGGCACGCACTTTGGCGACCCAGGCAATGAAGTTGTCCACGTCGTAGGACATCTGGGTGATGACGAAGGTGGCGCCCGCATCCACCTTCTGCTTCAGATACGGGATGTGGTCGTCGGCGGTGGTGGCGTCGTCCAGACCTTCGGGATAGCCGGCCACGCCGATGTCAAAGTGGTGGCCGTAGGTGGTCTTGATGTAGCGGATCAGGTCCAGGGCGTAGCGGAAGTTGCTGTCGCTGGCCTCCCACTTGTCCTGCTCGCGGGGCGGATCGCCGCGCAGGGCGAGGATGTTGGTGCAGCCGGCCTTGTAGGCCTCGCGCAGGGCATGGTCGATCTTGCTGCGCTCCATGTCGGTGCAGGTCAGGTGCATGCACGTCTCGAGGCCATAGGCCGACTGCGCCACCTTGACCATTTCGCAGGTCAGCGACGAGTGGCGGCCGCCGGCGCCCCACGTGATGTCGACGAAGGCCGGGCCCAGGCCGTGCATCATGTCCATGCGGTCGTAGAGGTTCTGCACGCCCTGCGCCGTCTTGGGCGGGAAGTACTCGAAGGAGCACGTGGGCTGGCCCTTGGCGTGGGCAGCCCGCAGCTTCGCGGAGATGTGCATGGCGGCGCTGGCGGCGCTGGCGGCGCTGGCGGGCGCGCGGAGGCCGGCGGAGGCCTAGCGACGGCGCGCGGGTGGCGGAGGAGCACGGCTGCGTGCGCGTGTCTTCTTCTCCGCGTGCGACTTGTCCTCGGCCAATTCGTGCCGGGGGCATAACATTACGGCCGTGGCGGCGATGCGAGGGGAAATGCCGAAAAGACGGCGGCAAACTGGAATGTCGCCGACGGCGGACTAATGCGGCCGGCCCTGCCCCGACCTCTGCTTCTGGCAAATGCGGCAGAAGCGCCCGCAGCACGGGACCGACAGACGTCTGGGGCATGCGTGTGTTGGCGGGCGATCACGAGATGGGTGGGATTCGTTCATGTGCTGTTCTCAACGCGGCATCACACGTCCGTTTGCTTTCTCACGGCCGCATCACATGTGACTTGGGGCCGCCCCCTCGAGGCCCCCCCTCGCCCCGGCTCTGACATGGAAAACCCCCTCCCAAACCCACATCGGGCTGCACTCGTGGGAGGGATGGTGTGCGTCCCCGCCCGGCGGCGTGATGCGCGTATGCTCCGTTCGATTGGCATCGCGTGACGTGAATCAGACCGGCTCCGGGCACCCGGGTGGTGTGTGGGGGAGCCTGTGTGCTGTTCCGGGGGGGTCGTTGCCGCCGCCCTTGCACTGGCGCGCGTCGACCGAAGCGGCTTTCAGGGCGGGCGGGGGAAAGGCGTCGCGGCGTGAGTGATGAGGGTAGATACGCGGCGGGTGGGAGAAGGCTACGAAATGAAGCATAAACAATCCACTCCGAGGTAGAAGATGAAGAGCGGGAATATGGCCAAGGCCACCCGATTCTTCACCACTCCACTTCCACCCAGAATGCTCACGCCCGCAGCCAGTGACCAGAGACCGAGCAGGCTGTACACGGGCACCCGCACGATCCAGTGGACGTGGAATGCGCTGAGGACGGACGCGATCACCATGGGAAAGAGGGTGTAGCCGATGATGCAGACCGACTGGAAGAAGGAGCTGAGCAGTGCGGTCAGCAACACAAGTCCCCGAGCAGGCGTCGCCAGTGCCCACACATACATATTGCCTCCCAGCAGCTTGATCTGCAACGTCACCACGGCCTCGCCGATCCATATCGTCGCAAAGACGCCGCTGAACACCGCCGACCGCTGTGTCTCGCGCGCGTTCAGGCTGAGGAAGAAGGACAGCAACAGGCAAAACAGCAACGGTCCCCTACACACGTCTCGGTCAGGACTCGATTTCCTTTCTCGTCGTCGGTCGCGTGCACTCTGTCTCTCTTTCTCTCTCTCTCTTTCTCTCGCTCTCTTTCTCTCGCTCTCTCTCTCCATCTCTCCCTCTCCTCCCCGGGCACGCAAAGAAGGGACCAACATACCACAAATCCCAATCGCGCAACCCCTCACTCATCCCCCCCTGCAACACGGCGTCGGCATCGGGCCACCGGCCCACCACGCCGCGGAGCTGCTCCCACCTCCCCGCGGCGCCACCACCACCGCCGCCCTCGACCCCACCGCCGCCCATGCCGCCGCCGCCTGGCGCCATGATGCCGCCCAGCAGGTACTTGGGATAGAGGACGTGGCGCATCTTGTCGGCGACGGCGAGCAGGTCTCGGCGCAGGGTGTGCCAGACGGACTCGTCGAGGGTGTGCATGGGGGCGCGGCGGTCCTCGCCGCCGAGGGAGGAGGTGAGGTAGCCCTGGGCGGCGGCGGCGGCGGCGCGGGGTGGGGCGGAGGAGGACGAGGACGAGAGGGGGCCGGTCAGCGGGGCGCGGTCGGCGTCGGCGGCGGCGGCGACGGGGTCGTCGAGGTCGTCGAGCGTGGCTGGGCGCGGACGTGAGCGGTGCGCACCGCGCGGGGCAGCGAGAGGGGGCCGCGTGGCGTCTTACCGTCGTCGTCGGCGTCGATCAGGTCGTCGTCGCCCAGCGCGGCGGCGTCGTGGTCGTAGGCGGTGGAGGCCCCGCTGTGCTGGCCGGAGCGGCCGCCGGGCATCGGAGCGGCCATGATGGGTTCTGCTCAGATGTCGCGCGCGGCGCGAAGGGTGCTGCTTTGCATCGGCGTGGCCGAACGTGGAAGCGGGCGGCGTTGGCCCGCATGCGGCACCTCCAGCCGACGCCCCGGCTCGACTCGACTTTCTTCCACCACACCAGCACATGAGTCTCTCCGAGGCTTCTGGAAGGAGATCACACGATATGGCTTGCTTGCAAGATGAGCAGTTGAGCTGATGGGATGTGGCCATGTGCGCTGTCGCTGCAACGTCAAGCGTCATCCGTCCCAGTGCTACAAGTATATATATGCCCATGCCAACCGCCGTCGCGTCCCCCCTCTCGGCCCCCACTTCAGCCATCCTTGAGGACGGCCTCGTACACCCTCCACACAATCGCTCAGCCTTGCCCCCGTGACGTGGACGGAGCCGCTGCGCTCTCGTGGCAGCCACAATCAGTGCTGTGAAACCCGTATGAGGCGTTGTGCAAGGCCGCCCCGCCTTGACATGCAGTATCGGGGTTTCAAACCACCATTACCAGTTCTGCAGAAAGCTCAGAAGACTGCCCGCATCGACGCCGGGACCGTCGGGTGTGTGAAAGCCGGAGGTCAGCGTGGAGAGGGGCAAGGATCGCAGTGTGTCGGTGGAGCCGGTGGCGCTGAGATGAAGACGGCGGTCCAGAGGCTCTTGGTATGGAGGGGGGTCGTCACCGATTTGCTGGTACGACGGCAAGTCATCGGCCGACTCTGCTTCTCCGTCTTCGTACCCCGGCGGTTCGGCGGGTCGCGGGCTCATATCGAGGCCTGAACGGCCCATGATGACAGGCCACTTGAACTCAACCACTTCCTTCTTGTGCTCCACCTCGACAGTCATGCTGATGTAGAAAGTGTATCTCCGCGATAGCTGGCCCTCGGCGTCGACGTCGCCGATGGTGAAGGTATCGGGATGATCATCCAGCGCGGGCATCGGGAAAATTTTCCAGTCGTCCCCGCCACCGGTAAATGTCCCCAGGTTCCGCGCACCGTACAGTTTCTGTACGGTACGGGTCTTAGCAACGCGCACTGATATGCCGTCTCGCAGAAGGTTGGATCGTTCGAACCGATCGGTGGCGCACAGGTTCGCCCGAAAAGCCAGCAGATGAATCTTGGGCGTGGGTGGGGTCGGCGCACCAGCCTCGTGCTGTCGCTGCACTGCTACTCGGAATGGTAGAGGTTGGCCTCGGTGTACATAAGGTCCAGGAGTGCGACAGGTCACGGTGAAAGAGTAGGCCACCCGTTGCTCCAGCGTCCACGCATCGATGTTCCACATTTGCAGGTCTTGACGCAGGGTTTGAGGATGATTTTGGCATGACAGTAGCACCATCGGTCGCTGTACTATGTCATAATGCAGCGCCAGTGGGGAACAGACGTCGGCTTTGATATGGACGTTTGCAGTGTCGACGTCCAAATGTAGGGTGTAGATGACCTCGTTCTCCGCTGCCACAAGCTTTCCCCGGTATTTCGTCTTGAATGTCGGCGGATAAGCCTCACCATTGGCCTTGGCCACGGGAATTTCGATTTCAAAAGGGTATTCGCATTTGGTCTCAGCCGTGGCTTCGTAAGATCCACGGTAAATGGTGCGCGCTGAGGTCAAAAAGTTGTGCCCACGTTCGGTCGGTGTTCTTTCGCCAGAACAGCAGTGCGATACCCGAGCGTCGCCGCGAAGGGTGAGCCCGATTGTCATGGCAGGTACAGAAAGATGTGTTACGTCGCGAGCATTCTTCCTCCCAAAGAAGTTCTTGCGAGCGGTGTACTGAAGCTTGACCATGCCGGTGATTTTGTTGTCCAGGTCGGAGTACTCTTTGCTCGACTTGTCCAAGTGGATATATGCTTGGAGATCGCCCATTTTCTGACGTCTTGTGGCGCTGTGTGGTGTGGGGGCGTTATCCTGTGCACACGCAGTGTGATTCTGACATGGAACAGGGACTTGGACTGGCACGGTGGGTTGGGCTCCGCGTGGTGTCGACATAATCGCGAGCGCCGTGTTGTGTGTGAAGAGGAATGTTGAGAAGTGTATTAGCAGGATCGGAGGCTTTATTCTTCGAGGACTATCATTTCTGAGGACAGTCCTCAGGGTGTGGGACCCAACTTACCGCAAATCGATTCTGCTTACCAGCTTGGTGAATAGAGTTTTGTGTATAGAAACATTTGCACGACCGTACGCAACTGGGGGGTAATTGTCGACGTTGCTCCTACCTTAGCGTGAAAGCACCGTCCAAGCGAAGGTCGTCATGATACTCAGAGCTTGGTCTGCGGCCAGAAATTCGACCATTTTCGCAACTTTGACGCAGAATCAGCGGATGCCGTTTCCACCAGCAACACGGCTGGCTCGCCTTCCCACTTGGCACAGCCTGATGATACTCCTGGCACAGCCTGCTGATACTCTTCTCACAGCCTGCTGGTACTCTTCCCACAGCCTGTTGGTACTCTTCCCATAGCCTGCTGATACTCTTCTCAGAGTGTCGGATCTGGCCAGCGCCTTCTCGCCAAGCGCAGTCATTGCTGGGCCTGGAGAGACTGAGTTGGCTGTCATTCTTGGCGGTCCCCACTCCGACGCCATACACATCGCCACACCAACCAAAGCAGCCTTACGTGCACAGTACAGCCCGTGGTGGCGGAGAGCTACAGGAGCAGCGTGTGAGGGAGGCTACGTTGACGATTCATCAGTGCCGTTAGCAGGGTCCAGCGATTTTCAGCCAATCAGAGCTCCTCCTTTGTGTGGGGAAGGCAGTTCGGTCCAGAGCTCGATTGGTTGCTTCCATCGGGCATCATGCTCACATGGCACGTGGAATGGTGTCACAACCAGCTCGCGCAGAGGCGTCAGGAGTGGTGAGAGGGCTTGTGGTGGTGGTGTTGGTTGCGATGGCGAGACGGCTGAAATGCATCGCGACGCTGACGGCGATGAGGATTGAGGGTTTTGCTTGGACGGTGGGAGCGGGGGACGGAGAGAGAGGGAGAGGGAGAGAGAGAGAGCAAAAGGGCGAGAGAGAAAGTGGGGGCAGAGTTGACTAGCGGAAGTCGAATACACATGGCTGACGTCTTATCGATAAGAGCTCGCAGATTGCGCTAGACGGACCATGCATTAGCGTCCGTCGAATCCCTGCAGCGGCCGGCTCGCCCAGACGTGCACCTCGAATGTCGACGCGGCTGGAAAGTGGTTCGTCGTCGTGTGCTGCATCGATGGTAGCCGCAATCGCCTCCACCGCCTCCACCGCCTCCACCGCCTCCACCGCCTCCACCGCCTCCACCGCCTCCACCGCCTCCACCGCCTCCACCGCATGCACCGCCTGCACCGCCTGTACCGCCTGCACCGCCTCCACCACCTCCACCGCCCTTCCCCCGCCACCCCGACCCCAGGAGCGCCGTCTCCGACCGAACGCACGAGTCCCCGGCCCGAGACGGGAGCGCATTCCGAGCGAGCGCATCGGCGCCGTTGCGCGAGCGAAGGCGCGCACCAGCAGGAGTGAAGGCGCACGCAGGCAGCGGTGAAGGCGCATCCCAGCAGGAGTGAAGCAGGCGCAGCGACAGCATGAATGGCCGTATGTCTGATCCCAAGCCCACTCCTCACCTGCACGGCTGGCCTGTGCGCGGCATGTGCTATTGCCGTTTGAGCCCCTCCACGCGCCTCGTCCCCCATCCCGTACACTCCTCGTCCGACACCCCATCCACGCCTCGTCCAACATCCCATCCCCTCCTCCTCCCCATCCCATCCCCGCCCCCTCCACTGCCCTTCCCCCTCCGCACCGCCCCATGGCTCCCAAGCGACGTGGCGCGGCGCGGAGGCCAGCCTCCTTCCTGGACCTGCCTCACTTCTTCGACCGCCCGTGTGCATCGGCGACTGACGGCGGCGCCCGCGAGACAGGCGATCAAGGGCAGCCGCTCCGCAACATGAGCATGAACGCATTCGGCACGCAGCAGAGCTCGCGGCAGACGCCACGCCTGCAAAACACGCCCAAGACCGGCCTGGGCAATGGCAGCGCAGGCGCCAACTGGGTCTTTGGCGCCCCGTCGTCGGGCGGCTTTGGTGGCCTGGGAGGCGCACCGGGAGCACCCGGCCGTGGCCCGGCACGCCTCACACAGCTGTCGGGCTTCGCGCAAGCCATGGGCGGCGGAGGGCAGGCGCAGATCGACATGAGGTAAGCCGCTTCTCCGCTTCCGCTCACCGTCGCGCGCGGCTGCAGCACAGTTCACATCGCAGCCCAGCGCGAGGCAGCAGTGCGCGCCGTTCACCTGCACAAGTGAGCGAGTTTCGCCGGCAGCCACGGCAACCGCGGCACCCACGGCCGTGAGCGTTTCCCCCATTATAACCCACCGCCCGCCGCCCGCCGCCCAGCGTCCGCCGCCCACCTGCCAGCCGCCGCCGCCGCCTACTGACCACCCATCGTGTCGAGCTGCCAACTCGACACGATGGCTCCGAGACGGAGGAAGTGGGCTCCGCTGGACTTGGCTGACTTGAGCAGCGATTTCCCCTCCCTCTCCAACGGTTCGCGTCCCCAACAGTCAACCCCCGGCGGCTGGAGCAGTGCCGCCATCCGCCAACCCACCGCCCAGCCGAATCAAGCCGCTCCGCCGCAAGCGCCACCGCAAGCGACACCTCAGCAATCCCAGCAGCGTGCCCCGTCGGCAGCCCCGTCGCATCATTCGCTCGACCAGTTCGACGGCCAGCGCTCTCACCCGCACTCTCACGATCGCGCAGCAGGTGGCCGTGATGACAGCTTGGCAGCACTCGAGAATCTGTCCCTCAGTGATGTTGGAAGACAGACCACCGGCCTGGCCAGCGCCTCTCTCGGCTCGCCTGTCGAGTCTCAATCCCAATCGAACGGCCAAGCAGCCCAACTGCCGATACGTGACGCGTCGGGCAGCGCCACCAACAGCAACGTTCCGTCGAAATCGCAAGCACCAATCGGCACCAGCCAACCCACATCGCAATCGCAGCCTCCGCCGCGGGGCCAGAATCCGCCTGCCACCACTAATGCTAACGTGCCAGCGGTGAAGCGTTATGCTGACATGACTGACAACGAAAAGTGGGGTCTGGCGGGTCTCAATGCCGTGTTCGAAGCGCGTCGCCAGCTCGATACGCCCGGCGGCCAAGTCGACGAGACGCTTCCTCCCGCCATGCGCAACGCCATTCTGCTCATGGGACAAGACCTCAACACGCTGGGCATGGACCTGGACAGCATGGAGCCTCTCCATCCGACTTTCACGCCCTTCCCCGCGCACAACAGCTACAGTTCGCCTTACGACTTCAAAGACAAGCATCCCATTCCGCATTTCACACTGCCACCGGCGTATACCGTCACCAACGTGCCGCCGATGGCGCAGCGCATGGGCTCCTTTAGCGATGGTGAGATTTGACCCACGCTGCAACCGACTGCATCATGGTACTGACCCGGCCACAGAGACTCTGTTCCACTGTTTCTACACCATGCCAGGTGACATCTGTCAAGAAATCGCTGCTTGCGAATTGGCGTCGCGAGACTGGCGCTGGCACAAGGCGCTGCGACAGTGGTTGCGCAAAGACGGAGGCGAACCGACATCCAACGCACCCATCTACGACCGCACCAATGGCGCCACTCCTGGCCAGCAGACTGTGAGGCTCAGTGACAACAGCGAGCGGGGGGTCTACATCTTCTTCAACCATATCGAATGGCGTCGCGAGAGACGCGAGTTCACCCTGGACTACGACCACCTTGAGGTGCCTAGATCTGGCCCATCGGTCGGCCCGCCGCTCCCCAACGACACCAACCCGCGCACGGGCAACATGGCCGGCCTCGATCCCAACTTTGCCGCTCCTGGCGCAAGTGGTGCCCCACCGCGCCAGAGTTCCGTTTTGTCGGGACCGGCTTAGGAGGCCGGCCTGCAGAGAAGCGTGAACTGCCACGGCATCCGACGCGCCTTGCAGACGTGTCCCGAGTGGGAGGTGTATGACATGGAGAAGATCACGAAGACGGGTGGACTGGGCACGTGAAGTGGGTCGCATGCGGGCCATGGACACGACCATGATCTGAAACTGGCACTCCCCCCACCACTCCGACCCCACCCGCCGGCTTGGCTTGGCACGATCCGAAAGACCAACAGCCGGGCCCGCCCGCCGCATCGCCCGCCCACGCGCGGTGCAGCATCACCACGAATTCCTTTGTTCTGGAGGCGCCCACGCCGTGAACCCGAATATCGCGGAAGACGGCACTTGTCGCATCAGAGACGTGACGCCTCCCGTCGCGCATCGCGCAGGAACAATGCTGCTGCTGTACATAGCAGCCACCAAAAGAAACCTGCTTTCACACACACACACACACACTCCCATCCCAACCCCCGCCCGTCTCGCGCCGTTCCCCCCCCCCCCCCCCCCCCTCGTCGACGACATCCGTCCATCCGCCTTCCCGATCGCATCCCCGCTCGCCCAATCCTCCCTTTCCCCCACCCCCTCGCCCGTGATTCCCACCCTCCGTCCTCTCCCGTCCTCTGCCTCTCTCTCTCTCTCTCTCCAAAAAAAAAACCAAGGCCCTGCCGCAGCGTTTCCCCAACTCGTACCACGGGGCCTGCCCCTCCCCCCCCCGCGCACCGCACCGCACCGCACCGCGCACCACGTCACGTCACGCACGGCACAGGAGGGAAAGCAAAACAAAAAAAAAAGAGAAATGGGAAAGCGGTGAAGACAGCGTGTGGGATTGTGATTGGGGGGATGGAAATCGACACACACCAAAAAAAAAGAGCGTGTCACTCGGTCTTGCGGTGCGGGGCGGCGGGCGGGCGGGGGGGGTGCGGCTGCGGGTGCGGCTGCGGCTGCGGCTGCGGCTGCGGGCGGCGGGGCGGTGGGGAGGGCCGGGGAGGGCGTCGGCTTCGCCGGGGCTGGCGATGTCGAAGTCGTGCGTCATTTCGATCAGGTCGCCTCCGCCGGCGGGGTGGGGTGCGGGGGTTTGGAGCGAGGCTCGCGCGGCGGGGGCGCGGCGCGTGGGGGTGGTGTGTGCGGCGCGGGTGGCCAGCTTGCGCACCCAGGACTCGATGGCGGCGCCGACGTGTTCGAGGTTCATGCCGCCGCCGCCGCCGCTTCCGTGCGGGTACGCGGGGGTGTGTGCGGCGGAGGCGACGGCGGGCGCGGCGGGTCCGTCGCGGTGCATGGGCACGTCGGGGTGGTACAGGGAGGCCTGGTTGCGAGGGGGGGCGACGTCGGGCAGATGCTTCGCCATGAGCTTGTTCAGCGCATCCTGCGCGGGGCCGGGGAAGCGCACGTTCCGATCCATCGTCCCCACGCCGCCGGGACCGTGCAGATATGCGGGAAAGTAGCCACTCGTGGCGGTGCTCGGCCGCCGCCCCCCTCGCGGTCCGTGCGGAGGGCGGCCGCGCGGCGATGAAGACGGATTCGTGGCGCGCAAAGGGTCGTCGGGATGGGATCGCGAAAGCTCGAGAGAAGTCGAAGGCGTGTCCAAGTCGGAGTGGGATTTGGACTTCCGCCGTGCGGGAGGAAAGTACCCAAGGGCTCTTCGCGGCAAGCGTGCGATCTCGGTCGGCTCGGTGTGGCCAGGCAGAAGCACCCAGGAATCATGCCGCCAGACCGGCTCGGTCTCCATGCCCGAGGGTGCTGCGGAGGTGCTCGCGTGTGTTGACGCAGAGTTGGTTCGATCTCGGCGGTGGCCTCGGATGCCATTCGCTTGAGGTGGGGGGGCGGTCGGGGCCGGTACTTCTTCAGCCTGCAGGGTCGACAAGGCCTCGCTTTCGGATGCCAGCAAGTCGCGCTCTGCCCCCGACACGGGCCTTCCTTTGACAGCACATGCATCGACCGGCAGGATCAGCGTTTTCCGTGCTTGCGGGGTGTCGTTGGGCCACATGCGGTTCGCTTTCCGCAGCACATTCGGCGACACGCTGTATCGGATGGTGATGCCGGCCAGCGTGTCCTCGTTCTTGACCGGGTGCAGGTAGACCAGAGCATCGGCGTCTTCCGCCTCGCCCGGCGGCGCCGAGGCCGCGTTTCGGTCGTCCGACAGCCGCCGCTTGAAGGTGCCCCGCGCGTCGGCAGAACTCGTCTTGGGTCCCATCAACAGGGTCTTCCGCTTCTGCGCTCGGCATGCCGCGACGTGGTCCTCGGTGGTGCCGGCGCCGACCGGGCCGGATGTGGGGGTGTGTGCAGCCGCAGCGGGACCCCACTGGCTCGGCGGGGCGCTGGACGGCGGCCTGGGGCTGTTCAATCGGCTTGCCGAGCTTCGGGGCCGCACGCTGCCGTCGGAGCTGCGGGCAGCGGCGCCGTTGCCCAGCAGGTCTGACGCGATGCCCTGCAGCGCGCTCCATGAATTCCCCCACAGCGCCGAGAGGGAGGCGGTGGAGGGCCCGCCCGCCTTCCGTGGTGCGACATGCCCCCCGCGCGCCGGGCATGTCGGCGACGTGTATCGATGACTCCGGCGGCTCTGGGCACGCGGCCTGTGCGGATGCGCCGAGGGGATCGGCGAGGGTGTCGGCGGTGCTGTGCGAGCCGAGGAGGCGGCGTTGGCGGGGTCGAACGCGCTGTCGCCGGCGTCGCTGGGGCGGGAGACCAGCCGGTTCGTACGCGGCCTCAAAGTGGACGCCGGCGCATTGCTGCTGGCGCTGGCGCTCATGCTGCGGGTGCAATGCGCCGCGGTCGTCGGCATGCGGACGTCTCGGCGGCCGCGGGCGAGATGGCGGATGATGTGCTTTGCGCTCGGCGAGGACAGCTCAGCCTCCGCATCACCGCCCTGGCTTGGTTGGCAGACGGTGGCCGATGCGGGTGTGGCGATTCATGGAGCAGTGCACGCTGCCAAACGTGTCCTGAGGCACGAGCATAGGCTTAGTTAGAGGTCGACTACGTCAACCAACTAACTATATCAATAGCAACACACCCTCCCCCCTCCCAGGCAGGCATCCTGGGAGCATGACGAAGCTGCCGTGGTCCGTACCACCGCAGCAACGCCGCCACCCGTCGATCACTTTAGATCCTTTTCTCCACCTTTCTCCCCCTCCCTCTCTTCCCAGCGGAGGAGAGTCGCGTGGAGCACGTGGTTGGAGAGAGCGCGCGTCGAGGCACATGGCGCGATCAATTGATTCATCATCTATAACTACATCTACAACAGATCGCCCCCATGAGTAGTCGCCCCCATGAGTAACCAGATGTTGTTGAGTACTCGCTCCAATTGTCCCGTCTCCACTGCCTCGTCCAGCCCGACTCAGTCTGGACTGGATGGAAACGACAAGAGGTGTCACGGAGTCGTCGAATGGTGTCGCCGCCCAGCGACGAGTTGCTCGACAACCATGACGGTATGAGCACCGCAACCTCAGGCAGCGGAAGACCCTGCATTGGTGGCCAGACAATATCCGCGGCCAGCTGCTCCATGTCCGTCCTTCACGCCCGCTCCCTCCATCAGCACATCACGAGCGGCAGCAGTCAACACGTAACCTGCCCTCCAAACATCTGCCCTCCAAACATCTGCCCTCCTTGCTGCCGCCAACCCTTCTCCAGCGCACACTCCATTGCGTCGAGTCAACACCGATGAAGGGGTTCGTGTCTGTAGCGGTCCTCCCACAACCCCGATCCACAGAGAGATGGATTGCGCGATTGGTAGGAAAGAGGAACGCAGTCGGTCTACTGGGCCGGGAACGGAAGAAAACCCACGGGGAGCATTGGATAACCCTCAGCAAGCTGCCGTAGCAGAGCCCAGACGAAGTAACATGTAGTTACCTACTGATGTGTGGGAGAAAGAGGTTGCGAAGGGAGAGCACGCTTAAGTATTTTCTGTGGTGGCCTGAGCGCTCTCTCTGCCGATGCCCAGAAGCTTGAAAAGCGGGCCGCCGTCTTTCTTCCGGAAATTCTGCTCCCGCGACACTCCCACCCCCCGCGCCGGAAAGATGCCTTCGACGTACAAGAAGGACAAGCCGTGGGACACGGACGATATCGACAAGTGGAAGGAGGAGGCCTTCACGCCCGACCAAAATGCAGGCGGCACATTTAGCGAAGAATCCTCCTTCGCCACCCTCTTTCCCAAATACCGAGAACAGTACCTCAAGGCATCGTGGCCCATGATCACGCGACAGCTCGAAAAGACCGGCATCGCATGCACGCTCGACTTGGTCGAGGGCAGCATGACTGTCAAGACCACGCGAAAGACCTACGACCCGGCCGCGATATTGAATGCTCGAGATTTGATCAAGCTGCTTGCTCGAAGCGTCCCGGCGCCTCAGGCAATCAAGATTCTGGAAGATGGCATGGCGTGCGACGTGATCAAGATCCGCGGCATGGTGCGGAACAAGGATCGTTTCGTCAAGCGGCGACAGCGCATTCTGGGTCCCAACGGCAGCACACTCAAGGCCCTAGAACTCCTCACTCAGACATACATCCTTGTGCAAGGGAACACCGTCTCCGTCATGGGGGGCTACAAGAGCCTGAAGGAGGTACGAAGGGTGGTGGAAGACTGCATGGCAAATATACATCCCATCTACCACATCAAGGAGCTCATGATCAAGCGCGAGCTGGCGAAGGACCCCGAGCTGAAGAATGAGAACTGGGAGCGCTTCTTACCTCACTTCAAGAAGCGCAACCTCGCCAAGCGCAGGAAGCCCTTCCGCGTCAACGACAAGAGCAAGAAGGTCTACACCCCATTCCCGCCGCCACTGGAAAAGAGCAAGGTCGATTTGCAGATCGAGAGCGGAGAGTACTTCTTGAACAACGCCGCCAAGGCGCGTGCCCAGAAGGAGCGAAGAAAGGACGCGATGAAAGAGAAAATGGAGGAGCGCAGGAAGAAGCGAGAAGAGGCATTCGAAGCACCCCAGGAAGATGGGGAGCGGAAGAAGAAAAAGAAGAAGCGGAAAAGCGCGGACGGCGAGGCAGCGAAGAAGCGCAAGGACACGGAAGCGTCCGAAGATGTGGACATGGCAGACTGAACATGCTACCCGATTTCCGCTCTGATCTCTACCGCCCGCCGACACAGGTTCGCGGCCGGCACCAGAAAGCCTTCGATTTCTGCCCTGTCCCGTGCAGGAGACCTTGCTTCGTGCCCGACTGCTTCCGTCTCGCCGACCACGTGTCTTTGCCAGATCCCCACCGGATCTCCCTGCGGCCGGCCTGCTGCAGCTGGCCGACGACCCATGTGGCAGCCCGAACCGGCAACTTGGGTCGAGGGAGCACGTGCTGTTCATGTGCGAAGCGAAGCTGAGCGTTGGTCGCTTTTCCCCTCGGAAGCCTTTTTGCCACCAGCCTGACGCATCGGACTCGGCCCATGCGGAGTGGCGGTTCGGGAGGTTCGGAAGAGTTCGATTACTGGGAATGACGTACACATAACTCGTTTGTTCGTCCTTATAAGGCCCGTCGCACCCGCCCCGAGATCGATTCCCCTTTCGCTTGGATGCGCTCTTCACCATCCGAGCAATCTCGGTGTAGTTAGTTAGCCCATGAATCCGAACAGTCGTCTCGCGGTCTTGTCTTCGATCGTAGGTTTCATTAACGCCGATATCGCCATCGTGGCCTGTGCTGCCACGTAGCGGCCAGCTACCACACCTCAACCGCCGCCCACCTGCACAGCCCCGCCAAATGTGGCTGTATGGACTGCCTACAAACTGGTCATCGCAGCTACCGTGGCAAGCGAGACCGACGGGGAGGTGATCGCGTTCTCTGAAGGCCTCCATCCTTATCACACACCCAGCGGCGTTAGCGCGAGGCGGACCTTGGGATCCCATCGAATCCCGCCGAGCTGCAATCCTCATGTACCCTTCACGAGGCGGGGTGGCGCCTACCCATGCCGTGGCCGTAATGGTCGGCAATGCAGCGAACATCGTCTGGATCAACCGCGACCGCTATATATGTGTCTATACCGCACCTCAAGGCACCGAGCAAGACCGCGCCGCCAGCAACCAGAAATATATCTTGACAGCGCCAAGATTGGACGGTCGCCCTGTACAGGTCCGAGCTACCGATCCCAGACTGGCGACGATCGACTACACGGAAGATGGGGCAGAAATGGTCAGCGCGTCAACACCGGACGGCAAGCCGACGTGCTGACTTTGTCTGCAGTGGCGGATTTACTACTTCAACGAGCAGAGTTACCTGTGCGAGATCAAGTCTGACGGGGAAGGCGGTTGGGAACGCGGATCTCTCGATGAACAGAAGCTCCAGGTGGGAAGACGTGGCCCCACCCTCATGGCGTTCGCTCGAGCGGCTGAGAAGCGAATCAACCCCCGCAGCTGACTCGTCCACAGGTCGCAGACAAGTCGCCGCTCGCGGCCGTCGTCGACAACAACGATGTCAAGGTTTACTACCAACCGAAAGGCGAGGGCAGCTTGTTCGTCACCTGGTCGCCGAAAGGCCATCAAGGGCGTTGGGCCGCACCATCATCGATGACGGAGGCGCTGTAGGAACGCGAGCATCCCGACGACGATGCAGAAAACGAACGTGGACAATTCTCCATTCGCTCCCCACTCGAGCCTGGGGCCAGGCACATTCTGCGCCGCTCCGGCGCTGATGGATGATGAGCCGAGTCAGAGTCTCGCCTCATCAACACCGACACAGCGAACGCGATTGACAGCATTGGCAAGAGATTCCGTCGCTCCCACTCCGCGTCCTACTCAGTGCGACGCCACTCAACCGCACACGTGTAAAAAAATCTGCATATCGAAGCGATGCGAGTGCGACTCACACCCATTTGGCAGGCGATGGCCTTGCTGGACGTCCGATCGACTGAGCCGGTGGTGCCATCCGCCCGGCCCTTCCCGGCTACGCCTCCCGTTTCCAGTGGAGTTTCTGCACACGACCTCCACGCCGCCGAACTGGCTTCCACCGCAAGACGAAGTCACCGACCCGAATCCGCCGCCAGAGTTACCGCCCGAGCAGCCGGAGCCACCGGTGAACCATCCGAACCTCACTTGCCGCAAATGCTCCATCCAGGCCCTGCCTCCTGTTTTTTTTTATCCCAGTCGACATTGTGCCATTGTGCGTGGCGTGTGTCGGATGGGCATCCTGGGAGATCACACCTTGGGCTTTTCATTCGTTCATACATATTTTTGGGGGCATCTTGCTCCCTTTGGCACATGTTATTCGCGTTCGCCGGTTGTGACTGGCTCCGCACCACGACGACGACGACCACCACCACCACCACCCCGCGCATGCAACTTACTCTTGCCTCCTCATTTCTTCCTCCCGTCCTCGCTTCCCATTCTCCTCCACCGCCTCACACAACAGTCATCACGGCACGTGCCTCCCCATGTTGCCGTGGCGAATCGACTCCAGATGGGGAAGTTGCGCTCCGCGGGCGATAAACCCCATAGTTAACCTTTCGTTTCTTCGGCGGGGCGGGCGGGTTTCAGGACGAAGGGTGGTGGCGCCATCCGTCTCGTCATATGTGGCCTGCCGCCGCCGCCGCCGCCGGCGTCGGCTGTGCGTGCTGTCGTGGCTGGTTCCCCGGCGGGGGTTCGGGCGTGGCGGCGGGTTCCTCTTCACTAGTTATATGAACGACCAGATTGGGGCGTCCCGAGGCTCACGGCTCACGGGCCTGCCTGTTCGAAAGGTGATGCGCTCTTTTTCGTGTATGGCTGAGGCGTGGATTTGGCCGCTACATAACTATTCTCTTTGTGTTCGGCCGAATGTCGCTCGTCGACATGAGCGGCAGGTGCGCAGACACTGACTTCCTGGGTGCTGTGGGATCTTGGTGGGATCGGTCGGCATGGTCGGAATTGTCGGCAACGGAGGGGATTGATTGCGGGGCATGCAATGGGGGAAGGGCCCAGGCCCAGGGTGTATCGGGGCTTGCGGCCCACTTCACGCGTTTGCTGGACGATCACAAATTTGACTGCTGCAGATCGAAGCCGCGAGACGACTCCTCCCCGACATTCTGAAACAGCAAGCCACCGGATCCGGTCACGACCTTGCCTTTCCACCCATCACCATGGCCTCGCAAGCTCTGCGCGACCGGCAAGCTCCCATCAAGCAACAGTACCGAGACGATCCCGACGCCGCCCTCATCACGCTGAAGGCCTCGGGCACGCTCGATTCCAGCAGCATCACCTGCAAGCTCGACACCGGCAAGCAGATGGCTCAGGCCCAGCAGAAGATCGCCGGCCTGCACCCAAAGTCGGGCGGCGAAGCCTTGGACATCTCGGGCGAACTGTGCTCGGGCGACATGTTGCTCGAAGCGCTGGTGGCCTGTGCCGGCGTGACGCTGAAGGCCGTCGCGACCGCCATGGACATCCCCATTCGCGACGGGCGCGTCACCGCCGAGGGTGACTTGGACTTCAAGGGCACCATGGGCGTCGATCGCTCCGCTCCCGTCGGCTTCAAGCACATCCGCCTGTCCTTCGACCTGGCCTTTGCGCCCGGCGCCCAGGTGCCCGACGACCAGGTGCGGAAGCTCGGACAGCTCACCGAACGCTATTGCGTCGTGCTGCAGACCATCGCCACGAAGCCGGCGTTGTCGGTGCAGTTGCGTGCGCCTCACCCGGGCGACGCTGGGTCGGAAGGTGGTGATGTACGGTGGAGCGCACGTTCGTAGGAATCGCGCACGCGCGAAGTCTCTCGATTTGGGAGGGGGCAGCCGACGCGTCTCCGATCACTATGCATCCGAGGCTTCTTCTCGACCCCCCTGCAGCCGATCGATCGCACTCGCATCCACGCGCGCGAGTCGATTGCCGCTCGGGGTGGGCGGCGCTCAGCTCGACCCCGTATAGATCAATGGACACGGACATCACCAATCGGCGCGCGCTGCGGCACACGACCGCGCATGGTATTGATTGCACTCTTGCGGTGTGTCAAGGATCGCGCCGGTCGGCGTTCAGGAACGTGTATGCACGACGCAGCGCATCGAGCCCCCGTCGATCCAACGGCTCGGCGGCTTTCTTTACGCGGCCCATGCAGTTTTCATATATCATCATCATCATCATCATCATCATCACCATCATCGTCGTCGCCGTCGCCGTCGTCGTACGATGGGCCGACCGACAATGGACGCCCGTGCGCGATGTGACCCTCACGTGCGTGCCGTCGTGCCATTCCGCCGTGCGGCGTTGCTGGGTCGGCATTTTCGCCGGCCAAGCGTGAAATGCCGCAGCTGAGACGGGCATGAAACAGGCGCGGCGCTGGCCCTCCTGCTTCCGACTGGACGGCGCACGCCCGCCCCCGCTGCTTCTTTTCTGAGCTTGTCCATCGTGCATTCGCCCCGGTTTTTTTTTTTTCGCTCCCCCAGCCCGAAGCGCGCCATCCATCGCCGCGGCCACGCGCCTCGTGACACCCTGATTGGGCCGTGGAGGCCCGGCATGGCCGCGCACGATTCCGCAATACGGCTGTCGGGCGAGAGCGTGTCGCCCCCTCCAGCCTGAGCTTTCCACGCACGCGGCAAGGGTTGTGCTGTGCAGATGCAGCGTCGATTGGGGCCGCGCGCCGAGCACGCTGTCCGCCGTCGCGCGCACGCGTGTGCATGGCGGCGGCGACGGCAGGGCATTCGCCGCGTGCAGAGACGACTTGTCACGTACATGCCGTGGACCGAGATGACTGGTCGTCGTGTCACTACATATGTACTGTCTGGTGGAGAGACGGCACCGCGGCGCTACGGCTCGCGTCATTACGTACTGAGTACGTGCATGGGGGGGCGGGCCCCGTGCTGAGCATGTGCATGGGTGGACAGGCGCTCGGTGGACAGGCGCTCGGCGGGGACATGCCCTCGGTGTGGCGGACAGGCCCTCGGCGTACGCGCCGCCCGCTCCATACCGCTCTCGCGCCGGGCGGCTGCAAAATCCTGCAGCTGGTGGCGGCTGCAGCCGCGCCGAAGAGCAGCCGGGGGGAGGGGCTTGCGGCGCCGAAGTTGTGCCAGGGTGCTTGCGGCGCCGAAGAAAAGCCAGGGTGCTCAAAGCGCCTGCGCCTTCCCACCGACCGGCAACCCACCGACTGCTGCTGCCTTCGCCCTCGCTCCCCGCGGCTGCTGCTCCCTCACACTCGCGCGCCGTCCGCCGCTGCCTCTCGCCCGCGCCTTCCTCGTCGTCGCCGCCGCCGCCGCCGCCGCCCGCCGCGCCGCCTCTCGCCCCGCCGGCCGCGGTGTGGGCGTGCCTGCCGCCCGCCGCCTGCCGCCCGCCGCCTGCTGCTGCACCGCCCGCCGCCGCCGCGCCCGCTGCGGTCGTCGCTGCGAGCAAAACTCTCGATAAGCTCCGAGCTTCCGATGAGAGATCGCGCACTGGACGAAACTCTGCCGTCGTACCCACTTGCCCCCGCCGCCGCCGCCCGCCCGTCCCTCCCAGCATGGATAGCAGCCACTTCACCACCGCCGGCTACAATCCCTACCACGCCAATGCGCCAGACCTCGCCCCGCCCAGCGCCAGTCCGCAGGCCGCCACTCACCACCCGCAGCAGCACCAGCAGCACCAGCAGCACCAGCAGCAGCCCGCAGCAGCAGCAGCAGCACCCGCACCCGCACCCGCACCAGCAGCCGCCGGGCCTGGCCTCCTTCGGCTCGCTGTCCGCCCAGAGCCAGCCGTCCGCCCCGCCGCCGCCGCCGCCACAGCAGTCGCCCGCCCACCCCACGCTGCCGCCGCTGCAGAACCAGAATGGCTCCACCTTCGGCTCGCTGACCTTTCCCCATCCAGGCTCGCAGTCCCACACCCCGCCCACGCCGCTCACGCCCGCCCAGTCCCAGAGCGTCTACGCCCCGCTGCCGGGCGGCTACGGCGGCAACATGCTCCCGCCCGGCGGCCTGGCCAACCCGTATGCCGCCGTCACCCAGGCCATGATGTATCCGTCCTCGCTGGCCACCACGGTGCCGCCCGCGACCGCGTCGGCCGGCCTGCCCGCCCTGCGTCCCATGCCGCCCAGCGGCGTCACGGGCGTCGCGGGCCTGCCGAGCCTCGCCACCGCCGGCCACATGGCGCACGTCGGCCCGCAGCCGTCGTTTCTGCACGCCGAGGAGCCGCCCACGCACGTCGTCGGCTCGCAAGGACGCCGTGGCGTGCTGCCGAGCGCGCCGGGCCGCCCGCCGCCCGCGCAGGGCCCCACGGCCGCGAAGAGCATGATCCCGCAGAAAGACGCGGATGGGAAGTACCCGTGTCCGCACTGCAACAAGACGTATCTGCACGCCAAGCACCTGAAGCGCCACCTGCTCCGACGTAAGTACCTGTCCTCGGCGCCAAGATTCCCCTCTCTGACGCGTGGCTAGACACGGGCGATCGGCCCTACATGTGCCACCTGTGCAAGGACACCTTCAGTCGGAGCGACATCCTCAAGCGCCACTTCCAGAAGTGCTCCCTGCGCCGCGGCAATCCCACCGGCGCCAATCATCTGGCCCACCAGCGCCGCAACACGAACACCGGCAACCGGCTCTCCATCAGTCAGCAGGAGGGTCCCATTGGTCTAGCAGGTATGCCTGATGTGTCTGGCGCGTCCACGTACAATGCCAACGGTGTGGGTAGCAGTCCCAATGTCAACGGAGACTTATCTGCCCGGTCCTCACGAGCCAACAGCGTGATTGGAGGCTGCGCCGTGGGCCACCGCAACAGCCTCGCGGGGCTGGGAATCCTGGGGTCGAACGCGTCCGATGCCGAGCCGCTGCAGCCGCAGGGCACGTCCGCGCCATATCAGCCGGCGCTCCATTCCTACTCGGTGCACCACCCGACCAGCGGCTCGACGCTGCCATCACACTACGCCTTCAACCACCACCAACAGGTCACCCACCACCCCTACAACCCACAGAACCCCGCGCACATGTCTTTTTTAGGCCATGAGAGCTCGCGCTTCGACCACAGCCCGGTGAACAGCCATCAGCCAACGCACAGCCACGCTGATGGGAGCGGTCTCGACTGGAACCGCGTGTTTACGCCCCACGGCCAGGATGGCTTCATCGGCAGCCATCCTGCGAACGCGAGCTCGCAAGGAAATATTCACATCAAGACCGAACCCGACGCCAAGCACGACTTCTCGGCGCACGATGACTTCAGCCACGATTATTTTTTCGGGAGTCTGTACTCGCACCCGGGTGGCTTCGGAGGCGACGACACCGATCACCCCCTTCCTGCTTTCTCCCCCTCCAGTCGGGATGATGCTCTTCAGGCCAAGGTCGAAAGCCTGATGCACCACTGCTTCCCCCGCGGCACGGCCTCGGTCCAGGGCAACCCGGCCGCCCAGCTCTTGCAGACGGTCCTCAAGGCTCCCAACCTGACGCACTTGGCCGAGCACTACACCTCGTACCAGGGGCATTGGCCGATCCTGCACATGCCCACGTTCAAGCTGACCGAGGCCAACAACAACCTGGTCCTCGCCATCCTGTGCATCGGCGCCGTCTACAGTCCCAAGTTCGCCGTCGATCAGACTCGCCGGCTGATGGAGTACGTGAAATCCATCGTGTTCGGCACCTGCACCATCTTCACCCGCACCGCCCGCGGACAGACGGACGGTCTCGGCGATCACGCGTTCGAGCTCGAGGAGCTGCAAGCGCTTTCCATGCTGCAGAACATGTTCCTGTGGCACGGTGAGCCGGCACAGAGACAAGCGGCGCGGGCGGACTTCCCGCACCTGGTGCGCATCGCCAAGGCCATGAATCTTTACGACACGGCGTCGTCGGGTCACTATGCCTACAGCATGCTGCACTCGGGCCGCCACGCGCACGCCGGCCGGCACCACACGGAGAACTGGAATTGGCACGGCTGGCTGGAGCAGGAAAAGCGCAACCGAGCCGTGTACCAGCTGCTGGTCACCGACGCGGCCATGGTCATGTACTTCAACAGCGCCCCTCAATGCGACCCGTTGGAGGTCCGGTTGATGCTCCCCGCCGACGACGCGGCGTGGGATGCTCCCGATGCTCTCGAATGCGCGAATGCGCTCGGGCTGAATGGACCCGAGGCGCAGGTCCGCAACACGACCGGCACGCGCAAGCCCATCCAGCCCACCATGCGCGACGCCATGCGGACCCTGCTGGACCAGCACGCGCGCTTTCAACCCGGCACCACCAACGTGTACTCCAAGTTCATGTTGATCCACGCCTTGATCGTGCGCGTCGTCATCTGCCAGAAGGCCATCCTGCAACCCGACGGGGGCCATCCCAACTTCACCCACGGCTTGAACGGGAGCAGTCCCGCCACGCCCCTGTCACAGAACGAGTGGCTGGAGCAGCACGGGGGTGGCAGTGCGGGCAACAGCGGCCACGCGACACCCACGGAATGCTTCAGCCCCCCGCAACCGCAGCCGGGGTGGGCTGCCCAGCAAGAGAAGAAGCGGCTCGGACACGCCCTGGACAAGTGGAAGCGGACCTGGGACACGGACATGGAACTTCAGTACCCGCCTCGCCTGTGTCAGCCGCACCGATTCGGCTTCAGCCGTGACGGGGTGCACTTCTTCTACCTGGGGCGCAGCTTCTTGCAGTCTCAGCAGGCATCCGACTTCAACGTCCACGGGGACGTGCGATTCCTCACCGTCATGGCTCTCCTCAAGCGCATCAAGGGCATGGTCATCGGCGACCACGAGGCCAACGGTCAAGACGTTGGCTCCGTCGGCGACATCGATGAGCAATACGGCGCCGGAGGCGACCTCACCCTGGACATGAAGAAGCTCTTCCGACCTTACAACAGCCTAGTCGACAGTCCCGTTGCCGGTGTGCAGACCCATACAGTATAGCTTCACGATACACGACACGACCTTGCGGGGCTCCGTCTTTTCTTCCATTCGCCGGCGCACCACACACCATTCACCCATTCACCACGGGGATCTTCACCAGCGCGATCCTTCTGATTCACGATTGTCGGGGAGTACAGGCAGCTCTCGGGCCGGGGGGGGGGCCGGAGGGGGGGGGGGGGGGGGTGAACTGTTCACGGCGCAGATTGCTATTCGGACATTTGCACCCAGGGAGAGGCTACTACAGCGACGCGAAGACGAGACGAAGACAACAGAACATGACGAGAACATAGATTATAGACGGCGCGGTGACGTGGGAGCTCGCCGATGCCCGAGCGCAGCCCCCGCCCCGCACCGCCCGAACCAAAAATGGCGGCGTTGTTGTTGTTGTTGTTGTGGGCGTACACGATTTCTTCTCACGACGTCGCGCTCGCCGTGGTGGTGGGGGGGGGGGGGGGGGGTCTTTTTTGCATCGCATTGCATTGCATCGCATCGCATCGCACCGCATCGCATCGCACCGCATCGCATCGCATCTTTATATGGGTGGTGGAGGGCGGGGGGGGGGGGGGGGGGGGGATGGCGGCCGAGGAGAGGGCGTCTTTTCTCTTTTCTCTTTTTCTCTGTTCTCTTTTTTTCTTTTTTTTTTTCTTTCTGGTTGTTTTTTTTTTCTGGGCTGCTGGGCGGCCCCCCCCCCCCCCCCCCCCCCCCCCCCCCCCCCCCTCCGCGACGACTGGGAAGAAAATCTCTCTCTCTCTCTCTCTCAAACCCATTCCAAAAAAAAAAACATAGATTTTCAAGCGTCTGGTGTCTGTTAGGGGAGGTGTGCCCTGATCACAGGCGTCTGGTGTTTGTTAGGGTTTGTGGTCTTTGTCGGTGACGAGCTCTTGTGTGTGTGTGTGGGTGTGTGGGTGTTTGTTGTACGGCTGAGGTGGGGGCCGGGGCTGGTCGATATCACCCCCCCTTCACAGTCGATATCACCCCCCCCTTCACAGCTGGCAGTCGGGACCAACTCGATCTGACATAGCATAGTCAGACCGGTCAACAATGCAGAGCAGCAGCCACGACGCTTCCGCCAATGCATAGCAGCAGCCACGACGCTTCCGCCGTGTCCGCGAGAAGGCCACCGATGTCAGTCTTGTGGCATGGCCGTCTCGCCCGGTGTGGATGCATCTCCTGTCAGAACCGATATGACGTGCATCTCCCGGCACACACGAGATGGACGAGCATCGGTCGGTTCGTTGCGTAATCAGAAGGCGACTCGACAATGCTGTGCGACTTGCCACTTTTCAGCCGCTCCAGCGCAGCAGCCTCACCAGGTCCGTCTATAATAATGCGTTGGATTTTCTACAACGCCCACCCGACCGCCACCCTTGATCAGTATTTGCCATATAATGCTAGTACCATAGGCGAGTGTGCAGAAAATGTGGGCGAGGAACTCCGACCATTGTGCTCACCGTGCACATTCCTGACTGACAGAACCCTAGAATCCAACGCGCTACTGCTACTCCTCGTCCTGGTTCTTTTCCGACTCCGTGGCTTCGAACTCCGGGATCGGCATGCTCTGTTTTGCCTCGGTCCTCCTCCTCTGCATGGTCTTGGATCAAATCAAGTTCATCCGGCACCAAGCCACGCTCACCCACACGGAAGACACTTCCGACCCGCCCACCCGAGACACCAACTCCTCCATCGAACGACTGAAGCCCTACATCGAACGACTGAAGCCCTACATCGAACGACCGAAGCCCTACATCGACCCACTGAAGCCCTTCATCCTGTTCGCCACCGAGATGGCGCTCCTGGTCCTCAACATCGTCATGGTCAAAGACTACGGGAGCAATTCTCCTCCCCGTCCACTACATCGCGCTGAATCTCAACACCTGGTCCCTCGGCCAGGTCATGGCCGTGACAGTGTGGCTGCCGGTGCTCCTGCAGTTTTTCTGGGACTGCTATGGTACGCTCTGGAGGGGAGGGGAGTGGGAGTGGGTGTCGGGGTCGACGGTTCAGGCACGCGGCGACAGGAGGATGATGATGATGGACGAGGTTGACGCGGCGGGCGTGGGTGATGGCGACGCGGGGGAGGGAGGGAGGGATCGGATGTGGAGTGATGGGGTGGTGGGTCATGGACATGCGTCCTCACACGCACGCGAGGCGCGAGAACGGGAGAAGCGGTTCTCGGACGGATTCATTCTCCGCACCGGCGGGGGCGGCGCGTGGGCGGCGGGGCGACGGGTTCGGTGGACATGTCAATCACACACACACACAAAAAACAAACGCCAGGTGAGGGAGAGAGAACACAACGGGGCTTGTTGGGGGCGAGGATATACATAACGACGGGACGTTGACAATACTCCCGCCGCGCCTGATGGCGGGCCGGGCCGGGCCGGGCCAATGCAAGATTGTGAATTCAACGTTGCTCGTAATTTCTCTCGGCGGGCGCGCCGAGAGCGCGGGCCGAAGACCACCGGGAGGGTGGGGAGGAGGCGGCCGTGAGCGTGATTCCTCCGGGGCCCAAATCGTTCGTCCGCACATGCAAGTCCAAGTGAGTGGTGGGGGGGGGGGGGGGGGGGGGGTGGGCTCAGCCGGAAAAGCGGAACTTGGTGGCGTCGAGTCGGCCCAGACCTTCGCGCGGGGCGACGTTGCGTCGGCGGAAGGCGTTGGTAAAGTCTTGCAGGATGCCGCGGATCTTGCGGAGCTCTTTGCTCTCGATGCGTTGCTGGATGTTCCGCGACAGACGCTCCAGCTCTTGGGGGGCGATGCTGCCCGCGGGCAGGAGGCTGACCGTCTTGCCCATCCACTGACCGGCTTCGCGCGGCATGAGCTGGAACAGGGCGAGCATGACGCCGCTGGCGTCCGGGAAGCAGTCGTGCGGGAAGGTGTACATCATGCCCGTCATGCAGCGCTGGGTGAGCTGTTCGCCTTCGCACTTGACCAGCGCCTGGACGGTCTGCTGGACCTGGGGCGGATTGGCGCGGAGGCTGTAGGTGCCGTCGTTGGCGTCAAAGGTGGGCGACGGGGAATCGTCGCCGCCGTGAGCGAGGAAGTCGCGCAAGAAGTGCAGGGTGGCGATGAGCGGCTCTTCCTTGAGGAGCGACAGCGCGTTCGTGGCGGCCGAGAGGATGTGAGGCATCAGACTGGATGCGACGATCTTGTTCGGATGGTAGAGGAGGACATCGGTGGACATGCGGAAGAAGTCTTCGATGACGTCGGGCAGGTCCTCGGGGGTGAGGTCGCTGAGTGCGCGCAGGAAGGTGGTGGCCTGCCGCTCGTAGAAGGCGTAGATCTGGTCCGCGGTCTCGCGCGAGACGTATTCGGACTCGTCGGAGAACTCGCGCACGATGCTGTCGGTGGCCCAGAGGAAGCAGCCTTGTCGGCTGGCGGTGAAGCCCGCGGCCAGTTTCTCGGCCAGTCGCTCGAGCAGAGGGGCGGTGTGGATGCGGTAGGAGAGAACCATGTATCGCCAGCATCGGCACACGCGCTCGACGATGGGGATGAAGTCGATGAAGTTCTCGCAAATGGTGGCCAGGATGGGGAAGATCTCTTGACAGTATTGGACCGCGGGGTGCGGTTCCGACGGCTCGACGTAGGGCTTGACCCACTGGATGAAGATGGTCAGCAGATTCAAGTGGTCGGCGATGGCCAACTTCTGCTCTTTCTCGGTCGCGGCTTGGGCCATGGCCATCAGTCGCTTCACGATCGGGTCGCAGCACAGCTTCATGGACCGATGCAGCGATTCGAGCGGCTGCTTCGCCAACACGGATGCGACCGCCTCCGTCGTTTCATCCTGGCTCGTAGGCGGAAGCGCGCTCAGGTTGGCCTCGTAGAACTGCTGGATGTGTGGCATGTAATCCTTGAGCAGATGGGCACAGTCGGCGCAGAAGAATTTGAAGCTGAGCGCCGCCGCTCGCACGACTTCCTTGGAGGGATGTGAAAAGGCGGCCATGATGAAGTTGAGCTGGTCCTGAAGCGTGTCCGGGTGATGGGCGGTCCATTCGGTGTATCGTCCGAGCGCCATGACGGCCTGAAAGCGCACCTTCTCGTGGTCGGGGATGTGCACGATGAGCGGGATGAGTCTGGGAAGCATGATGTTCTCGTCCGGTGGCACTTGGCGGCCCATGGCCCGCATGCTGAACAGCGGAGCCTCCAGCTCCTGCCAGCGCGGAACCTGACCCGCCTGCGCTTGGGCGCCAAACTGGCCCACCCACCGTTCGATCAGTTGGTAGCTCTTGGCGAGACAGTCGGTGACGCCGATGACCTCGCAGCAGTCCTTGAGCACGTCGCCCAGCTGGTGTCGGAACTCGCGGAAGCGGTCCTCGGCTTCCCGATCGCCATCGAAGAGGTCGGCGTCGATTCCGTTGTCGGCGAAGGGATATTGAAGATGGGAAATCATGATGTCGACGAGTTGCGAGTAGAGGTCGACCATCTGCAAGCGGGCCTCGATGTATTTTTCCAGAGTGATGTACTGCTTCAGCTCGAACCAGAAATTGAAGGTCTGACTCAGAGCCTCACGCTCCTTGTCTTGGCGGCAGCACTCCAGGACAGCGACCACCAGATCTCGGAACTGGGCCGGCTCCCGGGCGATGAGGATGACCCAGGCTTCGCCGGCTTCGGCGAAGATGCGGGTGATGCCCTTGAAGGTGTCCCAATCTTCTTGGTCGGCGCTGGCCTTGATGCGCGGTGCCAGTGCGGCCAGGCGCGGATACAGCGCGGCGATGCTGTCCGCGTTGTCGTCGATATCCTTGGTCTCCTTGAAGATGGCGCACATGGTCTCCACCGCCGCGTCAAAGGCGGCATCCGACTGGGCGGCCGCCTGCACCGCATCCATGAGGGGGGAGTTCACAATGTCGGCCAGCGGCACCTCTCTGATCCACGACGTGATGCACTCCATGAGCTGCGGGTTGCGGGCGGCATCGGGCGAGGACTGGGCGTACTGCACCAGCAGGCGCACGACGTGGGGTCCGTTCTGCTCCAGCAGCTCCTGCTGGCGCACGCGCAGCTCGTCCTCGGCCAGGTTGATCTTGCGGCCTTCGGTGACCTCCTCCGGCAGCACGCGGAGGATCTCCAGCACACAGGCGATGCCGGCGGGATCGGCGCCGAGGGCGGAGAGCACGGTCGGCAGCACGTCCTTCCAGTCCAGCATCAGGATGGCCAGGTTGGCGACGCAGACGCACAGCTGGGTGCGGATGGGCCGCGGGCCGGCGGCATACAGCGCCACCACGGCGATCAAAGTGTCACGCAGCTGCTGCCACGACTCGCGCGGGATCTGGTGGAAGTCGAAGACGATCTGCCGTGGGCCTGGGTCAGCCGTCGCCGTCGCCGCCTGCGCGCCCGGCGCCTGCGCTCTCACCCTACCTTTCCCTTCAGCGTCGTCGCCGCGAACAGCTTCGCGTCGTCGCCGGTGCCCGGCGCCTGCAGCATGGCCAGGGTCGCGGTCCAGGCGTCGGGCGACTTTTGGAAGGACTCCAGGTACGTGTGGGCCTGCGTCTTGGAGCATCTGTCGGCGCTGCTGGACATGGTCGCCAGCGCCGAAAGCACCGGGGCGGTGGCGGTGGCGGCGGCGGCGTCGGCGGCAGTGCCGTTCGTGGTCGCTGCGGTGGCCATGTTGGCGATGGGGTGGGGATGTGGGTGCGGGTGTGCAGAGCCGCCGGCGGCGACTGGCCGGTGTTGTTTCAGCGCTGGAGGTGGAGTTGCGGCTGTCGCTGTGGCATTGCAGGCAGGTGGGTGGTGGGTGGTGGTGGTGGGTGGTGGTGGTGGCGGCGGTTTGGTGGTGGTGGTGGTGGTTTGGTGGTGGGTGGTTTGTTGGTGGGCCCGTCAGTCGTCGCTTCCGCCGAAAGCTGCAGGAGCTCAAAATCATTCCGGTAACTAACCGAGCACATAACGACACATACGACCACCGCGCCCACGGATATACAATATACACGTCACCAATTGATCCCCACCAATTGATCCCCCTCCAATTGATCCCCCACCAATCCACCTCCGACCACACACATCCGATATGGACGGACGTCGCGGCGGCGGCCAGCGCAAGGTCCTTCTCCCGCCCATCAACTTCATCTTCAAGCTCCTCCAGCAGCACAGCACCGTGCAGATCTGGCTGTCCGAGCAGCTGGGGATCCGCATCGAGGGCAAGATCCGAGGCTTCGACGAGTTCATGAACCTGGTCATCGACGATGCGGTCGAAGTGAAGCAGCCGGGAAAGGGCGAGACGGCAGAGGATGTCAAGGACCAGAGGAGAGAAGTCGGTACGTGTGTGTGTGTGTGTGTGTGAGTGAGAGAGAGAGAGAGAGAGAGAGAGAGAGAGAAATTGTGTGTAAGAGATTGTGAGAGAGAGAGTGAGAGAGAGAGTGTGTGAGGGAGAGTGAGAAATGAAAATGACCAAGGCCGACTGACAACACCACAGGACAAATCCTGCTCAAGGGCGACAACGTGTGCCTCATTCAGAGCCTGCCGTGATCGCGCGACATGGTCTTCCATCATCACGCGGTTACGTCGGCGCTCCGCCCAGTCGTACCTTTGCCCAAGGAGGAACAGCAGCGTAGAGCCTGTGAAGAGGCCGTGAAGGGCCCGTGAAGAGCCTGTGGAGAGCTTGGCCAAGGCTGGCCGAGGCAGAGCTGCCCAAGGTAGAGCTGCCCACACGGCATGTGAAATGTGCTGCAGGGAGAGGCAAAGGGGGGACCTTCAAATCTTGGTTTGTAACGAATCAAGAGGTCATTGGGATTCTGCCGTCAGCAACGTGCCGTTCCCGCACGCGACTGCATCCACCTTCCAGTCCCATTCATCCACCACGAGCTTGCCCTTGTCCAGCATCTGATCCGCGAGGCAGAGTCCGACTAGAAGAAAGACGGTCAGCGGTCTGATCGAACCAACATTGATTGGCATATGGAGGCACCACTGACCCAGGTATGGCTTCTTTCTTTTGCCTCCGTCACTATACCGAGCCAAGTACTTGTCGTAGTATCCCGCGCCATGCCCCAATCGCTTCATGTCCGAATCAAACGCGACTCCAGGCACCACGATGACGTCCAGCCCTCCCACATCCCCCCGCTCGTCGCCTCCCCGTGCAGTTCCATCCGTCTCGAACGAGCGGCCTGTGAGGCCCATGGCATTCCGCCGCTCGTCGATTCCCTCCCGAGGCAGACTGGGAATCCTCCAGCCGTCCGCCTCCAGATTAGTGTATTCCCGGTAGCTTTCCAGTTCCAGCAGATCCATGACTTTCGGCTTGTAGTGTTCCGTGTCGAGAGCGTAGACGTACGGAATGAAAACCTCCTTCCGCTGCCACAACGCATCCGCCACCAACGCGTCCGTGCGAGCCTCGTTCTTGGGCATGGAGAGGTAGATGCCAATCCTCTTCGCCGCCCGATACTCGGGCATGTTCAAAACCAGGCTCTGCGCCTTCCACGACTGTGCCTGAAGATCCTGCTCGCTCAGCCCGGCCAGTTGCTTCTTGATGCCCGCGCGGAGGCCCCGTTTGCGGTCGAGCTGCCGTTTCCGCTCCAGCTCCTTGCCCACGGGCTTCTGCCCATACGAAGAAGCCATGTGGCGTGGGGGAGCGTGTGACAGGCCGCGCACGTCTTTCGTCCCAAGGCATACCACGTCGGTCAGCGGCGCGGCCGCTCGCGCGACGGGTCGCAAACGCTGCGAATACACCCGCCATGCATTGTGCATGGCTGCGACACCAACCGCGCTGGATCGACTTCGTCCCTGATTCGAGCACGAATGCGCAAAGGCCCGCCGAAGCGGAGGCGTGGAGGCGGAAGACGGGGGAGAGTTCGGGTGGCACCTGCGCAACACCCAGGGGGGACGTACATCATGCTAGCATGTATATAACGACATAACCAGTTAACTACGAGTCCACTAACCATGCTCCATACCTACATACCGTTCGCAGTGCTGCGGTAGCCTCATTGCCCAACACTGCCACTGCACACTCGCTCCACACATCCGCCGCGCATCCCCGCGCACACCCCGCACCGCCTCGATCGCTCGCATCTCGCACGCCGGCCGAAACATGCGGCTGTACCACGCCCTCGCTGTCGGCCTGGGCCTCGTCGCGTCGGGGTCGGCGATAGGAGGAGCCACCGACCTCACCGGCACATGGAGCACCAAGTCGAACAAGACCTTGACCGGGCCTGTATGTCGCCACCCTCCTCTCTCACCACGTACAGCTCACACTGATCGCCCCCCGCCCTTCTCTTTCTGCCTGATTTCCTTCCGTTAATCCCCAACCAGGGCTTCTACGACCCGCTCAACGACCGCTTCATCGAGCCCACGCGCACGGGAATCTCGTACTCCTTCACCGACGCCGGCTACTTCGAAGAAGCCTACTACCGCGCCATCGCAAACCCCCAGAACCCGAAATGCCCTTCGGCCATCATGCAATGGCAGCACGGCACCTGGACCAAGACTCCGCAGGGCAACCTCACCCTGGCACCCATTGCGGTCGACGGACGGCAGCTGCTGAGCAAGCCGTGCGACTACGACAACGGCATCTACACCCGATACAACCAGACCGAGACGTTCCAGGTAAGACGGCCGTTGCACCTCTCTCTCTCCCCCCCTCTCTCCAGCGAAGCGCCGCCGCAGCAGCCGCTGACGTGTGTTCGACTCCTCCCTCCCAGCGCTACGAAGTCATCACGGACCCCTACCACCACATCCCGCGCCTGAACCTGTACGAGTTCGACGGCACGCCCATGCAGCCACTGTACCTCGTCACCTCGCCGCCCGAAATGCTGCCCACCACCACGCTCAACCCCACCGTCTCCGGCACCGCCGCGACCGCCGCCACCACCGCCCGGAACGCCGCCCGCCGCCGCGGCCTGGACTACCCCACCGAGCCGCGCACCTGGAAAGCCCAGTCCGAGCACGCCCACGCCCACGCCCACGCCCGCGCCCGCCTCGCCGCCGGCCGCGACGTCGTGCGCCGCATCGACCCCGACCGCCTGTGGTGGACCGGCCTGGCCTTCACCGGCATCGGCGGCCTGCTCTACTTCGGTCCCCGCCGCCTCGGCCTCCGCCTGTAAAAACCCCGCGCCCCGCCCTCGCCGCTTCTTCTTCTTCTTCTTCTTCTTCTTCTCCTCCACACCCGCCGCGTGCCCACCTTTGACACACGATGACGATGCACGCGACGAACACGGCACCCCCGGAGTGGATGGGGTGGGGGTTTTTTTTTTTTTTTTTCTTCTTTTCCTTTTTTTCGCTCGCGGGCGAGGGCGGGAAGGGGGATTTCTCCTTTTTTTTTTCCTTTGCCTGTCCCGAGCTTTCGTTTCCTCCGCAGAGAATTTCAGCACGGCGAACGCAGCGGTTTCACCGTATCTCATGAGCATTCGGCACTCGGCACTCAGCGCTGAGGAATCGGGCGGGAGCGGCGGGGCCCGCGGTGGGGTGGGGCAGGGAGGGCGCACGCATGGGAACGAGCACAGCTGCGACGCGGCCTGATGCGGGCACGGCGGCATAATGCCCGGAGAGAGAGGGGGCCGAGGATAGAGAACAAATGTCACCAAATATCTCACCGCCACCACACGCATCGCATGTGCCCCATGACGACTACGATGTGGGGGGAAAAAACAGGTGCGGCAGTGGGTGATGATGTCCCATTCAGGGGGCATACGTACGTACATACATCGCCACATCGCACGGGGCAAGGCACACCCGGCCGCGCCGTCGAATCGCGCAAAGCAAAAAAAAAGAAAAAGAAAACGCGGAGCAGCCCGCCGATCCGATCCACGCAACCCACCCACACCCGACTCGGAAAATGGACCGCGCATGTCCCTTCTCTCTCTCTCTCTCTCTATCATCTTCTTCCCCTTCATGCCTTGGCCTCTGCCGAATTGTCTGCGGCGGCGGCGGCTGCTGCCGGTGACGAATCGGGTGGTGGGGTCGCGGCTGCCGCTGCCCTCTTGTTGCGCAGATGAGGCGGGAGGGTCTTGTTTGTTGAAGCGGAGACGAGAGACTTTGGTGCTTGGGCGGGAGCCTGCGGAGCTGTGGTCTTGGACTTGGGGGCTGGTGGAGCGGGAGCGAGAGGGCGATCGTGCCAAGTTACCTGGACGAATTCTGTGAGCTTGAGGCCGTCGGAGTCGATGCCGGGTGAGAGGTTGGTGGAGAGACTCTTATTCTTGGGTGAAATGGGCTCGGGAGGCTTGTAGGTGACGGTTGGTGCTTTGAGAGGTGTTGTGTTGGTGGTGGTTGGTGCTTTGGGAGGTGTTGTATAGGTGGCGGTGGGTGCTTGGGAAGGTGTTGTGTAGGTGGTGGCTGGTGCTTTGGAGGATGTGGTTGGCTCTGGGGCTGGAGTTGGGATTGTGATTGGAGGTGTTGTTGGTGGAGGAGGAGCTTGATTGGGCTTTGGTGCTGGAGAGATGACGGCTGCTGGCGTGGTAGATGAAGTGGCGACTGACTTGACGCTCTCGTTCTGGTCGTTACGCACCACGTTGCCTTTCTTGGTGATGGAAACAAGGCCCTGCTTGAGTTCGGTGGAGTAATCATTGAAAAGACGCGGGGTCGGCGGTCGTCCGGTGCTGACCCGATTCGACTTCGCCATGCGCGGAAGTTCACTCAAAGCAACAAGCATGTCGTAGAAGCCCGGGTCGTAGCCGATACATTGCAGGTATTCCCACCACAGACGAAGTCCAGGTGGTGCAGCAGCGTCTTCGGTCTCCAATGCCTTCATCATGTCGTCCGCTGTAAGCATCGTGACCTTCCTGCTCGACTCCTTCTCCCATTCCTTGAGCTGGTATGCGTAGTTATCAAGATCCTTGCGCACACCACGCTCAAGGGCGGCGGAAATGGACGTAGACGCAGTTTCGGCAGTTTTGGGGGTGTTGCAAGCCGAGTCGGTGGGGACGCGGCCGTTGTAATCTGGGCGCGGGAACATGGCCTTCCTCAAAGCTTGAGTGATCCATGCTGGTCGAGCGTTCTCGGCGAGCTCCTGGGCCACTGCAAGACGGACCTCTTTTGGCACGTGCTCCATCCATGTGTCGTAGCTGATCTTGTCCGAGAACCGAAGCTGACTGTACTGTCCAAAATACTGGTAGTCGCACTCCCCTGCCTTGCGGATGAAAACCGGGGTATTGTGATAATTCTCTTCCGCCGGGCCCATGCCTTTGCCCGTCTCGTTGAAGAAGGCAGTCATCTTGGCACCATGCTGTCCTGGGGCGGCAGGGAGGAAAGGCTCATGCTCGCTCTCGAGGATCCAGTAGGCCTTGGCCGGGAGGATCGACTTGTGCCTGTAAATATAGTAGAAACCAGGCGACCAAGCACCGCCCTTGAGTGTGGACTGCAGAAAGTCCCAGCTGAATGTCCTTGTGTGATGTGGTGGAATGGCTTCTGGCATGGGTGGCAGGGATCGAATCGCGTGAGGCTGCCAGGCCATCTTGGCATCGCTCAGTACCACTGCTGGCTGTGCTGCGGGTCTGACGGGAATCGGAGCCTTGATATCGATGGCACGCGAGGGCCCACGAACAGGGCTCGCGTGAGCACTGTCGTGTTTGGGGTGTTGTGTGTCCACGTGGGTCAGAAGCTCGGAAAGATCATCAAGCTCGACGCCGCAGCAAGAGTAGGCTGGCCGTTCATGCCGCTCGGCTACATCAGCGACCGGAGCTTCGAGGAACTTGGAGGCTGGGTGCAAGTGGTCTGCGTGGTCGCCCAGAATTGCGGCGACACGACTGAGCTGGTCGGCTTCCTTTCGATATGCGTGGGCGATGCATTCGGGACTGAACTCATCGAGCATCGCCTTGGGGGGCGCATAGTCGTCGTTCTTTGGAAGGTTCTGGACGGACGAATCGGAGCTCCTGCCCCCCAGGTCCGGGAGCTTGCGGTGCAAGTATTGAAGATCGCTCTGACACAGCTGCTTGTGATGTTCGGAATCCCGGGCAGGCTTATCACTGCGGCGATTGAGCTGTGATGTGTCGGAAAGATGTGACACATTCATGTCGACGGAGCGGCGCTGCATGTTAGCCGTGGCTGCGTCCGCTGTAGTGCTCTGCGGTGGCGGGTACCACTGCAGGCTCATGTCGGTTGGTGGGGAGGCTGGCGGTGCAGGGTTGAGGGCTGCCGCGAGACGCGGTGCATGTGACGGCGATGCTTGCGCCATGGCAGGTGATGGCTGGGAACTGTCTGTAGTGTCTAAGGTCGGAAACGGAAGGAAAGATGTCAGTAACCGGTGATGTGTGAAGGGCGTTTGAGATGGAAAGATGTCGGACGGCAGAAGAAGGGAAGTGCAGGCTTAAGTGCAGCCGCGACTATTGTGAACAGCCGCGACTATTGTGAGCAGCGCCGGCTATTGTGAGCAGCGTCGACCATTGTGAGCAGCGTCGACTATTGTGAGCAATCACGGGGCTGTGCTGGCAGCTGCGACAACAGGGACCCCCGCATGTGAGCAGACGGATCAGTGGATGTGTGAACGGGCGGGTTGGCGCCGGCGAGCGAGCAGCCGCAGGCCTGTCACGAGCCGAGGGGCGATTGTATCGTGGCGTGGGCGCGGATGTGGTGGTCGGTCGGTGGAGATGGAAACGCCGGGGGAGATGGAAAGCCACGCCCGGCGCACCCCACGCCGCCCAGCATTCCGTGGCTGCTCGAGGCTGTTGCCCTCAGCATCGCCATTGCCGTGGCCGTGGCCGTTGCCGTGGCCGTTGCCGTTGCCGTTGTTGACGCGCTGAGGCTGAAGTGAAGGCAGGCGGGAAGCAGGCAGCAACGCAGGCAGGAACCGCCGAGGCAGCAGGAGCCGGCTCGCTCCGGGCCGCCGCGCTAGACCCTGTGCATGACGTCGCAAATTTGCCAGCCGAAAGCTGCTTCGGCGGTGGAGGAGCGGGTGGAAGGAGGAGACGGCATGGCGGCTGCTTTGCTCGCCATTGTCTGACCAGACGCGCACCGGCCTGCTGGGAGGGCTTCGCCATGCCCTACACACTCGTCTGCCAGCGTCCTGGACCATCCGCCACCCAAGCTTAGTGCGCCCTCACCCGTCGACATGCCCCCCGCCAAAACCGCCGACGCGCGAGACGTGCAGACGATCCGTGAACGCCAGATCGCCGCCGCCGCACACGCGCGCAACGCCAAGAAGAACGGGGCGGCCGCTCAGCAGAATGGCTCGTCCGGCGCCCGCGAGGTCGTCAAGATCACCCGCGACGATGCGGCGGGGCCGGGCTCGAAGCAGCCCGAGACGGGAGTCGGTCCCGCCAGCTTCGCGCACACGCGCTCTCGCGTCCGTCTCGCTAACGCGGCGGTCACAGATGGCATGGCAGTCGGCCCCGCTGTCGCTCCTGCACCGATACCGCGTGTCGCACAAGATACAAACCCCCTCGGCCTTCACCACACCGCTCCGACACGCCATCCTCGCCAACCCCGGCATCGGCCGCCAGAGCCCGACCATGGCGCGCAAAAAGGAGAAGCGGCGGATATCGAAGGACCACCTGGCGCTGGCGGTGCGGAAGAACTTCAACGGTGCCGCGGTGAACGAGATGGACGTTGTGGTCGAGCTGTTGTACAAAGTCGGCAACCAAGGTCAGCTCGCCGCCCACTCCCCCTCCTCCCCCATCACACCGAGCGATACGTGGGCGGCGAAGGGGGTCGAGCCATCTGCTGACCGCCCCTTACAGACAAGGCCTTCCGCATGCGGTCGGTCCCGAAACTGCCCAAGAAAGCGTGATGCTTGCGGGCCATCGCGCCCCGATTCGTCGTTGAAGCCTCGCCCTTGGGAGCAGGAGCGAGAGGGATAATGGTTGGACATATGGATACCACATAAGGGAGTCATCGTCGCACAATGCCGTGCCTAGAGGATAGATAGTGTATTACATGGTGGTTACTAGTTGAGGTTGGCGCTGGGGAGATGCGCGTCAATGGCCGCGAGCACCGGCATGACGCCTTCCGCGCACGTCGCAACAATGCATATACAGCGTGGAAAGAAGCACGCGAGCTCTGAGCATCCCTTCGTCGCAGCACCAGAGGGCATCGCGACGGAGCACCGGTTGCCAGGTGTGTACGCACACACAGCGGGCGGCACGAGCCATGACCCAAGACATATCCTGGTCCATCCACGTTCGGGGCCAACACCGTGCAAGAACAAGCATGATCGGCTGAGCGGTTGGCCGAATGCATGTGTGCTCGCTGCACTGCGACTGAGACCGACCATATGCTCTCGTCACCAGAAACACCCGTGCTCTGTGCTCCGTCCCCCGCCCTCCGCGTGGCTGCCGCCACGCAACACCGGCGTCTGCCACGGAGCCCCACTCCGCCTGCAGACAGGACTCCCGGCATGTGCCGTGATCCCGACGCAGGATGGGCCAGCGGGGGATCGGGTGGTTGCCGGGGAAGTCGATCGTGGATCGTTCCCAGCCCGTTCCCAGCCCGTTCCCAGCTCCGCGCACTCAGCTCCGCATGAGCATGCAACAGCCGAGAGGGCTGGAAATGGCGTCATCGATCTGGACCACGATCGGACATTTCTCTCAACCCGACCCCGAACGGCCGCGCCAGCGAAGCGCGATGCAGTGCGCGTCCAACGCCCGTCCTAATTTCGACCAAGCCCCGGCGTCTGTGCCGTTGGGTGTTGGCACCAATGCAGCCTGGAGAGCAGTCCTGCGGACACGACTTTCCTCCTGTCCCTTCATCGTTTGCATCTTGCTGACCAGCGGCGTTTTCCCCGTCCGCTTGGCAAGGCTGGCTCCCAACAGACCGCCATGACTCCACACGAACGCAACACGACCGCGTCGACGCAACAGCAGTGGACGCCACATCAGAACTCCGGGCCCGCGGCGCCTGAAGCTGGAGAGAAGGGAGATCGGCCGACCGAGTTGCACTTGACACCGAACCAGAACAGAGCGAGTGCGATCAGATTCTCCAGCCTCACAGACAGAACCACCAGTGGCGCCTGGTCCGCCAACGCGTCGACCATCGCTGTTCCCGCCACTGCACACTCCGGACAGTCAGCAGAGGCATCCGCACCGACAGAACCACGGCATCAGGCACACATCGCGGGCGACACCCGTGTCGATGCCGCCGACGTCGAGAAGCAAGAGCCGAAAGGGGAGGAGCCGGTCGAAAAGGACGGCAAGATCAATGGCCGGTCGAAGGGCAAGATTGCCATCATCATGCTGGCGCTGTGTCTGGCTGTCTTCCTCGCAGCTCTCGATGTAACCATCATCACCACGGCGCTGCCGACCATCAGTGAACATTTTCACTCGACCGCAGGCTACACGTGGATTGGTTCCGCCTTCTTGCTCGCCAACTCGGCTTCAATTCCGTCATGGGGCAAAGTCTCGGACATTTTTGGCAGGAAGCCAATGCTGCTGCTCGCCAACATCGTCTTCCTGGTCGGCTCTCTGGTCGCAGCTCTCTCGAACAGCATTGGCATGCTCATCGCAGCCCGTGCCATCCAGGGCATTGGTGGAGGAGGACTCATCATTCTGGTCAACATCGTCATCGGTGACCTGTTCCCTCTTCGCATTCGTGGTGCATTCTACGGTGTCATCGGAGGTGTATGGGCCGTGGCTTCGGCTGTCGGGCCGATAGTGGGAGGCGCTTTCACCGAAGAAGTGAGCTGGCGCTGGTGCTTCTACGTCAACCTGCCACTGGATGGACTGGCTCTCTTCATCTTGCTCTTCTTCCTGGACGTCAAGACTCCTCGCACTCCCATTATCGAAGGTCTGAAGGCTATCGACTGGATCGGTTCGCTCCTGGTTGTTGGCGGCACTTTGATGCTCTTGTTCGGTCTCGAGTACGGCGGGGTCTCCCACCCATGGGACTCTGCCGAGGTTCTCTGCCTGATCACCATCGGTGCCTTCACTCTCTTCCTCTTCGGGGTGTGGGAGTGGAAGGGTGCCCGGTACCCAATCATGCCACTCACGCTCTTCTCCAAGACCACCAACCTGGCCTGCCTGGCTCTCGTTTTCTTGCACGGATTCGTCTTCATCTCCGGATCCTACTACCTCCCACTTTACTTCCAGAGCATTCTAGGAGCAACGCCGATCCTTTCCGGGGTCTATATCCTGCCGACGGCCATTGCCCTTGCTGCCAGCTCGATTGGAACCGGAGCATTCGTGGCCAAGACGGGAAAGTACCTTCCGCCAATTTACTTCGCTTTCCTCTTGATGACTCTGGGCTACGGTCTCTTCATCGACTTCGATGCGCACGGCGGCTGGGCCAAGATCATCATCTACCAGGTCATTGCTGGTCTTGGTGTCGGACCCATGTTCCAGGCTCCTTTGATTGCACTCCAAGCCCACATTGCACCTCGCGATATTGGCACTGGAACCGCTACTCTTGGCTTCATCCGTCAACTCGCAACCAGCACTTCGGTTGTTGTCGGCCAGGTGGTCTACCAGAACCAAATGAAGCAGAAGACTCCCGCACTCGAGGCCGCACTGGGGGATCAAGCGCGATTCGTCGCAGGAGGCAGCATTGGTGCAAGCACAGGATTCATCGCCCGGCTACCACAACCTGAAAAGGACACGGTGCGCGATGCGTTCGCCGACTCCCTCACGCCGATGTGGATCATGTACACGTGCTTCTCCGCTCTGGGTCTCATTGTCATGTTCTTCGTCAAGCGTAAGGCGCTGACCCGCGAGCACGAAGAAACCGTGACGGGAATCGAAGCCGAAAAGGCCAACGCCGAAGCCAGAGCGGTCGAACGCGAGGAGAAGCGGGCGTCGAAGCGCATGAGCAAGCTGTCGTTGGTAGAGGCGAAAGGCCCAAGCAAGCTGAGCTGGGCCAGCGGAAAGGCCAGCCACAGCCAGGTGAATGTCGCGGGTGAGCGCAGCAGGCCTGTATCCTCATCCGACGACACCGCCCGTCACCGATAACAGCAAGGAGAAGGAGAGCGATGACGTCCCTCCTGTGCCGCCCATGCCATCGCGTCTCGACCCCCCAGCACGTCCATGACCGATGGCGCAGGAATGACGCACTTTCCATCCGCATGGATTTTTCTCAAACAGCGACAGAACGCGCTTGTATATATCGACATCATTCGTATGGTTGTGTTTTGTTTCCTTGAATGTTGAGGGGTTCGGGAGAAGAGGGAGGGGGGGGAAGGCTGAAGTCGAAGGAAAAATCGATTATGCTTTGGTGCCAGCGTCGCAGCACACTGAAAGATCCTGGCAGCTGGCCAACTCTCTTCCATGTCATGCGCAAGGATCGGTCGCGGCCGCCAAGAGTCACATGACTCCCCGACCGGCCGTCGCAGTTTCCACCGCACTGCCGACCGTCAGGCTCCCATCTGCATGCATTGGCGGTGGTGGCGGGATCGGGGCTGGAGTCTCTGGTCGGCCTTGTTTTCGAGGTGGCACGGCCTCTTGCGGTCTCGCGATTCGGCGAGGTTCTGGCTTCACTACCCGTTCCGGGACATATACTAGTATTCTCGGCGTCGCCATCCCCACCGGCCTTGCGGCTGCTCTCGAGCACGAGACGTAGGACAAGTTCCATCACCCCCTCTGTTGAGGTCATCTGCCCCGATAGGTCAGTGGAGTGATAGTTCAGTAGAGTTGTATTCGCTCGAGAGTCAGTCGGGTTCGGGGCAAGCTGGCGCCGAGGGAAAGAGCGAGGGCGGCTCGATGTCGGGAAGGTGCCCGGTTGCTTGCCATCAGGAGGCGCGTGGGAGACGGCGATGGCCGATGGACGAGGAGAAGGAGCTGAGGCTGCGGCTGCGGCTGCGAGGCGAGGGGTGGAGGTGACTGCGTGGCGTCGGGGGGTTCCTTCCCATGCTGGGCAGCCGCATGCCATTCGAGTCGGGTGGCTGCTTCCCCATGCTGGAAAGTGGCATGCGATTCGAGTCGGCTGGTTCCTTCCCAACGCTGGCAAGCCGCATGCAATTCGAGTGGGGTGGCTCCTTCCCAATGCTGGAAAGCCACATGCAATTCGAGCCACGTGCTCAACGGCCGCAGGCCTCCAGACGAGACGACGACGACGAGGACGAGGACGGGGACGACGACGGGGACGACGACGACAACAACAACAACAACAACAACAACAACAACAACAACAAAAAAAAAAAAAACACCCCCCCCCCACGACACGTTCGGCGACATGTTTCCGGAGTAACCGGTGCCAGCACGACTCGACCGTCTGCGAGCAGCAATATCAGTCCCGCACTCCCGATGCGCCGGCAACGGAAACATCGCCACGCCGCCCAGCACGCGACACCATGTGCTTCCAGGGATTCGCACACTACCGCTGCGGACACTCGGGGCTCTACGAGCAGCGGTGTGCGCACGCCGACGCGCTGGATGTCACCTTCTGGCAGGCGCTGGCCTGCCCGTGGTACAGCAGCCAGTCCCGGCAGGTCGCCTGCTTCTGCGGCAGCGGCAAATGGTACTGCGCACAGTCCGCCTCGGGCGCTTTTCTCGACCACGTCCAGCGCGAGCGCCGCCGGGCCGACGAGAAGTTCCGGGCGGCGTCCAGCGCCATCGACGCGCGCTGGGGCCCGTTGCTGGGCAGGCGGCGCGAGCAGCACTACGCTCGAGGCGGCACCGACGAGCAGTTCCGCGCCAGTCCGCATGTGCAGCGCGTTCACCACATCCTGCATTCGCTGCAGGCCGAGAAACGCGCGGCCGGGAGGACGGTGGAGGAGTGCGACCGCATTGTTGGCCAGGCGAGGCAGGCCGTCCGGATGGAGGCCGATGGTGGTCTGCGCCATGCCCACCACAGTGGCCCGACTGCTCCAGCCGACGGTGGGATGGAGGCGGAAGCCCCGTTGGCATCTCTGACGGCTGCCGCACGCCCTGCATGTCCGCACGTCGCACCCGCGCCATTCACGCCGGCCACGGTGGCGCGCCTGAGCGGCCTCTACAACCCTGCCATGGCACTCATGGGTGCGAGTGGTCGTCCGGCGATGACGCAGAGGGATTCCAATGCCACCGAGGAGTCCTCCGCGCCCGTGACGAAGAAGGAGAAGACGCGTGGGGCGCCCAAGAGGCAGAGTGTGGCAGAGAGCGCAACGCAGGAGAGCGCTCGGGTCCGCCGCAGCACTCGAATCCGCGGGAGACCCGTCAACTATGCCGAAGCGGCATCCGATATCTCCAAGTCGTCCTCGCCGGAGAAATCAGATGCATCGGCATTCGCCCCGTCAAAATCCGATTGGTCCGAAAGTCCCGCCAAGAAGCCCAGGAATCAAAGCCTTCGAGATGGCTTGCGAGCCCGCGGCAGTCCCTCCTTGCTGGACAAGATTGGAGATTGGAAGAGGCGTGATGGCGGCAGTGTTGGGGCCACGCCTCGGCCCGCTCTCGGTCAACAGTATCCGCAAGCGTCGGGCGCCACACCGGGCTCTCCTCTCCAGAACGAGCGCCGGTCGGTCCAGTCCGCCGGCGTGTCGGGAATCACCGCAGCATCACGCCACCCATTCCCGAACGCTCGCGCCCAACCAGGCGCGCGTGAGCACCATGCAAACCCCCGTCCGATGGCGCCGCGGCAGGAGTGGGTCGTTGGCCGAGATGGCACCGACCCCATCATCTCGGCTGCGCTCGCCGTCGGCGGCATGCGACGCTCTCCTCTGGGCTCGCAGCAGCGGCCTCGGCCCTCTCACGCGCTCCCACGGCCGCGAACCGCCACGCCACTGAAACGTACGGCATCCGCCCCGAGCACGGCACGCCCCATCACGCGTGCACGCCCGTCTCCCCCACGCACCAGCGACGGAGCATCCGCTTCCGGCGGTGCGTAGAGAGCATCATCAGAGCTCATCGCGTCGAAAGTCGACGGGGGACGTGTGGTGAGAAGGAGGGGAGCGTCAAGGGATTGGACGAGTCTCGTGCGGAAGACTCGACGGTTGATGACGAATGGGAAGAAGATCGCCACGATCATCATCGTGGGGGGGGGGGGTTTGGCGCTGGTTCTTGGCACGTCACTTCCAGTCATCTGATCGCACGAGACGAGTTCCTTTCGTCCCAACGACGCACCCCCCACCCGTAGTCTGGGCTCCGAATGTCGATCCGTCACAACCCCCGACCTCCCCACCACATTCCCACCTTCCCCTCCCCCCCACCCCCATCCCGCCGTCTGCCCCGCTGCTCGCAGGAGAGCCCGATGCGCCGAGGGGGCGCTGCGGATCACGCGGCCTGCACCCGTTCCACCTTGTCGCTGCTCCGCGACCATTGCAGCCACAGCTCCGGGTCGGGCTGTGCTCGATAGACGCGCAGCGCGCGCAAGCGGGCAATGTCGGACCAGGCCTCGGTGAGGTGGCGGGCCACGTCTTCCGCGAGGCAGTCGCACGCGTGCGGGACGTCGATGCGGATGGCCACGCGCGGCAGCTGGAGCAGGCGCCACTCGCCGGGCAGCGTGGTGAGGAAGACGAGCAGTCGGGTCAGGGTGTCGACGAAGCTGCGGTCGCCGCGCAGCCGGCCCAGCAGCCACGGGCGATCGTGGCGGCCGCCGTCGCCCGTGCTCGGCTCGAGATGCACGCGCACGGTCGGGAAGCTGCGCAGCCACACGCCCAAGCCTCGCATCGAGGTCGTCTTCAGGTGCGGGTGCCAGCCTCGCATGACCGTCACCTGTCTCGGCCGCCGCTGCACGTCCTCGCGGTACTCGCGGCTGAACTGCTTGCTGATCCGGAGCAGCCTGGCCGCCGGCACCGATGCCGTCCACCGCGTCGCCCCCGGATCGCACGTCTGTCGCGTGCGGATTTGCGTTCCGATGAGCGCGTAGATCTGGTCACGGAGCTCGCGGGGGAGCGCGAAGAATCCGGTGACGCGCGTGTCGTCGGGGGCCTGGAGGGTCTGATGGGTGCTGGAGGCTTCCATGGGGCCGCGGTGGTGTGTGTGTGTTGTGGGTGGGCGGGGGTGGGTGGTGGCCCAGGCGGCGTCGTGGGTGGGTTGCCCGGGGGGTCTTGAGAAATGGGGGGGGGGCAAAAGAGTTCTGTTCGCCCCCAACGCTCTCATGGTAATGCGGCATGCCCCATTCGCCGTACCACCAATGGAAGACGACTTTCTTGGCAGCAGTATGCCCGCTGGCGGCGGCAGTTCGAGGTTGGCGATCCTGCAGATTTGGCTTTCCAGGCATCTCAACCGATGCGGTTGGATGTACCCGGTCGATCCCAGCCGAAAATCGTTGTTGGGACCAGGATGGGTCTTTCTACACACAAACAGAAGCCAGACCCCGTCCTGGAATTTCGGACCGAAGCACAAACGCAGACCCACGCACATTTGCCCGCTGTGAAGCTCGGCCTCCATTGCCGACTCCGCGTCGGCATACTCTGGACGGCGTGATCGTACGGCGTGTTACGGCGTGATCATACCGCGTGGAATTTGGCTCCGCTGGGCATCCACGAAAGATGACGAATGACTGGGCGATGGACGCCATCTCCCATCACCATTCTCTTCCATCCATTTTCTACGCTCAAGCCAAATGACCTTTTTCATGACTGGGAAGACGACCAAAAAATGGACGGGGATGCCCATTCCGGGACGATTTCTGCTGCCCGCCTCGAAATGTTCCTCACCCCCACCCAAAGCCGATCGTCCCAAGGGCAGCGGAGATGGCGCCGGAGACGTCGTGGAACTGGGCGGACCTGATGCAGACGCAGGACCGGACGAGGAAGAGGAAGAGGCCCCGTACCCGGGAGACCGAGGAGACGGCGCGGCCTATGCCGTCCTGTGCGGATCGTTCCTGGCCCTCTTTTCCAGCTTCGGTCTCATGGTCGGCATCGGCACGCTGCAAGTGTACTGGCAGTTTCACCAGCTGGCGGGGTTCTCGTCGCGCGACATCGGCTGGATCTCCGGCGTGTTCGTCTACCTCGCCATGGCACTCGGCATCTGCGCGGGCCCCGTCTTCGACCGCCACGGACCGCGCGCCATGATGATCGGGGGCACGGTGGCGTACGTTGCTGCGCTGTTCCTGCTCGCCGAATGCAAGCAGTACTGGCACTTGATGCTTTGCTTGGGACTTCTCGGAGGGCCGGCGGCGGCGGCCCTGACCACCGCCGCGCTCGCGGTGGTGGGTCAGTGGTTCAAGGCCAAGAGGGGGCTTGCGTCGGGCATTGCGATGGTGGGGAATTCGCTCGGGGGCATAGTCCTTCCACTTGTGCTGCGCCGGTGCTTGCCGCGGTACGGCTACGCTTGGACGATGAGGATCATCGCCCTGGTCTTCACGGCGTGTCTTGTGGCGTCTAATGTGCTCATCAAGGCGAGGTTGCCGCCCGCCCCGGCTGCGAAGAAGGCCCGCATCCTCTCCCTCGAGCTGTTCGGGCGAGGAGATTTCGCGTTCTTGACCCTGTCCGTCTTCGGCATTGAGTTCGTGCTCTTCGGCACTCTGGGAATCTTGCCGACGTTTGCAACCCTCAGCAGCGATCATCCGCCGTCGGCGGCTTTCTACCTCATCGCGGTGCTGAACGTCGTCTCCTGTGTGGGACGGATCCTGCCGGGCTACATCAGCGATTTCGTCGGACGATTCAACACCCTTCTGGTCACGATGGTCGCCACGCTGGTCTTCATGCTCGGCATATGGTTGCCGTTCGGGACGACTTCTCCGGGCGCGCTGTATGCCTTTGCGGCTTTGTTCGGCTTCGGGACGGGAACGTGGATGGCGATGGTGCCGGCCACCATCGCCACGCTGTCTGGGCCGCACCATTTCGGAAGGTTCTACGGCACGTGCTACTTTATCGCCTCCCTGGCCACGCTCGTGTGCATCCCCATTTCCGGCGAGCTGGTGCAAAGTGTCGGCCCCCGGGCGTTGGTGGGCTTCCTGTCGGTTGTGCTGTGCATCAGTACTGCAATGCTCGCCACCAGCAGATGGCACTTGCTTGGCAGGAGGTGGAAATGGTTCGTCGTCGTCTAGAAAATGCTTCGTCGTAGTTGAGAAAGTGTTTCCGTCCATCATAGTCTAGACAATGCTTCGAACTCGCTGTACCAGTCACGCTGCTCGGATGGATGTACCTCTCTCCTATGACATATGCCCCATTCCACTCGGACCACCCAGTATCTGTACTCCTTATAGAGCTTACGAAGGAGAATAAGAATTTAAACTCGCTGGAGCATAGAGAAAAACGAAGCATTTCAGCCACTAAGAGAATAGTATGCTTTAGTACTAACGTTTTCTACTACTAAGTGATCCGGGCACGCAGATATGATTCAATACGGCCTTTTTGATAACTATATCTCGAACTGAGGAGGGAAAGGAATCTATGTGGTGTTGGTGGTGGGCTTTCGTGGTGGTGGTGCCAAGGCCCGGCTCGGCCCTTCCGGGCCGAGCCGAAATTCCAAGGGTCCACCCCATCACTCAGTCCCACCCCTTTCTGCCGCCGTAACACCACCCCCCTCCCTCACTAGCGGTCGCCCTCGACCGCTTAGTCACACCATCCATCCGAAAATCGTCGCTTTTTTTTTTTTTTTTTTTTTGATTCGTCGTCTCCTTTCTCGAAAATCCCCTCCAACGCCGATGTTACCTCTTCCTTCTTCCGTCAAAAACAACGTTCTCTTTATCGCTTCTTCAATTTCTTACGTCGTCGGCGTCTGAAGTCCTTCACTTAGCGTTTATATAATCGACGCTATCTGATCTGATCCGCAGTCTTCTGAGCTGCGGCTCGGCTGGTCTGTGCGTCGCCTCGGAGGTCTATATAGATCCGTCCGCGGCGTCGTTTCTTCTTCTTCTTTTTCTCTTCTACTAAAGCCCTTACCTACCGCAGGGTCGGCGGCGCTGGCACGCTACAGCGTCGGCGAGCTTCCTGCCGAACCGGTAGTAGGTAGTGGCTGAGTCGAAGACCTCCCTAAGGCGACCGTTACGATCGTCTTTATTAGCTTCCGCACCGGTAGAGCAGACACGGCTTTCTTCTTCTTCCGGAACGATCAGCTTCGGAGCTATTCGGGTTTCGGCTTTTTCGGGTTCTGCCTATAGAACTCTCTTAGCAGCTCCGCCGAATTCCGCAGGTTCTCGATCAGATACTATTCGTAGTCTTCCGGCTACCCCTTCTACGAGATCCTCGCCTTGATGGACCCTCTTATCTTCTTTACGTCTATTATATCTTCTACCTCCTACTCTTCTTCCTTACCGTCTATCTCGATAGGCGGGGGTTCGGCGAACCCCTGTTCCGGCAGGCCGTCTTTAGGGTCCAAGCTTAGCAGATCCGAATAAAAGACATCGTAGATTCGGAACGATTTCGGTAGCTAGAGCCGATAAGTTACCGGCGACCTCTTTTCCACTATCGTAAACGGACCTACGTAGCGTAGATTGAGCTTGGCGTTGCCTTTCAGCCTTAGGTTCTTCGTGTTAAGCTATACCCTTTAGCCTTCCTCGAATTCTATTAGTAACCGCTTCTTATTAGCTCGAGTTACTATCTTCTTCTAAGTCGATTCTGTCGCTTTCTTCGCCACCTTAATAGCTTCTTCTATTTGAGCCTTAAGTGCTTTAGCCGCGGCGGCGGCGACTCTCTTTAACGACGTAGCGGTAGATAGTTCCGCTAAGCTGGGTTCGTTCGGGGGCTGGAAGCTCATCCTCGGAAGATAGCTATACGTTATCTCGAACGGCGCTAGCGAGGTGGCTTTAGACAGTGCCGAGTTGGCGCAGAATTCGGCTATCGGCAACACCTTAACCCATTCTTCTTAATAATAGCTGCAGAAGGTTCGCAGATATCGCTCTATCTCTCAGTTAGCCACTTCGGACTAACCGTTAGTCTGAGGATAAGCGGCTGTGCTGAGCTTTCTACGAATTCCGAGAGCTTAGTTGATGGCTTTCTATACGTCGGCGGTGAATTAAGGACCCCTATCTGTAGTAATAGTGTCCGGCAGGCTATAGTGCTTCTATACGTGTCTAATTAGCATCCGCGCAGTCTCTTCTGCAGTGGTTCCTTCGTCTCTCGCTCGGCAGGGGATAAAGTGGCGTTCCTTGCTTAGTCGGTCCACTACGTTTAGCGTAGCGTTATATCTATCGGAGTCCGGCAGGCCGGTTACGAAGTCCATCGTAATGTGTTGCTACGGTTTCTCGGGGATCGGAAGTGGCTTTAGCAGACCGGCCGGAAGACCGTAACGTAGCTTCGCGGCCCGGCACGCGTAGCAATTGCCGATAAACCGGTGGATCCGCTCGTAGATTCGCGGAAACCAGTATGTCGTCCTTATAGCTTCTATCGTCTTCTTTGACCCTACGTAACCAACATCCTTAGAGCTATAGACCAATTGGATGACCTCCGTAACCAGTTCTTCCGGAACTATTAGCTTTCCTAAGCCTGTTCTGCCGAGCTTCTGCTGTTGATTGAGCCGTTCCACCCTCTCGTAGAGCGTTTCTTTTTCGGTCTCTAGTTCTGTCGGTTCCGGTTCGGTCTGCAGTTCTGCCGCGCAGATCCCCGCTTCCTTTAACACCTCGGCGTCTACTATCCGTTCGGTCAGCACCTTCTAAAACATGTTCGGGTCTTCCTTCGCGCAGCTAGTCTTCCCTTCTCTTCGCGTTAGCGCGTTAGCCTTTCCGTTTTGAGCTCTGGGTCGGTAAGTAATCTTAAAGTCGAACCCGGATAAGTAGGCTGCCTACCGCGCTTAACGGCGTAAGAGCTTCTACGTCTTTATAAAGTAAGTCAGCGACTGGTGGTCCGTAAGGACCTGGATCGGGCTCTTTCCAGCTATAAGTTCCGGTTTCTACTTCTCGAAAGCCTGAATAATGGCTAGCAGCTCCTTATCGTAGATGGCGTAGTTCCGCTTAGCTTCGTTTATAGACTTGCTAAAGAAAGCCACTAGATGGAGGGTTTCGTCGTCGCTATATTGAGAAAGGACCCCTGCGGTTACTGTGTTAGAAGCGTCCGTTTCTACGTAGATCGCTTTTTCCGGTCGGAAGTGCGCTAGAACCGGCGCTGAAGCCACTGCTTCTTTCAGCCAGTTAAAGGCTTCTGTGCACTTCTCGTTCTATAGGCTAGCGGCCTCCTTTTTCAATGCCTTATTTAGGGGTCTTGCTATCTTGCTGAAGTCCTTAATGAACTATCGATAGTAGCTGCAGAATCTGAGAAACGCTCTGATTTGGGTAGTGTTTCCGGATTTCGGCTGCTTCTATTCCGCGACGGCGGCGACCTTTAAGGGGTCCATCCGGATCCCTTCTCTTCCGACGATAAGACCGAGGTATTTGACCTTAGTCTGATAGAACTCGCTCTTCTTCGTGTCCGCGTTTAATCCTACTTCGCGGAGTCTCTTTAGTACCCTCTCGACGTAGTTCGTATGCTGATCTCTCGTTCCGTCCGTATAGATAAGAATGTCGTCTAAATAGATAGACACGAACCGCTCCAGCATGTCTATAAAAGTGTAGTTTATAAAGCGTTGCTACACTGCCGGCGCGTTGGTAAGCCCGAAAGGCATTACTAACTACTTAAAATTGCCTATGCGCGTAGCGAATGTCGTAAGGTCTTCCGTTTGTCCTTCTTCGTTCCTTAATCGATAGAACGCTTAGCGAATATCCAGCTTGCTGAACTACCTAGCCTTAGCCACTCGTTGTATGGTTTTATTGATTAGAGGTAGCGGATACACATCTCTCTTAGTGACCTTATTAAGGCCTCGGTAGTCTACATACAGTCGGAGACTACCTCCAGGCTTCCGCACGAAAAGAATCGGTAACGCATATTCGGCGGAGCTCAGCGTAATAAACTTCTTTGCCAGATTTTCTCGAACAAACACCTCTACTTAGTCCAATTCGGCCGGTGACAATCTTCTTAGGGGCTCGGTTCTCGGCAATGTAGCCCCTTCCTTCAGTCGGATCTTGTTGTCGTATTCCGGTCGATAGAGCGGCAGGAGGTTGGAATCGGCTTTTAAGAAGACGTTAGCGTAATTATAGAGCTCCGCCGGCAGTACCTCTAACGGGTCCGCTTCTTCTTCCGCTATTATCCTGCGGTAATCTTCTATGTCTTTTATCGAGATAGCGTAGATCTTACTGTCCGTCGATTTCGCGAGGGTCGTTAGGGCTTCTAAGCTCACTATTCCGACGGTAGCCAGGGGTTCGGAACGGTTGGACGGGGCCTCTTTCGCGGGCTCCGCGGCTTTCGGCTCGGCGGCGGCGGCCGTTCCGATGGTCCTTGCTCCGTTACCCGGGGTTTTGAACCCTATCGTGCCTTTATCTACGTTAATAATAGTCTTCTGGTTCTTTATCCATTTCTGCCCTATAATAATGTTAAATCGTCCGAGATCCATAATCCGGAACGTCGCTTCCGTAGTTCGACCAGCCAATGTAGTCCTTAATGGCACGTAGTGCGTAACGTTTTCCGTGTCTTGTCCGTTATATGCCGAAATCCGCGTCGGCAACGCTATCTCTACAGGATAGCTGTATCCCTTTGTCAGTTTTTAAACTAGTCGGTAGTGGATCGCCGCTCCGATAAGGGCTCTAGTATCGATAAATGCTTTTAGCTAGAGGGGTCTACGCGACTCCTTAACAGGGTGGATCGTAATAGGAAGGATGATCGCCGTTTCTGTATTCACTTCTACGGCTGCCGAGAGCGGATCGCTGCAGCTGTTAATGCTTTCTTCTCGTGTCGATTCGCTCCGGTGCAGTGCCCTGTCTTCTACGCTAGATAGGGGGCCTATCCTTCTAGCTGGTCTTTTCCTAGGATTCGCAGTAGCACTCTACCGTCTACGCTGTCAGTATCTTTCGGAGCCGGTTCCATAGCTTGTATGGTCTTTCTCAGTGGCTGCTGCTGCTTTACAACACGATACTCCTGCTTCTGCTGGGCCGTTGCTTGGCATCTCGTAGCGATATAGCCTGGCTTTCCGTACGCGTAACAGGTGGGGACGAACGACGAACGCTGTAACTGATAAGGTGGCTGCTGGGGTGCTCTCCGGAAAGGCGCAGGGGGTCGTGTTGTCTGCGTTATTAACGGCTTCTGGTTCGATTCGCGTAATTTCGCATAAGCGCTTAAGTTTCTCGCGGTAACTCTCGCTCGGTGCACGAAGCCCTTAAGGTCTTCGTCTTCTACCGACGCTATAGCGGCGGCCAGTTCAGGGTTCAGCTTCTGCCTTAGTAGGTAGAGCTGCTTATCTTCTGCTACTCGGGCCCTAATCGCATATTTTCTAAACAAACCGTAGAACTCCTCGAACGTCTGCCGGTTCTGGTTGATCTTGTCTAACTGCTTACAGGCCGTCTTCTTCCGGAATAGGTCTCCGAAGCGTTGATCTAGCGCTTTAATCGCTTCCTTAGCGGTTACCTCTTCTAGGTCCGCTACTAGCGAAAAAGCTTCACCTTCTAATCGCGATTCTAGGTACGCCAATCTATCTCCGGCGCTGTTTCCAGCATAGTCTCGATCTATCTTGTTCTTTATCTTTTTCTTAAACGCTTCCCAATCCTTAGGATCTCCGCCTCTAAACGCCGGTAGATCCGGTAGTAACGTTATTAACGTGCCGCCTTAACTGTAGGCCGCTAGTAAGGCGGTCTCTGCTTGTTCTTCTCGATGCAGTAGCGGCGCCGACGACATCGCTGCTTCTATCTTATCTAGCTAAGCCTTTATCGCTTTCAATTATGCTAGTCGGTTCGCCGCTTGGTTTTCCAGCATATCTATAATGGTCTTGGCCGATTCCTTCTCGGCTCTTACTGTCTCTACTTCCTCTCTTAACTGTCTGTTTTCTTCTATGTTCCTATAGAACTTCTTTTCTACGAAGGTAATAATGTTAAACACCTTCTTAGCTCCGTGTTCTGTAAGATATTCTCCTATCTTATCCGGCGTGCGTAAGTACAGTTCGGCATAGCCCTCTATTCCCTTTCTCGCTTCGTCGACCTCTTCTTCTGTAAGGCCTTTATTGGTCGTTCCGTCGTCGAGGATGCTGGTACGCCTATCTCTCGGTCTGTCAGTCTTTCTCTTTCCGCTGCGGCCTGTAACGCCGCCCTCTACTATTAAGAAGCCCTCTATCGCTTCCTTACAGTGCTGATGTTTGGTTTGGTTGTATGGTTGCGCGTGCGTTATTCGGGTTTCCAGATAGTTTGACGGGCCCTTTCGCGCAGTGCGGGGTTTGGTGTGTTGAGTAAGTTCGAGATATAATAATCCGGGCACGCAGATATAATTCAATACAGCCTTTTTGATAACTATATCTCGAACTGAGGAGGGAAAGGAATCTATATAGTGTTGGTGGTGGGCTTTTGTAGTGGTAGTGCTAAGGCCCGGCTCGGCCCTTCTGGGCCGAGCCGAAATTCCAAGGGTCCACCCTATTACTTAGTCCTACCCCTTTCTGCCGCTGTAACACTAAGCTAGCTCAAATTTTTATTACTACTGTTGCAGCTCTTAAGGAGGTTGTTAGGGGACGCCGTCCTGCCAGGTCCCGGACCTGGACCGGCCGTCGTCCTCGGGAGTACGACTTAGTAGCGCCAGCAAGACCCAGCTAGGCCGAGTCCTGACCTGGCCTGGCCGAGTCGGCATCCCCTCCCCCTGTACCCTATTTAGAGGGAAATCTCTGCACCCCTATACAGAGGGAAATCTCTGCACCCCTGTACAGAGGGAAATTGCTAGCTTGCTTTATAGGTACAAAATATACAGTAGCAGACGACGAAGGAACTGCCTATTAGTTTCTTTATATAGATACCTAGCTTTAAGTTTCTAAACTAAGATTCTTAAACCCCTTACATTAGGAACTGATCTTACTGGTAGTAACTGTAGTAATATAATAAAGATAGACAACGCTATCCCTATAGATACTACGGACATATAGGGCTACATAAACTGTATGTATAAGGAGCTAATAGCTCGTACGAACCAGCTCGAAGTACAAATAGACTACTAGGCCTCGACGATTTCCTAACAGGAATAAGAGCTCCAACAGCTTAGGGCGTCCGATCGCGATCTAACCCCTACGACGACGACAACGACGATAAACACGACAGCCTACACTACAGTCCTAAAGAGCAAACTCCCCGACGTTACTACCTACAATAGTAAGACACCGGCCGAGTGCCCCTCCTAGGCTGCCTAGATACGCTCTAAGCTTCTAGTCGACTTAGCAGCATACCTGTCCGAGCTTAACAAGGTAGTGTACCTCTTTAGGAGGCTAAAGGGCAAGGCAGTGTTGCAGCGGCAGAAAGGGGTGGGACTGAGTAATAGGGTAGACCCTTGGAATTTCAGCTCGGCCCTTCCGGACTGAGCCGGGCCTTGGCACACTACCCCTAAAGCTCTTAACTACTACTACATAGATTCCTTTCCCTCCTTAGTTCGAGAGATAGTTATTAAAAAGGCCGTATTCAATTATATCTGCGTGCCCGGATTATTATCTCTCGAACTCACTTACTACACTAACTCTGCGCTGCGCAAAAGGGACCGTTAAACTATCCGGACATCCGAATAACGCACGCGCACCCTATACACCAAACTAACAACCCCTAGCACCGTAAGACAGCTATAGAGAGCTTCTTAACGGTAGAGAGCGGCGTTATAGGCCAAAGCAGAAGCAGAAGAGAAAAGACTAACAGAGCGAGTAGGCGCTCTAGTGTTATTAATAATAAGTTTATTATTAGAGGTTTTACAGCGGAAGAGACCGCAGAGATTAAGGAACGAATAACCGAATACAAGAAGATCTACGACTGCACACTCGAGGAACTTAAAGATTACGTAAACGAGAACGGAGTAGGGAAGGTCTACGACGGCATAGACCTTATTAAGAAGCTGTTTTACAGAACCCTTAAAGAAAAGAGGCAGTTAAGAGAGGAAAACAAAGCGGTAAGGGCTAAGAAGAAATCGGCAGAGACTATTATCTAATACGGGGTGGGTTGGCCCGTGTTATTACTATGCCTTGCCAAGGTTTATATATCTAGTACACATTGGTCAAGTCACTTCCGAGTTACTTGACCAGTCCCTTTTGGCTTAAGTATACCGCGTTACATCACTTAACTCGGAAGTGACTGCTAAAAGTGTACAATAAAAGGCCCGGGTTCAATTCCTATAGGGCGCATCTTTTAACGGGAGAGTGGAAACAGCGTTAACGTATGTCCGTTTGTCCACCACTCTGTACAGAATAAAGCAGACCCGGTAAAGGTCCAGCTGGCTGTGTGCAGACCTGCCGGGGGGGGTTGATTGCGTATACTGCATAGGGGGGCTGTGCAATAGCATACGTAGCCTGTAAGTAAGCGCAGCTTACGAGGTCGTAAGCCTGTAGCGCAGAGGGTAGTGATACGGGGTGGGTTGGCCCGTGTCATTACTATACCTTGCCAAGGTTTATATATCTGGTACACATTGGTTAAGTCACTTCCGAGTTACTTGACCAGTCCCTTTTGGCTTAAGTGTACCGCGTCACATTATTATCGACGTGTTAGAAAACCAAGCAGCAAACCGACTAGCATAACTAAAGGCAATAAAGGCTCAGTTAGCTAAGATAGAAGCAGCGATGTCGTCGGCGCTGCTACCGCATTAAGAAGAACAAGCAGAGACCGCCTTACTGGCGGCCTACAGTTAAGGTAGCACCTTAATAACGTTACTACCGGACCTACCGGCTTTTAGAGGCAGAGACCCTAAAGAATAGGAGACATTTAAGAAGAAGATAAAGAACAAGATAGACTGCGACTATACCGGAAACAGTTCCGGAGATAGATTAGCCTACCTAGAATCGCGATTGGAAGGTAAAGCTTTTTCGCTAGTAGCGGACCTAGAAGGGGTAACCGCTAAAGAAGCGATTAAAGCGCTAGATTAACGCTTCGGAGATCTATTTAGAAAGAAGACAGCCTGTAAGCAATTGGATAAGATTAACTAGAACCGGCAGACGTTCGAGGAATTTTACGGACTGTTCAGAAAATATGCTATTAGAGCTAGAGTGTCGGAAGATAAGCAGCTCTACCTACTAAGGCAGAAGCTGAACCCTAAACTGGCCGCAGCTATAGCTTCTGTAGAAGACGAAGACCTTAAGAGCTTCGTATACCAAGCGAGAGTTACTGCGAGAAACCTGAGCGCTTACGCGAAATCGCGTAAATCGATTTAGAAGCAGTCGGTGCCGATAACACGACCCCCTGCACCTTTTAGGAGAACGCTGCAGCAGCTATCTTATTCGCCGCGTCCGTCGTTCGTCCCTACCTACTACGCGTATAGAAAGCCTGGCCACATCGCTATAAGATGCCAAGCATTGGATAAGCAGAAGCAGGAGTATCGTGTTACGAAGCAGCCGGAGCCGCCGAGAAAGACTATACAAGCTATCGAGCCGGCTCCGAACGACACTGACAGTGTAGACGGTAGAGTGCTACTAAGAATCCTAGGAAAAGACTAGCTGGACGGATAGGCCCCCTATCCAGCATAGATAATAGGGCACCGACAAGAACTACGTCGCCGGAAGAAGAAAGTATTAATAGCTGCAGCGATCCGCTCTTAGCAGCGGTGGAAGTAAACACGGAAACAGCTATTATCCTTCTAATTACTGTCTACCTCCTCGACGGCTTAAGCAGACCACTTTAGCTAAGAGCTTTTATTGACACAGGAGCCCTTATCGGAGCCGCGATCCACTATCGATTAGTTCAGAAGCTAATAAACGGATACAGTTACCCAGTAGAGCTAGCGTCGCCGACACGGATTTCGGCATACAACGGACAAGACACCGAGAGTGTTACGCACTACGTGCCATTAAAGACTACACTAGCTAGCCGCACTACAGAGGCTACGTTCCGAATTATAGACATCGGACGGTTCGACATTATTATAGGGCAGAAATAGATAAAGAACCAGAAAGCTATTATCGACATAGGTAAAGGCATGCTAGGGTTCAAAACACTACAGAGTAGCGCTGCCGCCGTTAAACCAGTTACTGCGGTCGCTGCAGAACCGAACTCTACGACTATCGAAGCGGTTCTGAAGGATCGGTCGGACCCTTAAAACACGATCGGAATGCTGAGCTTAGAGGCTTTAACGACGCTCGCGAGGTTGCTAGACAGTAAGATCTACGCTATCTCGATAAAAGACATTAAGGACTACTAGAAGATAATAGCGGAAGAAGAAGTGGATCTACTAGAGGTGTTGCTAAAGGAACTCTACAGCTACGCTAACGTGTTCTTAAAGACCGACTCTAATCTCCTGCCGCTCTACCGACTGGAATATAACAACAAGATCCGGTTAAAAGAAGGAGCCGCGTTGCCGAGAACCGATCCCCTAAGACGATTGTCGCTAGCCGAGCTAGACTAGGTAGAAGTGTTTGTTCAAGAGAATCTGGCGAAGAAGTTTATTACGCTGAGCTTAGCCGAGTATGCGTTACCGATTCTTTTCGTACAGAAACCCGGAGGTAGTCTCCGACTGTACATAGATTACCGAGGCCTTAACGAGGTTACTAAGAGAGACGTTTATCCGCTGCCTCTAATCGATAAGACTATACAGAGGGTAGCGAAGGCTAAGTGGTTTAGTAAGCTAGATATTCGCTAAGCGTTCTACTAATTAAGGAACGAGGAGGGACAAACGGAAGACCTTACGACATTTGCTACGTATATAGGCAATTTCAAGTAGTTGGTAATGCTTTTTGGACTTACTAACGCGCCGGCGGTGTAGCAACGCTTTATAAACTACACCTTTATAGACATGCTAGAACAGTTCGTATCTATTTACTTAGACGACATCCTTATTTACACTAAGGGAACTAGAGAGCAACATACGGACTATATTAAGAGGGTGTTAAAGAGGCTCCGCGAGGTCGGACTAAATGCGGACACGAAGAAGAGCGAGTTTTATTAGACCGAAGTCAAATACCTCGGTCTTATCGTTAGAAGAGAAGGAATTCGGATAGACCTATCGAAAGTCGCCGCTGTTGCAGAATAGAAGCAGCCGAAATCTGGAAACACTACGCAAATCAGAGCGTTTCTCGGATTCTACAGCTACTATCGGCGGTTTATTAAGGGCTTTAGCAAGATAGCGAGACCCCTAAACGAAGTGCTAAAGAAAGAGGCCGCTAGCCTATAGAATAAGAGGTGCACAGTGTTGCAGCGGCAGAAAGGGGTGGGACTAAGTGATAGAGTGGACCCTTGGAATTTCGGCTTGGCCCTTCCGGACCGAGCCGGGCCTTGGCACGCCACCCCTAAAGCTCTCGCCCACTACTACGTAGATTCCTTTCCCTCCTTAGTTCGAGATATAGTTATTAAAAAGGCCGTATTAAATTATATTTGCGTGCCTGGATTATTATATCTCGAACTTACTCCCTACACCAACACCGCGCTGTGCGAAAGGGACCGTTAAACTATCCGGACCCCCGAATAACGCACGCGCACCAACACACCAAACCAAACAACCCCAGTACTGTAAGAAAGCTATAGAGAGTTTCTTAGCGGTAGAGAGCGGCGTTATAGGCCGAAGCAGAAGCAGAAGAGAAAAGACAGACAGAGCGAGCAGGCGCTCTAGTGTTATCGATAATGAGTTTATTATCGAAGGTTTTACAGCAGAAGAGACCGCAGAGATTAAGGAACGAATAAGCGAATATAAGAAAATCTACGACTGCACGGTCGAGGAACTTAAGGATTACGTAAACGAGAACGGAGTAGGAAAGGTCTACGACAGCATAGACCTTATTAAGAAGCTGTTTTACAGAACCCTAGAAGAAAAGAGACAGTTAAGAGAGGAAGTAGAGACAGTAAGAGCCGAGAAGGAATCGGCCGAGACTATTATAGATGTGCTGGAAAACCAAGCAGCGAACCGACTGGCACAATTGAAAGCGATAAAGGCTCAGCTAGATAAGATAGAAGCAGCGATGTCGTCGGCGCCGCTACTGCATCGAGAAGAACAAGCAGAGACCGCCTTACCGGCGGCCTACAGTTAAGGCGGTACGTTAATGACGTTACTACCGGATCTACCAGCGTTTAGAGGCGGAGATCCTAAGGATTGGGAAGCATTTAAGAAGAAGATAAAGAACAAGATAGGTCGAGACTATGCCGGAAACAGCGCCGGAGATAGATTGGCGTACCTAGAATCGCGATTGGAAGGTAAAGCTTTTTCGCTAGTAGCAGACCTAGAAGAGGTAACTGCTAAAGAAGCGATTAAAGCGCTGGATCAACGCTTTAGAGACCCCTTCTGGAAGAAGACGGCCTATAAGCAGCTAGACAAGATTAACCAGAACTAGCAGACGTTCGAGGAGTTCTACGGATTGTTTAGAAAATATGCGATTAGGGCCTGAGTAGCGGAAGATAAGCAGCTCCACCTACTAAGGCAGAAGCTAAACCCTAAACTGGCCGCTGCTATAGCGTCTATAGAAGACAAAGACCTTAAGAGATTCGTGCACCGAGCGAGAGTTATTGCGAGAAATTTGAGCACTTACGCGAAATTACGCGAATCGAACCAGAAGCCGTTAATAATGCAGACAACGAGACCCCCTGCGCCTTTCCGGAGAGCACCCCAGCAGCTACCTTATTAGTCACCGCGTTCGTCGTTTGTCCCCACCTGTTACGCGTATAGAAAGCCTGGCTATATCGCTACGAGATGCCAAGCAACGGGCCAGCAGAAGTAGGAGTATCGTGTTATAAAGCAGCCGCAGCCGCAGCCACTAAGAAAGACTATATAAGCTATAGAGCCGGCTCCGAACGAGACCGACAGTGTAGATGGTAGAGTGCCACTACGAATCCTGGGAAAAGACCAGCTAGAAGGATAGGCCCCCTATCCAGCGTAGAAAACAGGGCACCGACAAGAACTACGTTACAGAAAGATAAGAGCATCAACAGCTGCAGCGATCCGCTCTTAGCGGCAGTAGAAGTAAACACGGAAACAGCTATTATCCTTCTAATCACCGTCCACCCCCTCGATAGATCGAGCAAACCACTTCAGCTAAGAGCTTTTATCGATACGGGGGCCCTTATCGGAGCGGCTATCCACTATCGATTGGTTCAAAAGCTAATAAAAGGATACGGCTATCCAGTAGAGCTAGCGTCGCCGACACGGATTTCGGCGTATAACGGACAAGACATAGAGAGTGTTACGCATTATATGCTATTAAGGACCACCTTAGCAGGTCGCACCACGGAAGCGACGTTCTGAATTATAGATATCGGAAGGTTTAACATTATTATAGGGCAGAAATAGATAAAGAACTAGGGAGCAATTATTGACGTAGGTAAAGGCACACTCGGATTCAGAACACTATACAGCGGCTCCGCCGCTGTTAAATCAGTCACCGAGGTCGCAGTGGAACCGAACGTTACGACTATCGAAGAGGTTCCGAAGGATCGGTCCGACCCTTAAGACACGATCGGAATAATAAGTTCAGAAGCTTTGACGACCCTTGCGAGGTCGTTAGACAACGAAATTTATGCTATCTTAATAAAGGATATCGAAGACCACCGGAAGATAATAGCGGAAGAAGAAGTAGATCTACTAGAGGTGTTACCGAAAGAACTCTATAGTTATACTAACGTGTTCTTAAAGGCTAACTCCAACCTCTTGCCGCTCTACCAACCGGAATATAACAACAAGATCCGGCTAAAAGAAGGAGCTATACTGCCGAGAACCGAACCCCTAAGACGCTTATCTCCGGCTGAGCTAGACTAGGTAGAAGTGTTTGTTAGAGAAAACTTGGCAAAGAAGTTCATTACGCCAAGCTTAGCGGAATATGCGTTACCGATTCTTTTTGTACGGAAACCCGGAGGTAGTCTCCGACTGTGTGTAGACTACCGAGGCCTTAATAAGGTCACTAAGAGAGATGTGTATCCGCTGCCTCTAATCGATAAGACTATACAACGAGTAGCTAAGGCTAAGTAGTTTAGCAAGCTGGATATTCGCTAAGCATTCCATCGATTAAGGAACGAAGAAGGACAAACGGAAGACCTTACGACATTCGCTACGCGTATAGGTAATTTTAAGTAGTTGGTAATGCCTTTCGGACTTACCAACGCGCCGGCTATGTAGCAACGCTTTATAAACCACACTTTTATAGACATGCTAGAACGGTTTGTTTTAATCTACTTAGACGACATTCTGATCTACACCGAAGGAACGAGAGAGCAACATACGGACTACATTAAGAGGGTGTTAAAGAGACTCCGCGAAGTCGGATTAAACGCGGACACGAAGAAGAGCGAGTTCTATTAGACCGAAGTCAAATATCTCGGTCTTATCGTCGGAAGAGAAGGAATTCGGATAGACCTGTCGAAAGTGGCCGCCGTCGCGGAATAGAAGCAACCGATATCCGGAAACACTACGCAAATCAGAGCGTTTCTCGGATTCTGCAGCTACTATCGACGGTTTATTAAGGACTTTAGCAAGATAGCGAGACCACTAAATAAGGCGTTAAAGAAGGAGGCTGCTAGCCTATAGAATAAGAAGTGTACGGAAGCTTTCAACCGACTAAAGGAGGGCGGTGGCCTTAGCGCCAGTACTAGCGTACTTCAGACCGGAAAAAAAGACGATCTACGTAGAGACAGACGCTTCCGACACAGTAACAGCAGGGGTCCTTTCTCAATACGCTAACGACGACGAAACGCTCTATCCGGTGGCTTTCTTTAGCAAGTCTATAAACAATGCTAAACGGAACTACGCTATCTATAATAAAGAACTGCTAGCCATTATTCAGGCCTTTAAAGAGTGGAAACCGGAGCTTATAGCTAGACAGAGCACGATCCAGGTCCTTACGGACTACCAGTCACTAACCTACTTTATAAAGACGCAGAAGCTATTACGCCGCCAAGCCCGGTAGGCAGCCTACTTATCCGGGTTCGACTTCAAGATCACTTATCGACCTGGAGCTCAAAATGGAAAGGCTAATACGCTAACGAGAAGAGAAGGAAAGACTAGCCGAGCGAAGGAAGATCTAAACATGTTTTAGAAGGTGCTAACAGAACGAATAGTAGACGCCGAGGTGTTAAAAGAGGTAGGGATCTGTACAGTAGAGCCGCCGATTAAAGAAGAGACGCTGCACGAGAAAGTGGAACGGCTTAATCAGCAGCAGAAGCTCGGCAAAACCGGCTTAGGGAAACTGATTGTTCTGGAAGAACTGATTACTGAGGTTATTAAGCTAGTCTATAGCTCTACGGATGTTGGTTACGCAGGATCGAAAAAGACGATAGAAGCAGTAAGGACGACCTACTAGTTCCTGCGAATTTTCGAGAAGATCCACCGGTTTATAACTAACTGTTACGTGTGCCGAGCAGCAAAACTACGTTACGGCCTTCCGGCCGGCCTGCAGAAGCTACTTCCAATCCCTAAGAAACTATAGCAGCACATTACGATGGATTTCGTAACCGGCCTGCCGGACTCCGATGGATATAACGCCATGCTCAATGTAGTAGATCGGCTGAGCAAAGAGCGCTATTTTATCCCCTGTCGAGCTAAGGATAAAGGAACTACTGCAGAAGAAACGGCGAGAATGTTGATCCAGCACGTATAGAAGCACTACGGGCTGCCGGACACTATCACTACGGATAGGGGTCCTCAATTCACTGCAGACGTATAGAAAGCCATTAACCAAGCCCTCGGAATTCGTAGAAAGCTCAGCACGGCCGCTTACCCTTAGACCGACAGACAGTCGGAAGTAGCCAACTGTAAGATGGAAAAGTATCTGAGAATATTCTGCAGCCATTATTAAGCAGAATAGGTTAAGGTGTTGCCGATAGCCGAATTCTGCGCAAACTCTGCACGATCGGAAGCCACCTTACTGGCGCTGTTCGAGATAACTTACGGCTATCTTCCGAGGATAAGCTTTTAACTACTGAACAAACCCAGCTCTTTAGAACTCTCTACCGCTACCTCGTCGAAGAGAATAGCCGCGGCGGCAGCAGAAGCGCTCTGATCCCAGATAGAAGAAGCGATCAAGATAGCGAAAGAAGCGATAGAATTAGCTTAGAAAAAGATAGTAACTCGAGCTAATAGAAAGAGGTCACCGATAGAATTCGAGGAAGGCCAAAAGGTATAGCTCAACACGCGGAACCTAAGGCTAAAAGGCAACGCGAAGCTCAACCCTCGTTACGTAGGTCCGTTTAAGATAATAGAAAAGAGGTCGCTAGTAACCTACCGGCTCCAGCTGCCGAAATCGTTCCGGATCTACGATGTCTTTCACTTAGATCTGCTAAGCCTAGACCCTAAAGATAGTCTTCCGGATCAGGGGTTCGATAAACCCCTACTAATCGAAATAGAAGGAGAAGAAGAAGAGTAGGAGGTAGAAGACGTAATTAATATAAGAAAACAAAGAGGATCTATCGAAGCGAGGATCTTATAGAAAGGATGGCCGGAAGACTATAAATGGTATCCGGTCGAGAACCTCCGGAATTCAGCGGAGGTGCTAAGAGAATTTTACGTTAAAAACCCGAGGAAGCCGAGGCCTATATAGCACGAAAACCAATAAAGAAGAAGGATATCTACGTCCGCTCTATCGACGCAGAAGCTAATAGAAACGATCGTAGAATCCTCTAGCCAGTGTCTTAGGCCTTACCACTACCACTACTGCTAGCCAGGACCGGCGGATAGAGCGGTAAGGCCAAGAACGGCGCCACTGTAGCGGCCTGCCTCGTAACCGTCTTTGCTCTCCGTTACCGCTATCCGCCGAAAGGATAGTAACGATGAAGAACGAAGAGGCCGCTATTAAGGGGGTCTTACGGTAACGCCGAAGGCCTTAGTAGAGAAAGAAAAAGAAGAAGATAAGAAGCTGCAGATAGATCTATATAGATCTATACAGTGGCGCACGGACCGGTTACGCCGAATCTCTAGTAACCGCTGGCTCCGATTAGATAGCTCTGATCAGATAGAACGGATCAGATAGACGCCAAGTGAAGACGCTAGATAGTAACGATGTAAAAAAAAAAAAAGAAAAGAGGACGAACAGATAAGTAAGCGGTCGAGGGCGACCGCTAATAAGGGAGGGGGGTGATGTTGCAGCGGCAGAAAGGGGTGGGACTAAGTAATAGGGTGGACCCTTGGAATTTCGGCTTGGCCCTTCCGGACCGAGCCGGGCCTTGGCATGCCACCCCTAAAGCTCTCGCCTACCACTACATAGATTCCTTTCCCTCCTCAGTTCGAGATATAGTTATCAAAAAGGCCGTATTGAATTATATCTGCGTGCCCAGATTACACAGAAACCTTTAATCGGCTGAAAGAGGCAGTAGCCTTAGCGCCAGTACTGGCACACTTCCGACTAGAAAAGACGATTTATATAGAAACGGACGCGTCCGACACAGTAACAGCAGGGGTCCTTTCTTAATACGCTAACGACGACGAGACCCTCTATCCGGTAGCTTTCTTTAGCAAGTCTATAAATAATGCTAAGCGGAACTACGCTATTTATAATAAAGAGCTGTTAGCTATTATTCAGGCTTTCGAGGAGTGGAAACTGGAGCTTATAGCCGGACAGAGTACGGTCCAGGTCCTTACGGACCACCAGTTACTGACCTACTTTATAAAGACGCAGAAGCTATTATGTCGCTAAGCCCGGTAGGCCGCCTACTTGTCCGGATTCGACTTTAAGATTACCTATCGACCCAGAGCTCAAAATGGAAAGGCTAACACGCTAACGAGAAGAGAAGGAAAGACTAGCCGCGCGAAAGAAGATCCAAACATGTTCCAGAAGGTGTTAACAGAACAGATAGTAGACGCCGAGGTGTTAAGAGAAGCAGGGATTAGCGCGATAGAACCACTGACTAAAGAAGAGACGCTCTACGAGAGAGTGGAACGGCTTAATTAGCAGCAGAAGCTCGGCAAAACCGGCTTAGGGAAGTTGATCGTTCCGGAAGGACTAATTACAGAGGTTATCCAGCTAGTTTATAGCTCTAAAGGCGTCGGCTATGCAGGCTCGAAAAAGACGATAGAAGCTGTAAGGACGACCTACTAGTTTCTGCAGATTTTCGAGCGGATCTACCGGTTTATCGCTAACTGTTACGCGTGCCGAGCCGCAAAGCTACGTTACGGCCTTCCGGCCAGTCTGCTAAAGCCACTTCCGATCCCTAAGAAACCGTAGTAGCACATTATAATAGATTTCGTAACCGGCCTGCCGGATTCGGACGAATATAATGCTACGCTTAACGTAGTAGATCGACTAAGCAAGGAGCGCTATTTCATTCCCTACCGAGCTAAGGATAAAGGAACTACAGCAGAAGAAACGGCGAGAATGCTAATCCAGCACGTATAGAAGTACTATAGCCTGCTGGACACTATTACTACGGATAGGGGTCCTTAATTTACCGCTAACGTATAGAAAGCTATTAACCAAGCTCTTAGAATTCGTAGAAAGCTCAGCACGGCCGCTTACCCTTAAACCGACAGTCAGTCTAAAGTGGCTAACCGAGAGATAGAAAAATATCTGCGAATCTTCTGTAGCTATTATTAAGCAGAGTAGGTTAAGGTGTTGCCTATAGCCGAATTCTGCGCCAACTTAGCACGGTCAGAGGCTACCTTACTGGCACTGTTTAAGATAACCTATAGCTATCTTCCGAGGATAAGCTTTTAACCGCTAAGCGAACCTAGCTCTTTAAAACTGTCTATATCTACCGCTACCTCGTCGAAGAGAGTCGCTGCGGCCGCAGCAGAAGCGCTTAGATCTTAGATAGAAGAAGCAATCCGTATAGCAAAGGAGGCAATAGAGTCGGCGTAGAAGAAGATAGTAACTCGAGCTAATAGAAAGCGGTTACTAATAGAATTCGAAGAAGGCCAAAAGGTATAGCTTAACACGCGGAACCTAGGGCTAAAAGGCAACGCCAAGCTCAACCCCCGCTACGTAGGTCCGTTTAAGATAGTGGAAAAGAGGTCGCCGGTAACCTACCGGCTCTAGCTGCCGAAATCGTTCCGGATCTACGATGTCTTTCATTCGGATTTGCTAAGCTTAGACCCTAAAGACAGCCTTCCGGAACAAGAGTTTACTAAACCCCCGCCGGTCGAGATAGACAGTAAAGAAGAAGAATGGGACGTAGAGGATGTAGTAGACATAAGGAAGATAAGAGGGTCCGTCGAAGCGAGGATCTCGTAGAAAGGATAGCTGGAAGACTATAAATAGTATCCGGTCGAGAACCTCCGGAATTCCGCAGAGCTGCTAAAGGAATTCTATATCCAGAATCTGAGAAAGCCGCAGCCCGAGTAGCTATAAAGTTAACGGATCCGGAAGAAAAAGAAGAACTGCGTCCGCCCTATCGGTATAGATACCGGTAAAAACAATCGAGATCGGCGAGCCTGGCTACCGTCCTCGTTAGCATCGTTCTTATTAGTAGGCTTAGCCGGACGGATAATAACGGCGAGATCGGGGACGGAGCTACCGGTCCGGTGCTCTTAGTAACGTCGGTCTGCCTTCGCCACTACCAAACCACCGGTTTGGCCGGTCGGATAATAAAGGCGAAGAACGAAGCCGACGCTACAGGGAGCAGCGTCGCGGTAGAACCTAAAGCTACGATAGAAAGAAAAAGAAGAAGAAACAGCGCAGCGGATAGATCTATATAGACCCCCGCAGCGGAGCACAGACTAGACACGTCGCAGCTTAGATAACTGCCGGACCCGACTAGATAGCTCTTCCGATCAGATAGATGCCGAGTAAAGACGTTAGATAACGATAATATAAGAAGAAAGAAGATAAAGAAAGGGGATAGCTTCGAAAAGCATAACAAAAAAAAAGAGATAGGAACAGATAAGTAAGCGGTCGAGGGCGACTGCTGGTAAGGGAGGGGGGTAGTGTTGCGGCGGCAGAAAGGGATAGGACTAAGTAATAGGGTGGACCCTTGGAATTTCGGCTCGGCCCTTCTAGACCGAGCCGGGCCTTAGCACACTGCCCCTAAAGCTCTTACCTACTACTATATAGATTCCTTTCCCTCCTTAGTTCTAGAGATAGTTATTAAAAAGGCTGTATTGAATTATATCTGCGTGCCCAGATTAGGCAGCAGCACGAATTCTACTGTACTACGAAACTGCTATTGCTAGTCCAGCAACAGCAACTACGACAATCCTCTAGGCAGCTCTTAACAGGAGCTACAAGGACCTAGATTGCGAGAGCCGAGCCCTTGTACAGCTTAATACTATAAAGTAAGGACGCAAGTCCGTATAGGAGTTCCTTGCAGAATACGACTAAACCCTAGCTAAAGTAGGAGGCCTCTGCTAGGAGGACAGGATAAAGGTTACTACCTTAGAAGTTAGCCTCTCTAGGGAGATTATAACAGGACTAGTAGGCGTTATGCAGCTAGCCTTATATAAGGCATTCTGTAATCTCCTTAGGATAATCGACGACTAACAGCGCAGGCTTAGACAGATAAGCTGCGCCTACAAACTACGCTAACCCCTCTATTAGCAGCAGGATGCTATAGACTAGGAACTAGCGACGACAACGAGAGTAGCGGCAGCCGTTACTATATAGCTAAGGGCCGACGCTAAGAGAGTGATCCGGGCACGCAGATATGATTCAATACGGCCTTTTTGATGACTATATCTCGAACTGAGGAGGGAAAGGAATCTATGTAGTGGCGGTGGTGGGCTTTGATAGAGGGTGGTGCCAAGGCCTGGCTCGGTCCGGAAGGGCCGAGCCGAAATCCAGGGTCCACCCTATCAATCCGTCCTACCTCTTTCCACCGCCGCAACACTACCCCCCTCCCTTACCAGCGGTCGCCCTCGACCGCTTAGTTACCCTATCTATCCGAAAACCTTTCTCCATTCCCTTTTTTTTTTTTTTTTTTTTTAATCCGTCGTCTCTTCCTTGAAAATCCCCTCTAACAGTAATGTTACCTCTTCCTTCTTCTATCGCTTCTTGAATCTCTTACGTTATCAACATCTGAAGTCCTTCACTTGGTCGTTTATGTAATCGGTGCGCCTGATCTGTGCTATCTGATCTAAGTCGTAGGTTATCTAAGCTGCGGCGTAGTTGGTCTGTGCTCCGGCGCGGAGGTCTATATAGATCTTTCCGCAGCGTCGTTTTTCTTCTTCTTCTTCTTTTCTACCAGATCCTCTACGCCGTCGCCGACCGGCCGCCTAGAGCTATAAATTCTATTACGATCGCCTTTATCGGCTTCCGCGCCGGTGGAGCGGACGTAGCTTTCTTCTCTCTTCCGGAATTGTCGACATTAGAGCCACGCCGGTTTTGGCTTCTTCGGGTTCCGCATGTAGAATTCTCTTAGCAGCTCCGCCGAATTCCGCAGGTTCTCGACCGGATACCATTTATAGTCTTCCGGCCACCCCTTCTACAAGATCCTCGCTTTAATGGACCCCCCCGTCTTCTTTACGTCCATTACGTCTTCTACCTCCTATTCTTCTTCTTTACCGTCTATCTTAACTGGTGGGGGTTCGGCGAACCCCTGTTCCGGAAGGCCGTCCTTAGGGTCCAGGCTTAGCAGATCGGAATAGAAGACATCGTGGATCCGGAACGATTTCGGCAGCTAGAGCCGATAGGTCACCGGCGACCTCTTTTCTATTATCTTGAACGGACCTACGTAGCGCAGGTTGAGCTTCGCGTTTCCTTTCAGCCTCAGGTTTCGCGTGTTAAGCTATACGTTTTGACCTTCTTCGAATTCTATTGGCGACCGGCTTCTATTAGTTCGAGTTACTATCTTCTTCTAAGCCGATTCTATCGCTTCTTTCGCCACTTTGATTGCTTCTTCCATCTGAGATCGTAGCGCTTCTGCCGCTGCGGCGGCGACTCTCTTCGACGACGTAGCAGTGGATAGTTCCGCAGAGCTGGGTTCTTTTAGCAGTTAAAAGCTTAGTCTCGGAAGACAACCGTGCGTTATCTCGAACGGCGCCAGTAACGTTGCTTCTAACTGTGCTGAGTTCGCGCAGAATTCGGCCATCGGCAACACCTTAACCCAATCTTCTTAATGATAAACCGCAGAAGGTTCGTAGGTATCGCTCTATCTTACGGTTAGCGACTTCAGACTAACCGTCGGTTTAAGGGTGAGCGGCTGTGCTGAGCTTTCTACGAATTCCGAGAACGTGGTTAATGGCTTTCTATACGTCGGCGGTGAATTAAGGACCCCTATCCGTAGTGATAGTGTCCGGCAGGCTATAGTGCTTCTACACGTATTGGATTAACATTCTCGCCGTTTCTTCCGCAGTAGTTCCTTCGGCTTTAGCTCGACAGGGGATGAAGTAGCGTTCTTTGCTTAGCCAATCTACTACATTGAGCGTAGCGTCGTAGCCGTTCGAGTCCGGCAGTCCGGTTACGAAATCCATCGTAATATGCTGCCACGGCTTCTCGGGGATCGGAAGTGGCTTTAGCAGACCGGCCGGAAGACCGTAACGTAGTTTCGCGGCTCTGCACACGTAGCAATTGGCGATAAATCGGTGGATCCGTTCCTAGATCCGCGGGAACTAGTAGATTGTCCTTATAGCTTCTATCGTCTTCTTTAAGCCGGCGTAGCCAACATCTATAGAGTTATAGACCAGTTGGACGACCTTAGTAATTAGTTCTTCCGGAACTATTAGCTTTCCGGAGCCTGTTCTGCCGAGCTTCTGTTGTTGATTGAGCCGTTCCACCTTCTCGTAGAGCGTCTCTTCCTTAGGGGCCGGTTCCACTGCGCAGACCCCTACCTCTTTCAACACCTCTGCGTCTACTATCTGCTCGGTCAACACCTTCTAGAACATGTTCGGATCTTCTTTCGCGCGGCTGGTCTTTCCATTTCTTCTCGTTAGCGCGTCGGCCTTTCCGTTTTAAGCCCCTGGTCGATAGGTAATCTTAAAATCGAACCCTAATAGGTAGGCGGCCTACTGTGCTTAACGTCGTAAGAGCTTCTGCGTCTTTATAAAGTAGGTCAGCGACTGGTGGTCCGTAAGGACCTGGACCGTGCTCTTTCCAGCTATAAGCTCCAGTTTCCACTCCTCGAAAGCCTGAATAATCGCTAGCAGCTCCTTATCGTAGATGGCGTAGTTCCGTTCAGCTTCCGTTATGGATTTGCTAAAGAAGGCCACTAGGTAAAGGGTCTCGCTATTGTCAGCGTATTGAGAAAGGACCCCTGCCGTTACTGTGTCGGAAGCGTCCGTTTCTACGTAGATCGTCTTTTCCGGTCGGAAGTGCGCTAGAACCGGCGCCGAGGCCACTGCCTCTTTTAGCCGTACGAAAGCTTCTGTGCACTTCTTATTCTATAGGCCTGCGGCCTCTTTCTTTAGCGCCTCGTTCAGGGGTCTCGCTATCTTGCTAAAGTCCTTAATAAACTGTCGGTAGTAGCTGCAGAATCCGAGAAACGCTCTGATCTGCGTAGTGTTTCCGGATTTCGGCTGCTTCTATTCCGCGACGGCAGCGACCTTCGAGGGGTCTATACAAATTCCGTTTCTTCCGACGATAAGACCGAGATACTTGACCTCCGTTTAATAGAACTCGCTCTTCTTCGTGTCCGCGTTCAATCCGACCTCGCGGAGCCTGGTTAGCACCTTCTTGATGTGGTCCGTATGCTGTTCTCTCGTTCCTTCGGTGTAGATAAGGATGTCGTCTAAGTAAATGGACACGAACCGTTCCAGCATGTCTATAAAGGTGTGGTTTATAAAGCGTTGCCACACTGCCGGCGCGTTAGTAAGTCCGAACGGCATCACCAACTACTTGAAATTGCCTATACGCGTCGCGAACGTCGTAAGATCTTCCGTTTGCCCTTCCTCGTTCCTTAATCGATAGAACGCTTAGCAGATGTCCAGCTTGCTGAACTACTTAGCCTTCGCTACGCGCTGTATAGTCTTATCTATTAGCGGCAGTAGATAGACGTCTCTCTTGGTAACCTCGTTAAGGCCTCGATAGTCTACGCAGAGTCGCAGACTACCCCCTGGTTTTCTTACGAAAAGAATCGGTAACGCATATTCGGCAGAACTCGGCGTAATAAACTTCTTCGCCAGGTTTTCGCGAACAAACACCTCTACTTAGTCCAGTTCCGCCGGCGACAGTCGTCTTAGGGGCTCGGTTCTTGGCAGCGTAGCTCCTTCTTTCAGCCGGATCTTGTTGTTATATTCCGGTTAATAGAGCGGCAGGAGGTTGGAGTCGGCCTTCGAGAAAACGTTAGCGTAACTATAGAGTTCTTTCGGTAGTACCTCCAGCGGATCTACTTCTTCTTCCGCTATTATCTTCCTGTAGTCTTCGATGTCTTTTATCGAGATAGCGTAAATCTTATTGTCCGGCGACTTTGCGAGGGTCGTTATAGCTTCTGAACTTATTATTCCGACAGTAACCGGGGGTTCGGAACGATCGGACGGAGCCTCTTTCGCGGACTCCGTAGCTTTCGGCTTGGCGGCAACGGTGGCGACCTTTCCGATAGTCCCTGCTCCGCTACCTAGGGTTTTAAACCTAATAGTTCCTTTATCTACGTTAACGATGGCTTTCTGGTTCTTTATCTATTTCTGCCCTATAATAATGTCAAACCTTCCGATATCCATAATTCGGAATGTCGCTTCCGTAGTGCGACCAGCCAGTGTAGTCCTTAGCGGCACGTAGTGCGTAACGCTTTCCGTGTCTTGTCCGTTGTACGCCGAAATCCGCGTCGGCGACGCCAGTTCCACTGGATAGCCGTATCTATTTATTAGCTTCCGGACCAGTCAGTAGTGGATCGCTGCGCCAATAAGAGCTCCGGTGTCGATAAAGGCTTTTAGCTAAAGTGGTTTGCTCGATCCGTTAAGGGGGTGGACAGTAATTGGAAGGATAATAGCTGTTTCCGTGTTCACTTCCACCGCCGCCGAGAGCGGATCGCTGCAGCTGTTGATGCTTTTCTTTCGTCGACGTAGTTCGCGTTAATGCCCTGTTGTCTATGCTAGATAGGGGGCCTATCCGTCCAGCTAGTCTTTTCCTATAATTCTTAGCTGCACGCCGCCGTCTACGCTGTTAGCATCGTTCAGAGCCGGCTCGATGACTTGAATTGTCTTTCTCGGCGGCTGCGGCTAAGGCTGCTTTATAACACGATACTCCTGCTTCTGCTTATCCGATGCTTGGCAGCTCGTAGCGATGTAGCCAGGCTTTCCGCATGCGAAACAGGTGGGGACGAACGACGGTCGCGGTACGTAAGGCGGCTGGGGGCCGCGTCGGAAGGGCGCGGGGGCTCTCGTCGGCTGCGCTAACGGCTTCTGAATCAGTTCGCGTGTCGTCGGTTTTCCGTACGCGTTCAAGTTTCTAGCAGTGACTCTCGCTTAATGCACGAAGCTCTGAAGGTCTTCGTCTTCTACTGACGCTATAGCTGCGGCGAGCTTAGGGCTCAGTTTCTGCCTTAGTAGGTGCAGCTGCTTATCTTCTGCTACTCTCGCTCTGATAGCGTATTTCCTAAACAGTCCGTAGAACTCTTCGAATGTCTAACGGTTCTGGTTAATCTTATCTAGCCGCTCGCGGGCCGTCTTCTTCCGGAAGGGGTCTCCGAAACGCTAGTCCAGCGCTTTAATAGCTTCGTCGGCCGTTACTTCTTCCAGGTCCGCTACTAGCGAAAAAGCTTTACCTTCTAATCGCGACTCCAGGTACGCCAATCTATCCTCTTCGCTGCTCGATGCGTGATCGCGGCTTATCTTGTTCTTGATCTTCTTCTTAAATGCCTCCTATGCTTTAGGGTCTCCGCTACCGAAAACAGGTAGGTCCGGCAGTGGCGTTATCGTAGTGCTACCTTAACTATAGGCTGCTAGTAAGGCAGTCTCCGCGTAGGTTTCTCGCCGCGGTAGCGGCGACGACTTCGCTGCTTCTATATCAGCTATCTGATTCTTTAGCGCCTTTAGCTGCGCCAGTCGATTCGACGCTTAGTGTTCCAACACGTCGACGATAGTCTCTGCCGATTCCTTCTCGGCCCTTACCGTCTCTACTTCCTCTCTTAGCTGTCTGTTTTCTTCCAGTGTTCTGTAGAACAGCGTCTTAATAAGGTCTATACTGTCGTAGACCTTTCCTATCCTATTCTTATTTACGTAGTTCTCTAGTTCCTCGATCGTACAGTCGTGGATCTTCTTGTATTCACTTATTCGTTCCTTAATCTCTGCGGTCTCTTCCGCTGTAAAACCTCTAATAACGATCTTATCGTTAACTACACTGGAGCGTCTGCTCGCTCTGTTAGTCTTTCTCTTTCCGCAGCGGCCTGTTACGCCGCTCTCTACCGCTAAGAAGCCTTCTATCTTCTTACAGTGCTGTAGGGGTTGTTGTTGGTATGTTGGTGAGTGCGCGTGCGTTATTCGGGTTTCCGGATGGTTTAACGGGCCCTTTCGCGCAGCGCAGGGTGTAGTGTAGAGAGTGAGTTCGAGATATAATGATCTGGGCACGCAGATATGATTTAATACAGCCTTTTTAATAACTATATCTCGAACTAAGGAGGGAAAGGAATCTATGTAGTGGCGGTGGTAGGCTTTGATAGAGGGTAGTGCCAAGGCCCGGCTTGGTCCGGAAGGGCCGAGCCGAAATCCAGGGTCCACCCCATTAATCCGTCCTACCTCTTTCCACCGCCGCAACAGAGAGCATAGTAGGTAGATACAGCTACCCTTAACAGAAAGAGGGCAGAAGGGAGCTGCTACTAGTACAGTTAGATAGGGCATAATGTACAGAATTGCGGGCTTTTGCTAGCAGAGAGACCTAGAAGACGGCCGGCTACTGCGAGGGTAGCAACTGCGGCACCCTAACCCAAGACCTAAGAGTTCCCCTCAGACGACGACGAGTTAGGAAAAGAGTAGCCTCTAAGCGAAGGCTCGGCTAGAGGCACATACGAGATAGATTGCCAAATTAAAGCACTACTTAGCTATCTTTTAAGAGCAACTACATAACGACTACGCTGTTTATTGTGCGACCTACGCTAAACGGGACTACTACTGCACGAACACTAATTAATACAGGGTGTTTAGTGTACAGAGTTATTAGCGAAAGCTTTATACAGAAACACTATATCGAGACAACCCCTACCGTACCTGTACGTATACTAGGCATTACCAGACGAGGACCGGACATTACCTATATAGTAAAAGTAACAATAGAGCTGCAAGGACACTACGAGCAGGACTTATACCTCTACGTCGTACAAGACAAGTTAGGGTATAACCTAATATTAGGGAAACTATAGATACAGCGCTAGAAGGGCAAGCTCGACGTCGGATAAGGATGCCTATACCTAGTAATCCGAGCACGCAGATGTAATTCAATACGGCTGTTTTAATAACTATATCTCGAACTAAGGAGGGAAAGGAATCTATACAGCGGTAGGTAAGGGCTTTAGGGGTAGCATGCTAAGGCCTAGCTCGGTCTAGAAGGGCTAAGCCGAAATTCTAAGGGTCTATCCTATTACTTAGTCCTACGCCTTTCTGCTGCTGTAACACTACCCCCCTCCCTTATTAGCAGTCGCCCTCGACTGCTTACTTATCCTTTCTGACTTGCCCTCTCTCTTTTTTTTTTTTAATTTGTCTTTCTTTTTCTTTTTCTCTTCTCTCTCTGCTTCTTCGTTTTCTTCTTCTGTCTAGTTCGCGGCTTCTTCCGCTAAAATTCTTCTTAAAGTCGACGTTAACCTCTTCTCTTTCTTCTATCTCGAACAACATCGTTCTTTTCGTCGTCTTCTTTCTTCTTATAAATCGTCGCTATCTGAAGTCCTTTACTTAGTATCTATCTAATAGGAGCTATCTGGCCTAAGCCGACAGCTATCTAAGCTATAGCATAACTGGCCTGTACGCTGCTGCAGAGGGTCTATAAGATCTAACACCTACAGTGCACTATCTCTTCTTCGTCTTTCTTCTTTACTAAGGCCTTAAGTGCTACTATAAGGCTGCTTTTAATGCGTCGGCTTCGTTCTTTGCTGTTATTATCTGTCTAGCAGGGGCCGGCAGTTAGTGTTGGCTAATTCGAGCATGTAGAAATAATTCAATACAGCTGTTTTTAATAACTATATCTCGAACTAAGGAATGGAAAGGAATCTATGTAGCAGTAGGTAAGGGCTTTACAGGGGTAGTATGCCAAGGCCTGGCTCGGTCTGGAAGGGCCGAGCCGAAATTCTAAGGGTCTACCCTATTACTTAGTCCTACCCCTTTCTGCTACTGCAACACTACCCCTGTTAAGGGGAAGCTAAGAGGTCGGAGGGAGGTCGGATATTAAAAGTCGAAGTAAGTAGGAGGAGTTGGA
>JACWNB010000120.1:0-16615 GCA_016165855.1 Pseudocercospora ulei
ACCTCTAGGCTGATCCGGGCACGCAGATATAATTCAATACAGCCTTTTTAATAAATATATCTTAAACTAAGGAGGGAAAGGAATCTATATAGTAGTAGGTAAGAGCTTTAGGGATAGTGTGCTAGGGCCCGGCTTAGTCCAGAAGGGCCGAGCCGAAATTCTAAGGGTCCCACCCTATTACTTAGTTCCACTCCTTTCTGCCGCCGCAATACTACCCCACTCCCTTACTAGCGGTCGACCTCGACCGCTTACTTATCTCTCTCTTTTTTTTTTTACATCGTCGCTATCTAATGTCTTTACTTGTCGTCTATCTGATCCGTACTATCTGGTCGGAGCCAGCGGTTATCTAAGCTGCAGTGTGACCAGTCTGTACGCCGCTACGGAGGTCTATATAGATCCGTCCGCAGCGCTGTCTCTTCGTCTTTTTTTTCTCTACTAAAGACCTTACCTACTGCAGGGCCGGCGGCGCCGACGCCGCTTTACTTGTTCGGGGCGGCGTCGTCGACCGTCGCGTCGAACCGGTAGTGGGTAGTGGCCGCGTCGAAGACTTTAACGAAGCGATTGCTACGATCGTCTTTATCGGCTTCTAAACCGATAGAGCAGACGCGGCTTTTCGAATCTTCTCTTTTTCCAGAATAATTAGCTTTAGGGCTACTTAGGCTTCGGCTTCTTCGGATTTCGCGTATAGAACTCCTTTAGCAGCTCTACCGAATTCCGGAGGTTCTCGATTAGGTACTATTTATAGTCTTCTAGCTACCCCTTCTACGAGAGCTTTGCTTTAATAGACCCCCTTATCTTTTTTACGTCTATTACGTCTTCTACCTCCTACTCTTCTTCCTTACTGTCTATTTCGACCGGCGGGGGTTCGGCGAACCCCTAATCCGAAAGGCCGTCTTTAGGGCCCAAACTTAACAGATCCGAATAAAAGACGTCGTAGATCCGGAACGATTTTCGGTAGCTAGAGCCGATAAGTTACTAGCGACCTCTTTTTCTACTATCTTTAAACGGACCTACGTAGCAGGGGTTAAGCTTGGCGTTTGCCTTTTAGCCTTAGGTTCTGCGTGTTAAGCTATACCTTTTGGCCTTCCTCAAATTCTATCGGCGACCGCTTTCTATTAGCTCGAGTTACTATCTTATTCTAGGCCGATTCTATTGCCTCCTTTCGCTACCTTAATCGCTTTTTCTATCTAAGATCGGAGAGCTTCTGCCGCGGCGGCAGCGACTCTCTTTAACGAGGTAGCAGTAGAAGATTCCGAGGAGCTAGGAAGATTTGTTCAGCGGTTAAAAGCTTATTCTCGGAAGATAACTATAAGTTATCTTAAACGGCACTAGTAAGAAAAAAAGAAAAAAAAAAAGGGTAGAAAAGGAACAGGAAGGTAGCCTCTAACCGTGCTAAAATGGGTGCAGAATTCAGCTATAGGCAACACCTTAACCCACTCTGCTTAATAATAACTGTAGAAGATTCGTAGATATTTCTCTATCTTGCAGTTAGCTACTTCTAACTGACTGTCGGTTTAAGGGTAAGCGGCTATGCTAAGCTTTCTACGAATTCCGAGAGCTTAGTTAATAGCCTTCTATATATCTGCAGTAAATTAAGGACCCCTATCCGTAGTAATAGTGTCCGGCAGGCTATAGTGCTTCTATACGTGCTGGATTAGCATTCTCGCTGTCTCTTCCGCAGTAGTTTCCTTTATCCTTAGCTCGGGTAGGGGATAAAGTAGCGTTCTTTGCTTAGCCGATCTACTACGTTAAGTATAGCATCGTATCTATCGGAATCCGGTAGGCTGGTTACGAAGTCTATCGTAATGTGCTGCTACAGTTTCTCGGGGATCGGGAGTAGCTTTAACAGACCGGCCGGAAGGCCGTAATGTAGCTTCGCGGCTCGGCAGACGTAGCAGTTAGCGATAAACCGGTATATCTGCTCGAAGATCTGCAGAAACCAGTAGATCGTCCTTACGGCTTCTATCGTCTTCTTTAAAGCTAGCGTAAACTAACATCCTTAGAGCTGTAGACCAACTGGATAACCTCTGTAATTAGTTCTTCTAGAACTATTAGCTTCCCTAAGCCGGTTTTCCCGAGCTTCTGCTGCTAGTTAAGCCGTTCTACTTTCTTGTAGAGCGTCTCTTCCTTGGTTAGCGGCTCTATCGTATAGATCACTACTTCTTTTAACACCTCGGTGTCTACTATCCGTTCGGTTAACACCTTCTGAAACATGTTCGGATCTTCTTTCGCGTAGCTAGTCTTTCTTTCTCTTCTCGTTAGCGCATTAGCCTTTCCATTTTAAGCTCTAGTTTGATAGGTAATCTTAAAGTCGAATCCGGATAAGTAGGCGGCCTACTAGACCTAACGGCGCGGTAGCTTTTGCGTCTTTATAAAGTAGGTTAGTAACTAGTAGTCTGTAAGGACCTGGACCGTGCTCTGTCTAGCTATAAGCTCTGGCTTCCACTCCTTGAAAGCCTAGATAATAGCTAATAGTTCTTTGTCGTAGATAGCATAGTTCCGCTTAGCCTCGTTTTTATAGACTTGCTAAAGAAAGCTACTAGATAGAGGGTCTCGTCGGCGTTATTATACTGCGAAAGGACCCCTGCTGTTACTGTATTGGATGCGTCTGTTTCTAAGTAGATTGTCTTTTCCGGTCGAAAGTGCGCCAGCCCTAGCGCTAAGGCTACCTCTTCTTTTAGTCGATTGAAAGCCTCTGTGCACTTCTTATTCTATAGGCCAGCTGCCTCCTTCTTTAACGCTTCGTTTAGGGGTCTCGCTATCTTGCTAAAGTCCTTAATAAACTGTCGATAGTAGCTGCAGAGTCTGAGAAACGCTCTGATTTGTGTAGTGTTTCCGGATTTCGGCTGCTTCTTTTCCGCGACGGCGGCGACCTTTAAGGGGTCTATCCGAATTCCTTCTCTTCTAACGATAAGACCGAGATATTTGACTTCTGTCTAATAGAACTCGCTCTTCTTTCGTGTCCGCGTTTAGTCCGGCCTTACAGAGTCTCTTTAGCACCCTCTTAATATAGTCCGTATGTTGCTCTCTCGTTCTATTAGTGTAGGTAAGGATGTCGTCTAAGTAGATAGACATAAACCGTTCTAGCATGTCTATAAAGGTGTAATTTATAAAACGCTGCTACACTGCCGGCATGTTAGTAAGTCCGAAAGGCATTACTAACTACTTAAAGTTGCCTATATGTATAGCGAATGTCGTAAGATCTTCCGTTTCTCCCTTCTCGTTCCTTAGTCAGTAGAACGCTTAGCGGATATCCAGCTTGCTAAACTACTTAGCCTTCGCTATACGCTGTATAATCTTATCGATTAGCGGCAGCGGATACACGTCTTTCTTAGTAACCTTATTAAGGCCTCGGTAATCTACGTACAGTCGGAGACTACCTCCGGGTTTCCGTACGAAAAGAATCGGTAATATATATCTAGTAGAGCTCGGCGTAATAAACTTCTTTGCTAGGTTCTCTCGAACAAACACCTCTACTTAGTCTAGCTTAGCTAGCGACAGTCTTCTTAGGGGTTCGGTTCTTAGTAGCGTAGCTCCTTCTTTTAGCCGGATCTTGTTGTTATATTCTGGTCGGTAGAGCAGCAGGAGGTTAGAGTCGGCTTTTAAGAACACGTTAGTGTAACTATAGAGTTCTTTTAGTAATACCTCTAATAGGGTTACTTCTTCTTCTGCTATTATCTTCCGGTAATCTTTAATGTCTTTTATCGAGATAGTGTAAATCTTACTGTCTAGCAACTTCGCTAGGGTCGTTAAAGCTTCTAAGCTTAGTATTCCGATCGTATCCGGAGGGTCGGGCCGTTCTATCGGATCCGCTTTCGATAGTCGTAACGTTCGGTTCTGTAGCGACGACGTTGACCGGTTCGACAGCAGCGACTCTACTCTGCTTAGTTTTTGAACCTAAGCGTTCCTTTACCTACGTCAATAACTGCCTTCTGGTTCTTTATATATTTCTGCCCTATAATAATGTCAAACCTTCCGATATCTATAATTCGGAACGTTGCTTCTGTAGTGCGACCTGCTAAGGTAGTCTTTAATAGCACGTAGTGCGTAACACTCTTAGTGTCTTATCCGTTGTATACCGAAATTCGCGTCGGCGACGCTAATTCCACTGGATAGCTGTATCCCTTTATTAGTTTTCTAAACCAACCGATAGTGGATCGCTGCTCTAATAAGAGCTCCAGTATCGATAAAAGCTTTTAGCTAGAGCGGTGGGCGTAACTTCTTAACAGGGTGGATCGTAATAGGAAGGATAATAGCGGTCTCTGTATTTACTTCTACCGCCGCTAAGAGTGGATCGCTACAACTGTTAATGCTTCCTTCTTCCGGTAGCGCGGATCGCGCTAGTGTCCTATTGTCTATACTGGATAGGGGGCCTATCTGTCCAGCTGGTCTTTTCCTAAGATCCTTAGTAGCACTCTACTATCTATACTGTTAGTGTCGTTCTAAGCTGGCTCGATGGCTTAGACAGTCTTTCTTAGCGGCTGCGGCTTCGTAGCACGATATTCCTGCTTCTGCTAGGCTGTCGCCGCCGGACATCTAGTAGCGATATAGCCAGGCTTTCCGTACGCGTAGCAGGTAGGGACGAACGACGAACGCAGCGAATAAGATAGCTGCTAGGCGGGGGCCTCGTCGGAAAGGTGTAGGGGATCGTGTTGTTGGCGTCGTCGATAGTTTCTAGTGCGATTCGCGCGATGCTGATTTCGCGTAAGCGCTCAGGTTTCTGGCAGTTACTCTCGCTTAGTGTACGAAGCTCTCGAGGTCTTTATCTTCTACTAAAGCTATAGCTGCGGCCAGTTCAGGGTTTAACTTCTGTCTTAGCAAGTGCAGCTGCTTATCTTCTAACACTCTGGCTCTAATAGCACATTTTCTAAACAGTCTATAGAACTCCTTAAACGTCTACCGGTTCTGGTTGATCTTACCTAGTTGCTTACAGGCTGTCTTCTTTCTAAAGGGGTCTCTAAAGCGTTAATCTAGCGCTTTAATCGCTTCTTTAGCATTTACCTCTTCTAGGTCTGCTACTAGCGAAAAAGCTTTACCTTCTAACTGCGACTCTAGGTAGGCCAGCCTGTCTTCTTTACTGTTTCCGGCATAATCGCGGTCTATCTTGTTCTTTATCTTTTTCTTAAATGCCTCCTAGTCCTTAGGGTCTCTACCTCTAGACGCTAGTAGGTCTAGCAGTAACGTTATTAAGGTGCTACCTTAACTGTAGGCCGCTAGTAAGGCAGTCTCTGCTTGTTCTTCTTAATGTAGTAGAGGCGCCGACGACATCGCTGCTTCTATCTTAGCTAACTAAGTCTTTATCGCCTTTAGTTGTGCTAGTCGATTCGCCGCTTGGTTTTCTAGCACATCGATAATAGTTTCAGCCGATTCCTTCTTAGCCTGCACTGCTTCGTTTTCCTCTCTTAACTGCCTCTTCTCTTCTAGGGTTCTGTAAAACAGCGTCTTAATAAGATCTATGCTATCGTAGACCTTCCCTATTTTGTTCTCGTTTACGTAGTCTTTAAGTTCCTTAAGCGTATAGTCGTAGATCTTCTTATATTCGGTTATTCGTTCCTTAATCTCTGCAGTTTCTTCCTTCGTAAAACCTCTAATAATAAACTCGTTATTAATAACGCTAGAGCGCCTACTCGCTCTGTTAGTCTTTCCTCTCCTGCTTCTGCTGCAGCCTGTAACGCCGCCTTCTACCGTTAAGAAGCTCTCTATAGCTGTCTTACGGTGCAGAGGGTTGTTGGTTTGGTGTGTGTGTACGCGTGCGTTATTCGGGTTGCCGGATGGTTCAACGGGCCCTTTCGCGTAGCGCAGAGTTAGTGTCGTAAGTAAGTCTAAGATATAATAATCCGGGCACGTAGATATAATTCAATACGGCCTTTTCAATAACTATATCTCGAACTAAGGAGGGAAAGGAATCTATATAGTAGTAGGTAAGGGCTTTAGGGGTAGTATGCTAAGGCCCGGCTCGGTCCAGAAGGGCCGAGCCGAAATTCCAGGGATCTACCCTATCACTTAGTCCCCCACCCCTTTCTGCTGCCGCAACACAGGCTTACGTTAACTATAACTAGATAAATTAGAACCGCCTCCTCCCTATAGTAGAGCTAGCTATTAACAGCTGTACGGCTAACGCTATAGGACTGTCCCTCTTCTTTATAACCTACAGGTACGACTACTCTAAGCGACGGATTAACAGAAACAGGAATATCGTGCCGCAAAGCTGCAGCCGCCAAGAAAGACTATCCAAGCTATTAAGCCGGCTCCGAACGACACCGACAGTTTAGATAGTAGAGTGCTACTGCGGATCTTAGGAAAAGACCAGCTAGACAGATAGGCCCCCTATCTAGTATAGACAGTAGGGCACTGACACGAACTACGTCGCCGGAAGAAGGAAGTATTAACAGCTGTAGCGATCCGCTCTTAGCAGCGGTAGAACTGAATGCAGAGACTGCTATTATTCTTCTAATTACGGTCTACCCCCTCGAAGGCTCGTATCGACCACTCCAACTAAGAGCTCTTATCGACACAGGAGCTCTTATTAGGGCAGCAATCCACTATCGACTAGTTCAGAAGCTAATAAACGGATATAGTTACCTAGTGGAATTAGCATCGTTAACGCGAATTTCGGCATACAACGGACAAGACACAGAGAGTGTTATGCATTATGTGCTACTAAGGACTACCCTAGCTGGACGCACTACGGAAGCGACGTTCCGAATTATAGACATCGGAAGGTTTAACATTATTATAGGACAGAAATAGATAAAGAACCAGAAAGCCGTTATTAACGTAGGTAAAGGCACACTCGGATTTAAAACCCTGCAGAGTAGCGTCGCCGCTGTCGAATCAGTTACCGCAGTTGCTACGAAACCAAACGTTACGACTATTGAAGCGATTCCAATCGATCGGCCAGACCCTCCGGACACGATCGGAATGCTAAGCTCGGAAGCTTTAACGACCCTCGCGAGGTCGCCAGACAGTAAGATCTATGCTATCTCAATAAAAGACATTAAAGACTACAGGAAGATAATAGCAGAAGAAGAAGTAAATCCGTTAGAGGTGCTACTAAAAGAGCTCTATAGCTACGCGGATATGTTCTCGAAAGCTAACTCCAACCTCCTGCCGCTCTACCGACCGGAATATAACAACAAGATCCAGCTAAAAGAAGGGGCCGCGTTGCCGAGAGCCGAACCCCTAAGACGCTTATCGCCGGCCGAGCTAGACTAAGTAGAAGTGTTTGTTTAAGAAAACCTAGCGAAGAAGTTTATTAAGCCAAGCTCTGCCGAGTATACGTTACCGATTCTTTTCGTCCGAAAACCCAGAGCTAGTCTCCGACTGTACGTAGACTACAGAGGCTTTAATAAGGTTACTAAGAGAGATGTGTATCTGCTGCCGCTAATCGATAAGACTATACAACGAGTAGCTAAAGCTATATAGTTTAGTAAGCTGGATATTCGCTAAGCGTTCTACTAACTAAGGAATAAGGAAGGGCAAACAGAAGATCTTACGACATTCGCTATATATATAGGCAATTTCAAGTAGTTGGTAATGCCTGTCGGACTTACTAACGCACCGGCAGTGTGGCAACGCTTTATAAACTACACCTTTATAGACATACTGGGAACAGTTCGTGTCTATCTATTTGGACGACATTCTTATCTATACTAATAGAACGAGAGAGCAACATACAGACTATATCGAGAAAGTTTTCTAGGCTCTGCGAGGTTAGATTAAACGCAGATACGAAGAAGAGCGAGTTCTATTAGACCGAGGTTAAATATCTCGGTCTTATCGTTAGAAGAGAAGGAATTCGGATAGACCCCTCGAAGGTCGCTGCCGTCGCAGAATGGAAGCAGCCGAAATCCGGAAACACTACACAAATCAGAGCGTTTTTCTCGGATTCTGCAGCTACTACTAACGGTTTATTAAGGACTTTAGCAAGATAGCGAGACCCCTAAACAAAGCATTAAAGAAGGAGGCCGCTGGCCTATAGAATAAGAAGTGCACAGAAGCTTTTAACCGGCTAAAAGAGGCAGTGGCCTCGGCGCTAGTGCTGGCGCACTTTCGACTAGAAAAGATAATCTACTTAGAAACGGACGCATCCGATACAGTAACAGCAGGAGTCCTTTCTTAGTATAATAATGCTAACGAGACCCTCTATCCAGTAGCTTTCTTTAGCAATCTATAAATAAGGCTAAGCGGAACTGTACTATTTACGATAAAGAGCTGTTAGCTATTATCCAGGCTTTCGAGGAGTAGAAGCCGGAGCTTATAGGCGACCTCTTTTCCACTATCGTAAACGGACCCGCGTAGCGCGGATTGAGCTTGGCGTTCCCTTTTATCCTTAACACACGGAACCTAAGGCTAAAAGGGAACGCCAAGCTCAATCCGCGCTACGCGGGTCCGTTTACGATAGTGGAAAAGAGGTCGCCTATAAGCTCCGGCTTCTACTCCTCGAAAGCCTGGATAATAGCTAACAGCTCTTTATCGTAAATAGTACAGTTCCGCTTAGCCTTATTTATAGATTTGCTAAAGAAAGCTACTGGATAGAGGGTCTCGTTAGCATTATTATACTAAGAAAGGACTCCTGCTGTTACTGTATCGGATGCGTCCGTTTCTAAGTAGATTATCTTTTCTAGTCGAAAGTGCGCCAGCACTAGCGCCGAGGCCACTGCCTCTTTTTAGCCGGTTAAAAGCTTCTGTGCACTTCTTATTCTATAGGCCAGCGGCCTCCTTCTTTAATGCTTTGTTTAGGGGTCTCGCTATCTTGCTAAAGTCCTTAATAAACCGTTAGTAGTAGCTGCAGAATCCGAGAAACGCTCTGATTTGTGTAGTGTTTCCGGATTTCGGCTGCTTCCATTCTGCGACGGCAGCGACCTTCGAGGGGTCTATCCGAATTCCTTCTCTTCTAACGATAAGACCGAGATATTTAACCTCGGTCTAATAGAACTCGCTCTTCTTCGTATCTGCGTTTAATCTAACCTCGCAGAGCCTAGAAAACTTTCTCGATATAGTCTGTATGTTGCTCTCTCGTTCTATTAGTATAGATAAGAATGTCGTCCAAATAGATAGACACGAACTGTTCCAGTATGTCTATAAAGGTGTAGTTTATAAAGCGTTGCCACACTGCCGGTGCGTTAGTAAGTCCGACAGGCATTACCAACTACTTTGAAATTGCCTATATATATAGCGAATGTCGTAAGATCTTCTGTTTGCCCTTCCTTATTCCTTAGTTAGTAGAACGCTTAGCGAATATCCAGCTTACTAAACTATATAGCTTTAGCTACTCGTTGTATAGTCTTATCGATTAGCGGCAGCAGATACACATCTCTCTTAGTAACCTTATTAAAGCCTCTGTAGTCTACGTACAGTCGGAGACTAGCTCTGGGTTTTCGGACGAAAAGAATCGGTAACGTATACTCGGCAGAGCTTGGCTTAATAAACTTCTTCGCTAGGTTTTCTTAAACAAACACTTCTACTTAGTCTAGCTCGGCCGGCGATAAGCGTCTTAGGGGTTCGGCTCTCGGCAACGCGGCCCCTTCTTTTAGCTGGATCTTGTTGTTATATTCCGGTCGGTAGAGCGGCAGGAGGTTGGAGTTAGCTTTCGAGAACATATCCGCGTAGCTATAGAGCTCTTTTAGTAGCACCTCTAACGGATTTACTTCTTCTTCTGCTATTATCTTCCTGTAGTCTTTAATGTCTTTTATTGAGATAGCATAGATCTTACTGTCTGGCGACCTCGCGAGGGTCGTTAAAGCTTCCGAGCTTAGCATTCCGATCGTGTCCGGAGGGTCTGGCCGATCGATTGGAATCGCTTCAATAGTCGTAACGTTTGGTTTCGTAGCAACTGCGGTAACTGATTCGACAGCGGCGACGCTACTCTGCAGGGTTTTAAATCCGAGTGTGCCTTTACCTACGTTAATAACGGCTTTCTGGTTCTTTATCTATTTCTGTCCTATAATAATGTTAAACCTTCCGATGTCTATAATTCGGAACGTCGCTTCCGTAGTGCGTCCAGCTAGGGTAGTCCTTAGTAGCACATAATGCATAACACTCTCTGTGTCTTGTCCGTTGTATGCCGAAATTCGCGTTAACGATGCTAATTCCACTAGGTAACTATATCCGTTTATTAGCTTCTGAACTAGTCGATAGTGGATTGCTGCCCTAATAAGAGCTCCTGTGTCGATAAGAGCTCTTAGTTGGAGTGGTCGATACGAGCCTTCGAGGGGGTAGACCGTAATTAGAAGAATAATAGCAGTCTCTGCATTCAGTTCTACCGCTGCTAAGAGCGGATCGCTACAGCTGTTAATACTTCCTTCTTCCGGCGACGTAGTTCGTGTCAGTGCCCTACTGTCTATACTAGATAGGGGGCCTATCTGTCTAGCTGGTCTTTTCCTAAGATCCGCAGTAGCACTCTACTATCTAAACTGTCGGTGTCGTTCGGAGCCGGCTTAATAGCTTGGATAGTCTTTCTTGGCGGCTGCAGCTTTGCGGCACGATATTCCTGTTTCTGTTAATCCGTCGCTTAGAGTAGTCGTACCTGTAGGTTATAAAGAAGAGGGACAGTCCTATAGCGTTAGCCGTACAGCTGTTAATAGCTAGCTCTACTATAGGGAGGAGGCGGTTCTAATTTATCTAGTTATAGTTAACGTAAGCCTGTGTTGCGGCAGCAGAAAGGGGTGGGACTAAGTGATAGGGTAGATCCCTGGAATTTCGGCTCGGCCCTTCTGGACCGAGCCGGGCCTTAGCATACTACCCCTAAAGCCCTTACCTACTACTATATAGATTCCTTTCCCTCCTTAGTTCGAGATATAGTTATTGAAAAGGCCGTATTGAATTATATCTACGTGCCCGGATTATTATATCTTAGACTTACTTACGACACTAACTCTGCGCTACGCGAAAGGGCCCGTTGAACCATCCGGCAACCCGAATAACGCACGCGTACACACACACCAAACCAACAACCCTCTGCACCGTAAGACAGCTATAGAGAGCTTCTTAACGGTAGAAGGCGGCGTTACAGGCTGCAGCAGAAGCAGGAGAGGAAAGACTAACAGAGCGAGTAGGCGCTCTAGCGTTATTAATAACGAGTTTATTATTAGAGGTTTTACGAAGGAAGAAACTGCAGAGATTAAGGAACGAATAACCGAATATAAGAAGATCTACGACTATACGCTTAAGGAACTTAAAGACTACGTAAACGAGAACAAAATAGGGAAGGTCTACGATAGCATAGATCTTATTAAGACGCTGTTTTACAGAACCCTAGAAGAGAAGAGGCAGTTAAGAGAGGAAAACGAAGCAGTGCAGGCTAAGAAGGAATCGGCTGAAACTATTATCGATGTGCTAGAAAACCAAGCGGCGAATCGACTAGCACAACTAAAGGCGATAAAGACTTAGTTAGCTAAGATAGAAGCAGCGATGTCGTCGGCGCCTCTACTACATTAAGAAGAACAAGCAGAGACTGCCTTACTAGCGGCCTACAGTTAAGGTAGCACCTTAATAACGTTACTGCTAGACCTACTAGGCGTCTAGAGGTAGAGACCCTAAGGACTAGGAGGCATTTAAGAAAAAGATAAAGAACAAGATAGACCGCGATTATGCCGGAAACAGTAAAGAAGACAGGCTGGCCTACCTAGAGTCGCAGTTAGAAGGTAAAGCTTTTTCGCTAGTAGCAGACCTAGAAGAGGTAAATGCTAAAGAAGCGATTAAAGCGCTAGATTAACGCTTTAGAGACCCCTTTAGAAAGAAGACAGCCTGTAAGCAACTAGGTAAGATCAACCAGAACCGGTAGACGTTTAAGGAGTTCTATAGACTGTTTAGAAAATGTGCTATTAGAGCCAGAGTGTTAGAAGATAAGCAGCTGCACTTGCTAAGACAGAAGTTAAACCCTGAACTGGCCGCAGCTATAGCTTTAGTAGAAGATAAAGACCTCGAGAGCTTCGTACACTAAGCGAGAGTAACTGCCAGAAACCTGAGCGCTTACGCGAAATCAGCATCGCGCGAATCGCACTAGAAACTATCGACGACGCCAACAACACGATCCCCTACACCTTTCCGACGAGGCCCCGCCTAGCAGCTATCTTATTCGCTGCGTTCGTCGTTCGTCCCTACCTGCTACGCGTACGGAAAGCCTGGCTATATCGCTACTAGATGTCCGGCGACAGCCTAGCAGAAGCAGGAATATCGTGCTACGAAGCCGCAGCCGCTAAGAAAGACTGTCTAAGCCATCGAGCCAGCTTAGAACGACACTAACAGTATAGATAGTAGAGTGCTACTAAGGATCTTAGGAAAAGACCAGCTGGACAGATAGGCCCCCTATCCAGTATAGACAATAGGACACTAGCGCGATCCGCGCTACCGGAAGAAGGAAGCATTAACAGTTGTAGCGATCCACTCTTAGCGGCGGTAGAAGTAAATACAGAGACCGCTATTATCCTTCCTATTACGATCCACCCTGTTAAGAAGTTACGCCCACCGCTCTAGCTAAAAGCTTTTATCGATACTGGAGCTCTTATTAGAGCAGCGATCCACTATCGGTTGGTTTAGAAACTAATAAAGGGATACAGCTATCCAGTGGAATTAGCGTCGCCGACGCGAATTTCGGTATACAACGGATAAGACACTAAGAGTGTTACGCACTACGTGCTATTAAAGACTACCTTAGCAGGTCGCACTACAGAAGCAACGTTCCGAATTATAGATATCGGAAGGTTTGACATTATTATAGGGCAGAAATATATAAAGAACCAGAAGGCAGTTATTGACGTAGGTAAAGGAACGCTTAGGTTCAAAACTAAGCAGAGTAGAGTCGCTGCTGTCGAACCGGTCAACGTCGTCGCTACAGAACCGAACGTTACGACTATCGAAGCGGATCCGATAGAACGGCCCGACCCTCCGGATACGATCGGAATACTAAGCTTAGAAGCTTTAACGACCCTAGCGAAGTTGCTAGACAGTAAGATTTACACTATCTCGATAAAAGACATTAAAGATTACCGGAAGATAATAGCAGAAGAAGAAGTAACCCTATTAGAGGTATTACTAAAAGAACTCTATAGTTACACTAACGTGTTCTTAAAGCCGACTCTAACCTCCTGCTGCTCTACCGACCAGAATATAACAACAAGATCCGGCTAAAAGAAGGAGCTACGCTACTAAGAACCGAACCCCTAAGAAGACTGTCGCTAGCTAAGCTAGACTAAGTAGAGGTGTTTGTTCGAGAGAACCTAGCAAAGAAGTTTATTACGCCGAGCTCTACTAGATATATATTACCGATTCTTTTCGTACGGAAACCCGGAGGTAGTCTCCGACTGTACGTAGATTACCGAGGCCTTAATAAGGTTACTAAGAAAGACGTGTATCCGCTGCCGCTAATCGATAAGATTATACAGCGTATAGCGAAGGCTAAGTAGTTTAGCAAGCTGGATATCCGCTAAGCGTTCTACTGACTAAGGAACGAGAAGGGAGAAACGGAAGATCTTACGACATTCGCTATACATATAGGCAACTTTAAGTAGTTAGTAATGCCTTTCGGACTTACTAACATGCCGGCAGTGTAGCAGCGTTTTATAAATTACACCTTTATAGACATGCTAGAACGGTTTATGTCTATCTACTTAGACGACATCCTTACCTACACTAATAGAACGAGAGAGCAACATACGGACTATATTAAGAGGGTGCTAAAGAGACTCTGTAAGGCCGGACTAAACGCGGACACGAAGAAGAGCGAGTTCTATTAGACAGAAGTCAAATATCTCGGTCTTATCGTTAGAAGAGAAGGAATTCGGATAGACCCCTTAAAGGTCGCCGCCGTCGCGGAAAAGAAGCAGCCGAAATCCGGAAACACTACACAAATCAGAGCGTTTCTCAGACTCTGCAGCTACTATCGACAGTTTATTAAGGACTTTAGCAAGATAGCGAGACCCCTAAACGAAGCGTTAAAGAAGGAGGCAGCTGGCCTATAGAATAAGAAGTGCACAGAGGCTTTCAATCGACTAAAAGAAGAGGTAGCCTTAGCGCTAGGGCTGGCGCACTTTCGACCGGAAAAAGACAATCTACTTAGAAACAGACGCATCCAATACAGTAACAGCAGGGGTCCTTTCGCAGTATAATAACGCCGACGAGACCCTCTATCTAGTAGCTTTCTTTAGCAAGTCTATAAACGAGGCTAAGCGGAACTATGCTATCTACGACAAAGAACTATTAGCTATTATCTAGGCTTTCAAGGAGTGGAAGCCAGAGCTTATAGCTAGACAGAGCACGGTCCAGGTCCTTACAGACTACTAGTTACTAACCTACTTTATAAAGACGCAAAAGCTACCGCGCCGTTAGGTCTAGTAGGCCGCCTACTTATCCGGATTCGACTTTAAGATTACCTATCAAACTAGAGCTTAAAATGGAAAGGCTAATGCGCTAACGAGAAGAGAAAGAAAGACTAGCTACGCGAAAGAAGATCCGAACATGTTTCAGAAGGTGTTTAACCGAACGGATAGTAGACACCGAGGTGTTAAAAGAAGTAGTGATCTATACGATAGAGCCGCTAACCAAGGAAGAGACGCTCTACAAGAAAGTAGAACGGCTTAACTAGCAGCAGAAGCTCGGGAAAACCGGCTTAGGGAAGCTAATAGTTCTAGAAGAACTAATTACAGAGGTTATCCAGTTGGTCTACAGCTCTAAGGATGTTAGTTACGCTAGCTTAAAGAAGACGATAGAAGCCGTAAGGACGATCTACTGGTTTCTGCAGATCTTCGAGCAGATATACCGGTTTATCGCTAACTGCTACGTCTGCCGAGCCGCGAAGCTACATTACGGCCTTCCGGCCGGTCTGTTAAAGCTACTCCCGATCCCCGAGAAACTGTAGCAGCACATTACGATAGACTTCGTAACCAGCCTACCGGATTCCGATAGATACGATGCTATACTTAACGTAGTAGATCGGCTAAGCAAAGAACGCTACTTTATCCCCTACCGAGCTAAGGATAAAGGAACTACTGCGGAAGAGACAGCGAGAATGCTAATCCAGCACGTATAGAAGCACTATAGCCTGCCGGACACTATTACTACGGATAGGGGTCCTTAATTTACTGCAGATATATAGAAGGCTATTAACTAAGCTCTCGGAATTCGTAGAAAGCTTAGCATAGCCGCTTACCCTTAAACCGACAGTCAGTTAGAAGTAGCTAACTGCAAGATAGAGAAATATCTACGAATCTTCTACAGTTATTATTAAGCAGAGTGGGTTAAGGTGTTGCCTATAGCTGAATTCTGCACCAATTTAGCACGGTTAGAGGCTACCTTACTAGTGCCGTTTAAGATAACTTATAGTTATCTTCCGAGAATAAGCTTTTAACCGCTGAACAAACCTAGCTCCTCGGAATCTTCTACTGCTACCTCGTTAAAGAGAGTCGCTGCCGCCGCGGCAGAAGCTCTCCGATCTTAGATAGAAAAAGCGATTAAGGTAGCGAAAGAGGCAATAGAATCGGCCTAGAATAAGATAGTAACTCGAGCTAATAGAAAGCGGTCGCCGATAGAATTTGAGGAAGGCCAAAAGGTATAGCTTAACACGCAGAACCTAAGGCTAAAAGGCAACGCCAAGCTTAACCCCTGCTACGTAGGTCCGTTTAAGATAGTAGAAAAGAGGTCGCTAGTAACTTATCGGCTCTAGCTACCGAAATCGTTCCGGATCTACGACGTCTTTTATTCGGATCTGTTAAGTTTGGGCCCTAAAGACGGCCTTTCGGATTAGGGGTTCGCCGAACCCCCGCCGGTCGAAATAGACAGTAAGGAAGAAGAGTAGGAGGTAGAAGACGTAATAGACGTAAAAAAAGATAAGGGGGTCTATTAAAGCAAAGCTCTCGTAGAAGGGGTAGCTAGAAGACTATAAATAGTACCTAATCGAGAACCTCCGGAATTCGGTAGAGCTGCTAAAGGAGTTCTATACGCGAAATCCGAAGAAGCCGAAGCCTAAGTAGCCCTAAAGCTAATTATTCTGGAAAAAGAGAAGAAAAGCCGCGTCTGCTCTATCGGTTTAGAAGCCGATAAAGACGATCGTAGCAATCGCTTCGTTAAAGTCTTCGACGCGGCCACTACCCACTACCGGTTCGACGCGACGGTCGACGACGCCGCCCCGAACAAGTAAAGCGGCGTCGGCGCCGCCGGCCCTGCAGTAGGTAAGGTCTTTAGTAGAGAAAAAAAAGACGAAGAGACAGCGCTGCGGACGGATCTATATAGACCTCCGTAGCGGCGTACAGACTGGTCACACTGCAGCTTAGATAACCGCTGGCTCCGACCAGATAGTACGGATCAGATAGACGACAAGTAAAGACATTAGATAGCGACGATGTAAAAAAAAAAAAGAGAGAGATAAGTAAGCGGTCGAGGTCGACCGCTAGTAAGGGAGTGGGGTAGTATTGCGGCGGCAGAAAGGAGTGGAACTAAGTAATAGGGTGGACCCTTAGAATTTCGGCTCGGCCCTTCTGGACTAAGCCGGGCCCTAGCACACTATCCCTAAAGCTCTTACCTACTACTATATAGATTCCTTTCCCTCCTTAGTTTAAGATATATTTATTAAAAAAGGCTGTATTGAATTATATCTGCGTGCCCGGATCAGCCTAGAGGT
>JACWNB010000121.1:0-16473 GCA_016165855.1 Pseudocercospora ulei
CAATACACAGAACCTACAGTCTATTACTATCCGCAAAGCCAGCATTATAATTCACTATATATACACTAAGCAGAAGAACGTAACTAGGCAGACGAACAACAACATCTGATTCCTATTTAGCCTCCTTAAACAAGTTCTTCTCGACTTCCTTACCCTCGTCTAGCTATTCTAGGAACTCTTGTTTAGCTAGACACACCCTACCGTCGAGTTCTGTCCGTTCCTATAGACATCCTATAACAAAGTATAGGAATAGCAAAGGGTAAGCAACAATCTTTAGTCTACTATAGTCCTCGCTAGTTTAGACCGGTTCGGTATAAGGGTTTGGCACTACCTAAACTGTCGCTATCGTTAAGCGCTACTTTAACAGGTACGCCGACCTGTTCGACACTAACCTTAATAAGGACAATCCCGACGTTGCTAGAGGATCCGACATAGCCGCTATTATAGCTAAATAGCGCAATTACACTGTCTAAACTGCCAACTAACAGTACGCTAACTTGCTGTTCGGAGCGGCTGCTAACCTCTAGGACGCTGCCGTCGAGGGAGGCCGGGACGCGTCCCGACTATAGCAGAATTTTCTCGACGTCCCTCGCCTCTTACCCTAGGTTGGGAAGGTGTATGCCTAGCCGGCCCTATCGCTCGTCCAGCGTCTTAAGTTCAACCATCGCTCTGTACAGTGCGTCTACAGCCTCCTAGACCTTCTGTCCTAGGCCTGCGATATATACTACTAACTAGATATGCAATAGAAGAGCGAGGGGCAGGCAGAGGCTATAGCAGCTGTAGCATCTCTCGAGTGCCGGCTCGTCGTTATCCTCCCTACTAGCGCTGGCAAGAGCCTACTGTTTATAGTCCTGTATACGATGCCTAGGGCCTACACTACTGTACTAGTCCTCCTACTTGTCGCCCTCTGGATTAATATGTAGGCGCGACTCGTCGAGCGATCTATCGAGCACACTGTATAGGCACTAGGAACTACTACTAGCGCCCTACTCGTTATCGTTAGCGCTAAGGCGGCCTGCTTCTAGGAATTCCTAGGGTAACCTTGCACGCCTCGCTGTCCAGCGTCGACTCGACTAGATCGTTATTAACGAATGCCACTTTACCGTTACTGCTATGCTATACCGCCCCTGCTTCTATAACTTTGCCGAGCTAACTAAGTTTACTATACAAATCCTCTATCTAACCGCGACCCTCCCCTCTACTATGCAGGCCGAATTTGAGCGCAATAACCAGTTAAGCCTGCCCTGGGTTATCCGCTGCAGCACTAACCGAACCAACATTGTCTATCGAATCGAAGGTTAGCCCTCGATCTACTACATTTATAGCGTAGGCTGTCGCCCGGATCTGCTGGTACCGCCGTATATATACGACGACAGAGGAGTCTACCTACTGTATCCTTATCTTTGTACAGACTCGCCTTACAGCAGAAAGGCTTGCCTAGGACATAGGGTACCTATTTATTACATCCTAGAGCGGCGGGCCTAACGAGAAGGCTGCGATCCTAAATACCTAGCTCGCATATACGGCTAATCTATACCGTCGTCGCTACGCTAGCGCTTAGAGAGGGGTTTAACAGCCCTAGCGTCCGCTGTGTTATCTACGTCGAACCCCTGTATTCCTTACTCGAATTCGCCTAGGGCTTAGGTAGATATAGTCGGGACGGACGCTGGGCGTACTCTACCGTCCTCTTCGATCCCGATACCTCTAACTAGCACTCGCTAGACTGCACCGAATACGCCTTTAAGCATCGAGATAAGAGGGCCGAGGCTCCCTAGTAGTTGCAGAGGGAAACATCGGCGATGCGACGATATCTCGGCTATAGGGAATGTAGTTGCCTTACCCTGTCTACCTATCTCGACGGTCTCGACCTACAAGTCTCGTATACAAGTGGTCCGAGAGGACAAGAGCCGTACGAGTTTTGCACGAGCTACTATAGGGAATCGTTCCCTAACTATGCTATAGACAACTAGGTAGCGGTTACCGCTAGTTAACAACTAGTTAACTATATAACACCTGTCGCCGACTACCCAATGTCTACTGCCGAACACCCTATGCCCTATCAACCTACGCACGCCGCCGACTATCCTATGCCCGACTATCCTATGCCTGCCGCCGACTATCCTATGCCTGCCGCCGACTATCCTATACCTGCTGCTAACCTCTATACTACCGACTACCCTATGCCCGATACCGACTACCGACTGCCAACCGCTAACTGTATACTACCGACCGCTAACCGCGCCCAGCCGACTGCCAACTACTATATACATACCCTCGACCGCCCAGTATCTACTGTCGAGCGATAGGTGTCCAACGCTTCTGCTAAACAGTCTATCGCTACTAGGCAATACTATAACCAAACCCGCTAAGATAAAGTGTACCGTATAAACTTAGAGCGCAACCTTACCGCGTTACACCGCTGTCCGTATTGTGTTACCGCACATCTCGAAGATAGCGGTTACTTATTCGATAAGTGTCGATACTTCGCCAGTATAATTAGACACAAGAAGGCTACTTAGAAGCGGAAGAACTAACAGCCTGTCCCTCGATACTATGCCTGCTACTACTGCTTTTTCCCTTAGGCTATATGCAAGAGTTAGCAATAAGAGACGAAAGCACAAGGGTGCCGGTTTCGAGATATCTTCTGGCCGTTAATTGTCGGAGCCTATAAGAGTAACACAGTCGGTCGCGCTTAGCTCGAGGAACAGTTCCAAGAAAAGCTACTAGACATCGAAAAGTATCTCGACTAGGCGATAAGCGGTACTAGGTTCTGCCGCTAACAGGCTATTAACAGCATATATGTATGCGTAGCTGTCCTCGAGTTCCTAAATAACAAGTAGGCCTAGGCTACTATCTACACTATATGTATATTAGGTTCGGAGTCGATCGTAGTAAAGGGTTAGGCTCGGGCACTCTAAAGCGGGTTTGTATATAACAAGCCAGAAATAGAAGGACACAATGCAAAGTGGCTTTCCAATTAGAAGACAAATATACAATGCAAAGTAGCTTTCCAATTGGAACAGAAACATACAATGCAAAGTAGTATTCCAATTAGAAGACAACTACACTAGCATACAGACAGTCCAGTATACGCATAGGAACCTACAGCCGGCGTCGACCCCTCTAGCAGCTATCGGCAACCTATATATGTTCTAGGCATATATACTAACTGCACTTCCAAAATGACAAGTAGGCCTAGGCTACTATATACACTATATATATGTTGGGTTCGGAGTCGATCGTAGTAAAGGGTTAGGCTCGGGCACTCTAAAGCGGTTTGTATATAACAAGCCAGAAATAGAAGGACATAATGCAAAGTAGCTTTCTAATTGGAAGACAAATATACAATGCAAAGTGGCTTTCCAATTAGAAGACAAACATACAATGCAAAGTGGCATTCCAATTGGAATAGAAACATATAATGCAAAGTAGCATTCCAATTAGAAGACAACTACACCAGTATATAGACAGTCCAGTACGCGAACAGGAACCTACAGCCGACGTTAACCCCTCCGGCAGCTACCGGCAACTTATGTATGTTCCAGGCACATATGCCAACTGCACTTCTAATTGGAAGACACATCTACGAACTGCACTTCCAACTAGAAGACACTTCTGCTAACTGCACTTCTAATTGGAAGACCGACTTCTATATCTTCTAATTAGAAGCGCACTCTGCAGCCGAAGCCGCTAGCCTAAACAGCCAGGCCGACCGCCTATGCCAGGTAGAGGGTGTAACCGAAATATTAGGTACAGGTGCTAACCGCGACTCTAAATAGAAGACTACTGTGCATTCCCTAGGTCAATCTTCCAATTAGAAGGACACTTTGCAATCGAGACTAACAGGTCGAACAGCCGGCCTACTATAGCCTACTATTATAGGCTGCGTCCAGCGACGGAGGACCTAACTACTGTCTAGCAGTATGTCGACCCTCCAACGACGAGCACACCCGAATTGGAAGGCCGACACAGCTACCTAGCGCTACCTGCTACCCAGCGCCAACCTGCCACCGAGAAGAGCTTACAGCTGCCGAGACTGACTACTAGGCACGACACTCGAGTGCTATAGCAAGTTGCGCACCGTGCTTCAAATTGGAAGTTTATCAGTTTATCCGAAAACAGCCTTACTGCCTGTCTATTTAGAAACCCACTTAGCAACTAAGGCTAACTAAGAGACTTAGGCTTAAACTGGAAAAGGCCGAATCCGTCCGCGCTAACAAAGAAAATACGTTATTGGTACGCCGTTCCATACAACAAGGTAAAGCCTAAGGCTACCGCACGCTCTACCTTACTTTACTTTGCTATATGTAAGACGACGCTAGTTATTTCTTATATGCAGGTTATGCGCAGCGTCTACGTACAGGCCACACGCCGACCAAACACGCTATTAACAAGTTTACCTAACTGACGCTGTCAGTGGGTCCAGAAGGTTCCGCGGCGTCCTCTGTAAGCAAGCACCTTACCTGCATACAAAGCAACCTGCTGCTTCGAGACAATAAAGAGCGAAAGCGGCACTAATAAGCCTATCACCTTTTACAATAGTAAGAAGCAAACCGCGCTAGGCCCAACCTTACATGCAGGGCTGAACGGTCGAGCTGGTCCAAGCGCCCTATACAGACCTACTAATATCAACCTTCGCCTCTTCTTTAACTTTCCTTTTCTACTACACTCGTATTTTGGAACCACTACTACTACTACTACTAGCCACCACCACTACTAGCAGCTACTACTACTAGCACTACCACTACTAGCACTACTACCACCACTACCACTACTAGTAGCTACTACTACTAGCAGCCACCATTACTAGCAGCTACTACTACTAGCGGCCACTACTACTAGTAGCTACCACCACCCCTAGCAGCTACCACTAGAAGAACAAGAGACAAGTTCCAACTAGAACGCCAGTCTGCACTTTTCGTTACTGCCTATTCTGCGCCTTAGATTTGCAGACCGTCCTAAGCGATTTTTTTCTACTAACGTACTGCAACTGTCTACCTACTAAGCAGCATAGCTAGAACAACCTTTACCCTAAACTCGATAAAGGGCAAGGGCAAGCGAGCTGCGCCTAGATCGCCCCTATCCCCCTTACCGGCTAAGAAGCGTACAAAGCCTAGCACTAACTAAGACCCTAAGACCCCTAAGGCTAAGCGTAGCTGTCGAAAGGCTACAGGCAACGACACACTAGCTACCTAGCAACACCTGACTATAGACCCCGAGCAGCGTCGCTAAGAGGCGAAGACAGAGTATATAGCTTAAATCCAGGCCTACCTCGCCTAACTCCGCACTACCAGGAAGCTTATCCTACTCGAACCCGCGCTACAGCATCTATGTATATAAATACAACATGGGATTCCTAGACAAAAACGGCAAGATGTTAGGCTACTAGGGCTTCTACCTATACGATAAGTTCCTGGAGTTTGTCGAGGCTATCCGGCCTGTCGCCGAAAACATGCACCCGCTAGTTTCTACGAGGTATGTTAAGCCCTCTACGCTCTTACAATCTACTTCTACGTAAGAAGCCTGCAACTTAAGCTTCTAATTAGAACTTTTAAGGCCCCCCCCCTGCGCTCCTACAATCTACTTCTATGTAAGAAATTTGCAACTTAAGCTTCTAATTGGAACTTTTAAGGCCTGCACCAGAGTTCCAATTAGAAGCGCAGGTTAGACTGCTATTTCTATATACGCCAGAGTTCCAATTGGAAGCGCAGGTTGCACTGCTATCCCCTATATACACCAAGTTCTAATTAGAAGCGCAGGTTGCATTGCTACCCCCTATATGTACCAGAGTTCTAATTAGAAGCGTAGGTTGTATTGCTATCTAATATATTCCCCTTACTAACCTTCTAATTAGAAGGGCATGTTGCAGCTAAACCTGTTACTTTAAGGCTTTATAGGCGAATGCTAACGAGTATAGGACAGGTTTAGGACCCAGACAGAGGCAGGCACTGCGTCTAACAAGCCTAAAGACCGAAGCTGGACGACGCTTAACCTAAAGGCTATTATAGCCTATATCTAAGACAAAGCGCCTAACACTTTTACCGCCGAGATGATCCGCAGCACAGAGTCCCTAGTGCCCGCCGCCTATTACGGCAATATAATAATTACTATCTACGTCCTCTAAGCGGTATAGCGCATCTAAGAGCAAGCCGGAGCACACTACGTCTAGAAGTACGTCTTAACCGAAACGCCTACGCTAGACAACGTATATACCTTCGCTTCCCTCTAGGACTAGCCTGTTAGTAGGGAGGTGCTCTATCGACTTATAAGTATTGTTAACTACTTCCTGCACTGTACTATAAGGAACAAGGGCGCGGCTACCTAGGCTACTAAGCTTAACTAGAAGTCGATCTCGTACTAGCCTATAGCATATGCGCCCCCTAACGCTGCTGTCCGGAACACGATCGAGCAACAAGAACAGCAGGACCGACTGCTGTATATGCTCCTAGGCGAGGAAGAGACGGAGGACCTAGACAAGTAGATCTAGGAATACAACGAGACTATCGTCGATCCGGCCGACAATAGGAAGATCTTCGCGGAGTTAGATCGCGAGAACGGTGTATTTAGGGGCAAGGTCCAACCTATCGCTTCCAGCCTCGCGGATTAGGACTTACACTACCGCTATGCGTTTATAGACACACTTACAAAGGATGTGCACGTTGTGTTCGATTCGTCTAGCACAGTTAGCCTAAGGAACATGCATCTTATTAAGGACAGTAATGTCCGCGCATAACGCTTTATAACTACGAACACGGCCGACGTGCTGGAGAGCAGCGACGGCGTCCCAGATTCCGCGGATCCCTTGCATAGTGCCGCCTAGGCCGCTAACTGTATATTTAACTAGCTTAACCAGCAGATAAACGACAAGGACCGCTAAGCCGCCAACCTTTAAGGAAGCCTGCGCTATGCTTAAGCTCGAAGTAGAAGAGGGTCTCGCCGAAAGGGACCCTATTTTAGGGCACTTCTTTAGCATCAAATTCAAGGGTCTGGGACTGAAGCTGTAGCAGCCCTAGGCAATCGCCTAGATCGTAGAAATGTGGCAGAGCCTGCTTAAGGGCTGCATCCTAGGCGACGACGTAGGACTCGGCAAGACCGTCGTTATCCTGTGCGCCCTCCTAGCCTAGAAAGACAAGATTACAGAGGCGAGAGAGATATAGGACCGTAAGTAACTAACTCTTATGCAAAGTGGACTTCCAATTGGAATATGCCGACTATAGGGGTCGGTGGACTTCCAATTGGAACACGCCGACTATAGGGTTCGGTAGTCTTCTAATTGGAAGTCCACTTTGCAATCTTTCCTTTGGTCGTTAGGTCTTCTATTTAGAAGTCTACTTTGCAATCTTTCCTTTAGTCGTTAGGTCTTCTATTTGGAAGTCCACTTTGCAATCTTTCCTTTGGTCGTTAGGTCTTCTATTTAGAAGTCCACTTTGCAATCTTTCCCTTTAGGCTAGGTCAGAGCTAACATCTCCTATAGGCAGCCTGGACGAGCTACTCCGCGTAGCACCTAAGAGTCTAAGCAGTCTCTACGACGATAGCGACGCAGAGCTATCCGCCCTTTTTGCTAACGCCTGGCAGCACTGCTGTATCCGAGCCGATATCCGCCAGAGATACATAGATGAGCATAGGGCTCGTCTACAGTATGCCCTATATGTACTAGCTTGGCCCTAACACTGCCTGTTAACGCCTAGGTCGACGACATTTGTACGTACTTCTAGGACCCCCAGCGCCGCATTAGGCTATATATATATGTTAACGTTAGCGCAAAGTACGCCTAGCATTACACTTCGATTCCTAAGACGAATAAGGGCTTAATCGAGTTCTGCGACAGGCTAGACTACAACAACCTAGAGACTGCCAGCACCTTTGTTATTACAACTAAGGACGCCTTTATGCAAAAGAACCTAAAAGCTAGGCTACAGTACTAAGCCCAACACTAGTACTCCTGCGCCGGCTACAGCTCCCAGGTGCCAGACGGTTAAGATAAAGATAATAATGCCGAACCTGCCGCCGCTACCTAGAACGAAGAGGAGCTAGGCGAACAGGACGAAGAAATAGACTTCGCGACTAACGGGTCTAATAACACGTAGCTTTTGGAGGGTTAGAGAGCTACCTCCCCTAGGATCCTTATTGCAGACAAGGGTTATTATTATAAGAACAAGATAGCGCTGGCAGTCGGACGCGCTGTACCGGCTGTTAGGCAAGGACATGCGCCTAGTAATAGCAACGGCTACGCTAGTAGACCTGCAGAATAGTGTAGCCGTTGCTATTACTAGGCGCATGTCCTTGCCTAACAGCCGGTACAGCGCGTCCGACTGCAGCGCTATCTTGTTCTTATAATAATAACCCTTGTCTGCAATAAGGATCCTAGGGGAGGTAGCTCTCTAACCCTCCAAAAGCTACGTGTTATTAGACCCGTTAGTCGCGAAGTCTATTTCTTCGTCCTGTTCGCCTAGCTCCTCTTCGTTCTAGGTAGCGGCGGCAGGTTCGGCATTATTATCTTTATCTTAACCGTCTGGCACCTGGGAGCTGTAGCCGGCGCAGGAGTACTAGTGTTGGGCTTAGTACTGTAGCCTAGCTTTTAGGTTCTTTTGCATAAAGGCGTCCTTAGTTGTAATAACAAAGGTGCTGGCAGTCTCTAGGTTGTTGTAGTCTAGCCTGTCGCAGAACTCGATTAAGCCCTTATTCGTCTTAGGAATCGAAGTGTAATGCTAGGCGTACTTTGCGCTAACGTTAACATATATATATAGCCTAATGCGGCGCTGGGGGTCCTAGAAGTACGTACAAATGTCGTCGACCTAGGCGTTAACAGCAGTGTTAGGGCCAAGCTAGTACATATAGGCATACTGTAGACGAGCCCTATGCTCATCTATGTATCTCTGGCGGATATCGGCTCGGATACAGCAGTGCTGCCAGGCGTTAGCAAAAAGGGCGGATAGCTCTGCGTCGCTATCGTCGTAGAGACTGCTTAGACTCTTAGGTGCTACGCGGAGTAGCTCGTCCAGGCTGCCTATAGGAGATGTTAGCTCTGACCTAGCCTAAAGGGAAAGATTGCAAAGTGGACTTCTAAATAGAAGACCTAACGACCAAAGGAAAGATTGCAAAGTGGACTTCCAAATAGAAGACCTAACGACTAAAGGAAAGATTGCAAAGTAGACTTCTAAATAGAAGACCTAACGACCAAAGGAAAGATTGCAAAGTGGACTTCCAATTAGAAGACTACCGAACCCTATAGTCGGCGTGTTCCAATTGGAAGTCCACCGACCCCTATAGTCGGCATATTCCAATTGGAAGTCCACTTTGCATAAGAGTTAGTTACTTACGGTCCTATATCTCTCTCGCCTCTGTAATCTTGTCTTTCTAGGCTAGGAGGGCGCACAGGATAACGACGGTCTTGCCGAGTCCTACGTCGTCGCCTAGGATGCAGCCCTTAAGCAGGCTCTGCCACATTTCTACGATCTAGGCGATTGCCTAGGGCTGCTACAGCTTCAGTCCCAGACCCTTGAATTTGATGCTAAAGAAGTGCCCTAAAATAGGGTCCCTTTCGGCGAGACCCTCTTCTACTTCGAGCTTAAGCATAGCGCAGGCTTCCTTAAAGGTTGGCGGCTTAGCGGTCTTGTCGTTTATCTGCTGGTTAAGCTAGTTAAATATACAGTTAGCGGCCTAGGCGGCACTATGCAAGGGATCCGCGGAATCTGGGACGCCGTCGCTGCTCTCCAGCACGTCGGCCGTGTTCGTAGTATAAAGCGTTATGCGCGGACATTACTGTCCTTAATAAGATGCATGTTCCTTAGGCTAACTGTGCTAGACGAATCGAACACAACGTGCACATCCTTTGTAAGTGTGTCTATAAACGCATAGCGGTAGTGTAAGTCCTAATCCGCGAGGCTGGAAGCGATAGGTTGGACCTTGCCCCTAAATACACCGTTCTCGCGATCTAACTCCGCGAAGATCTTCCTATTGTCGGCCGGATCGACGATAGTCTCGTTGTATTCCTAGATCTACTTGTCTAGGTCCTCCGTCTCTTCCTCGCCTAGGAGCATATACAGCAGTCGGTCCTGCTGTTCTTGTTGCTCGATCGTGTTCCGGACAGCAGCGTTAGGGGGCGCATATGCTATAGGCTAGTACGAGATCGACTTCTAGTTAAGCTTAGTAGCCTAGGTAGCCGCGCCCTTGTTCCTTATAGTACAGTGCAGGAAGTAGTTAACAATACTTATAAGTCGATAGAGCACCTCCCTACTAACAGGCTAGTCCTAGAGGGAAGCGAAGGTATATACGTTGTCTAGCGTAGGCGTTTTCGGTTAAGACGTACTTCTAGACGTAGTGTGCTCCGGCTTGCTCTTAGATGCGCTATACCGCTTAGAGGACGTAGATAGTAATTATTATATTGCCGTAATAGGCGGCGGGCACTAGGGACTCTGTGCTGCGGATCATCTCGGCGGTAAAAGTGTTAGGCGCTTTGTCTTAGATATAGGCTATAATAGCCTTTAGGTTAAGCGTCGTCCAGCTTCGGTCTTTAGGCTTGTTAGACGCAGTGCCTGCCTCTGTCTGGGTCCTAAACCTGTCCTATACTCGTTAGCATTCGCCTATAAAGCCTTAAAGTAACAGGTTTAGCTGCAACATGCCCTTCTAATTAGAAGGTTAGTAAGGGGAATATATTAGATAGCAATACAACCTACGCTTCTAATTAGAACTCTGGTACATATAGGGGGTAGCAATGCAACCTGCGCTTCTAATTAGAACTTGGTGTATATAGGGGATAGCAGTGCAACCTGCGCTTCCAATTGGAACTCTGGCGTATATAGAAATAGCAGTCTAACCTGCGCTTCTAATTGGAACTCTGGTGCAGGCCTTAAAAGTTCCAATTAGAAGCTTAAGTTGCAAATTTCTTACATAGAAGTAGATTGTAGGAGCGCAGGGGGGGCCTTAAAAGTTCTAATTAGAAGCTTAAGTTGCAGGCTTCTTACGTAGAAGTAGATTGTAAGAGCGTAGAGGGCTTAACATACCTCGTAGAACTAGCGGGTGCATGTTTCGGCGACAGGCCGGATAGCCTCGACAAACTCCAGGAACTTATCGTATAGGTAGAAGCCCTAGTAGCCTAACATCTTGCCGTTTTTGTCTAGGAATCCCATGTTGTATTTATATACATAGATGCTGTAGCGCGGGTCGAGTAGGATAAGCTTCCTGGTAGTGCGGAGTTAGGCGAGGTAGGCCTGGATTTAAGCTATATACTCTGTCTTCGCCTCTTAGCGACGCTGCTCGGGGTCTATAGTCAGGTGTTGCTAGGTAGCTAGTGTGTCGTTGCCTGTAGCCTTTCGACAGCTACGCTTAGCCTTAGGGGTCTTAGGGTCTTAGTTAGTGCTAGGCTTTGTACGCTTCTTAGCCGGTAAGGGGGATAGGGGCGATCTAGGCGCAGCTCGCTTGCCCTTGCCCTTTATCGAGTTTAGGGTAAAGGTTGTTCTAGCTATGCTGCTTAGTAGGTAGACAGTTGCAGTACGTTAGTAGAAAAAATCGCTTAGGACGGTCTGCAAATCTAAGGCGCAGAATAGGCAGTAACGAAAAGTGCAGACTGGCGTTCTAGTTGGAACTTGTCTCTTGTTCTTCTAGTGGTAGCTGCTAGGGGTGGTGGTAGCTACTAGTAGTAGTGGCCGCTAGTAGTAGTAGCTGCTAGTAATGGTGGCTGCTAGTAGTAGTAGCTACTAGTAGTGGTAGTGGTGGTAGTAGTAGCTAGTAGTGGTAGTGCTAGTAGTAGTAGCTGCTAGTAGTGGTGGTGGCTAGTAGTAGTAGTAGTAGTGGTTCCAAAATACGAGTGTAGTAGAAAAGGAAAGTTAAAGAAGAGGCGAAGGTTGATATTAGTAGGTCTGTATAGGGCGCTTGGACCAGCTCGACCGTTCAGCCCTGCATGTAAGGTTGGGCCTAGCGCGGTTTGCTTCTTACTATTGTAAAAGGTGATAGGCTTATTAGTGCCGCTTTCGCTCTTTATTGTCTCGAAGCAGCAGGTTGCTTTGTATGCAGGTAAGGTGCTTGCTTACAGAGGACGCCGCGGAACCTTCTGGACCCACTGACAGCGTCAGTTAGGTAAACTTGTTAATAGCGTGTTTGGTCGGCGTGTGGCCTGTACGTAGACGCTGCGCATAACCTGCATATAAGAAATAACTAGCGTCGTCTTACATATAGCAAAGTAAAGTAAGGTAGAGCGTGCGGTAGCCTTAGGCTTTACCTTGTTGTATGGAACGGCGTACCAATAACGTATTTTCTTTGTTAGCGCGGACGGATTCGGCCTTTTCCAGTTTAAGCCTAAGTCTCTTAGTTAGCCTTAGTTGCTAAGTGGGTTTCTAAATAGACAGGCAGTAAGGCTGTTTTCGGATAAACTGATAAACTTCCAATTTGAAGCACGGTGCGCAACTTGCTATAGCACTCGAGTGTCGTGCCTAGTAGTCAGTCTCGGCAGCTGTAAGCTCTTCTCGGTGGCAGGTTGGCGCTGGGTAGCAGGTAGCGCTAGGTAGCTGTGTCGGCCTTCCAATTCGGGTGTGCTCGTCGTTGGAGGGTCGACATACTGCTAGACAGTAGTTAGGTCCTCCGTCGCTGGACGCAGCCTATAATAGTAGGCTATAGTAGGCCGGCTGTTCGACCTGTTAGTCTCGATTGCAAAGTGTCCTTCTAATTGGAAGATTGACCTAGGGAATGCACAGTAGTCTTCTATTTAGAGTCGCGGTTAGCACCTGTACCTAATATTTCGGTTACACCCTCTACCTGGCATAGGCGGTCGGCCTGGCTGTTTAGGCTAGCGGCTTCGGCTGCAGAGTGCGCTTCTAATTAGAAGATATAGAAGTCGGTCTTCCAATTAGAAGTGCAGTTAGCAGAAGTGTCTTCTAGTTGGAAGTGCAGTTCGTAGATGTGTCTTCCAATTAGAAGTGCAGTTGGCATATGTGCCTGGAACATACATAAGTTGCCGGTAGCTGCCGGAGGGGGTTAACGTCGGCTGTAGGTTCCTGTTCGCGTACTGGACTGTCTATATACTGGTGTAGTTGTCTTCTAATTGGAATGCTACTTTGCATTATATGTTTCTATTCCAATTGGAATGCCACTTTGCATTGTATGTTTGTCTTCTAATTGGAAAGCCACTTTGCATTGTATATTTGTCTTCCAATTAGAAAGCTACTTTGCATTATGTCCTTCTATTTCTGGCTTGTTATATACAAACCCGCTTTAGAGTGCCCGAGCCTAACCCTTTACTACGATCGACTCCGAACCCAACATATATATAGTGTATATAGTAGCCTAGGCCTACTTGTCATTTTGGAAGTGCAGTTAGTATATATGCCTAGAACATATATAGGTTGCCGATAGCTGCTAGAGGGGTCGACGCCGGCTGTAGGTTCCTATGCGTATACTGGACTGTCTGTATGCTAGTGTAGTTGTCTTCTAATTGGAATACTACTTTGCATTGTATGTTTCTGTTCCAATTGGAAAGCTACTTTGCATTGTATATTTGTCTTCTAATTGGAAAGCCACTTTGCATTGTGTCCTTCTATTTCTGGCTTGTTATATACAACCCGCTTTAGAGTGCCCGAGGCCTAACCCTTTACTACGATCGACTCCGAACCTAATATACATATAGTGTAGATAGTAGCCTAGGCCTACTTGTTATTTAGGAACTCGAGGACAGCTACGCATACATATATGCTGTTAATAGCCTGTTAGCGGCAGAACCTAGTACCGCTTATCGCCTAGTCGAGATACTTTTCGATGTCTAGTAGCTTTTCTTGGAACTGTTCCTCGAGCTAAGCGCGACCGACTGTGTTACTCTTATAGGCTCCGACAATTAACGGCCAGAAGATATCTCGAAACCGGCACCCTTGTGCTTTCGTCTCTTATTGCTAACTCTTGCATATAGCCTAAGGGAAAAAGCAGTAGTAGCAGGCATAGTATCGAGGGACAGGCTGTTAGTTCTTCCGCTTCTAAGTAGCCTTCTTGTGTCTAATTATACTGGCGAAGTATCGACACTTATCGAATAAGTAACCGCTATCTTCGAGATGTGCGGTAACACAATACGGACAGCGGTGTAACGCGGTAAGGTTGCGCTCTAAGTTTATACGGTACACTTTATCTTAGCGGGTTTGGTTATAGTATTGCCTAGTAGCGATAGACTGTTTAGCAGAAGCGTTGGACACCTATCGCTCGACAGTAGATACTGGGCGGTCGAGGGTATGTATATAGTAGTTGGGCGGGTCGGCTGGGCGCGGTTAGCGGTCGGTAGTATACAGTTAGCGGTTGGCAGTCGGTAGTCGGTATCGGGCATAGGGTAGTCGGTAGTATAGAGGTTAGCAGCAGGTATAGGATAGTCGGCGGCAGGCATAGGATAGTCGGCGGCAGGCATAGGATAGTCGGGCATAGGATAGTCGGCGGCGTGCGTAGGTTGATAGGGCATAGGGTGTTCGGCAGTAGACATTGGGTAGTCGGCGACAGGTGTTATATAGTTAACTAGTTGTTAACTAGCGGTAACCGCTACCTAGTTGTCTATAGCATAGTTAGGGAACGATTCCCTATAGTAGCTCGTGCAAAACTCGTACGGCTCTTGTCCTCTCGGACCACTTGTATACGAGACTTGTAGGTCGAGACCGTCGAGATAGGTAGACAGGGTAAGGCAACTACATTCCCTATAGCCGAGATATCGTCGCATCGCCGATGTTTCCCTCTGCAACTACTAGGGAGCCTCGGCCCTCTTATCTCGATGCTTAAAGGCGTATTCGGTGCAGTCTAGCGAGTGCTAGTTAGAGGTATCGGGATCGAAGAGGACGGTAGAGTACGCCCAGCGTCCGTCCCGACTATATCTACCTAAGCCCTAGGCGAATTCGAGTAAGGAATACAGGGGTTCGACGTAGATAACACAGCGGACGCTAGGGCTGTTAAACCCCTCTCTAAGCGCTAGCGTAGCGACGAGGTATAGATTAGCCGTATATGCGAGCTAGGTATTTAGGATCGCAGCCTTCTCGTTAGGCCCGCCGCTCTAGGATGTAATAAATAGGTACCCTATGTCCTAGGCAAGCCTTTCTGCTGTAAGGCGAGTCTGTACAAAGATAAGGATACAGTAGGTAGACTCCTCTGTCGTCGTATATATACGGCGGTACCAGCAGATCCGGGCGACAGCCTACGCTATAAATGTAGTAGATCGAGGCTAACCTTCGATTCGATAGACAATGTTGGTTCGGTTAGTGCTGCAGCGGATAACCCAGGGCAGGCTTAACTGGTTATTGCGCTCAAATTCGGCCTGCATAGTAGAGGGGAGGGTCGCGGTTAGATAGAGGATTTGTATAGTAAACTTAGTTAGCTCGGCAAAGTTATAGAAGCAGGGGCGGTATAGCATAGCAGTAACGGTAAAGTGGCATTCGTTAATAACGATCTAGTCGAGTCGACGCTGGACAGCGAGGCGTGCAAGGTACCCTAGGAATTCCTAGAAGCAGGCCGCCTTAGCGCTAACGATAACGAGTAGGGCGCTAGTAGTAGTTCCTAGTGCCTATACAGTGTGCTCGATAGATCGCTCGACGAGTCGCGCCTACATATTAATCCAGAGGGCGACAAGTAGGAGGACTAGTACAGTAGTGTAGGCCCTAGGCATCGTATACAGGACTATAAACAGTAGGCTCTTGCCAGCGCTAGTAGGGAGGATAACGACGAGCCGGCACTCGAGAGATGCTACAGCTGCTATAGCCTCTGCCTGCCCCTCGCTCTTCTATTGCATATCTAGTTAGTAGTATATATCGCAGGCCTAGGACAGAAGGTCTAGGAGGCTGTAGACGCACTGTACAGAGCGATGGTTGAACTTAAGACGCTGGACGAGCGATAGGGCCGGCTAGGCATACACCTTCCCAACCTAGGGTAAGAGGCGAGGGACGTCGAGAAAATTCTGCTATAGTCGGGACGCGTCCCGGCCTCCCTCGACGGCAGCGTCCTAGAGGTTAGCAGCCGCTCCGAACAGCAAGTTAGCGTACTGTTAGTTGGCAGTTTAGACAGTGTAATTGCGCTATTTAGCTATAATAGCGGCTATGTCGGATCCTCTAGCAACGTCGGGATTGTCCTTATTAAGGTTAGTGTCGAACAGGTCGGCGTACCTGTTAAAGTAGCGCTTAACGATAGCGACAGTTAGGTAGTGCCAAACCCTTATACCGAACCGGTCTAAACTAGCGAGGACTATAGTAGACTAAAGATTGTTGCTTACCCTTTGCTATTCCTATACTTTGTTATAGGATGTCTATAGGAACGGACAGAACTCGACGGTAGGGTGTGTCTAGCTAAACAAGAGTTCCTAGAATAGCTAGACGAGGGTAAGGAAGTCGAGAAGAACTTGTTTAAGGAGGCTAAATAGGAATCAGATGTTGTTGTTCGTCTGCCTAGTTACGTTCTTCTGCTTAGTGTATATATAGTGAATTATAATGCTGGCTTTGCGGATAGTAATAGACTGTAGGTTCTGTGTAT
>JACWNB010000122.1:0-16378 GCA_016165855.1 Pseudocercospora ulei
AAAGCAATATATGCAGCAGTAGGTAAGGGCTTTAGGGTAGGCACGACCATGGGCCCGCTCGGTCCGGTTGCCGTAGCCGAAATTCAAGGGTCATCCCTCTTACTTTGTCCCACCCCTTCTGCTGCTGTAACAGGCTTCGTCTTCGCGCCGTTTTATCTATCTGGTCAGAGCGGCGGTTAGTGAGGTATAGTCCCCGAACGACGGTTACTAAGTGCGGCCGAAGCGGTAAGCGGCGGGTTCCTCGACCTTTACCTGTTATTTATACCGACTGGCGAAGCACGGCGTAGAAACCGGTTAACATTTTGGTTTAATCGAGGACTCTAGCTAGCGCACTGTTCGCGATTATTTCCGGTCGACGTTTATCGGGCGCACTAAATAGAGCCGGCGCGGCCCTCTGTTCTTCTTCTTTTGCTTCTGTATTTTATTTATCTTCCAGATGCGAACTTAAAGTGTCTCGGCTGTTCTCCGGATTCCGGATATAGCCAACACAGCATCCTCTAGTAGCTCTGGCCGAATTCTAAGAAAGATTCTCCGATCGGATCTATTTATCCCCTTCTAGCTACTCCTTCTATAAAGATCCTTACCTTCGATAGACCCTCTTATCATTCCTTTTATCTATTACACTCTTCACTACCTCCTACTCTTCTTCTTTACTGTCTATCTCTAGGAGTACGGGCTTCGATAACTCCTGTTCGTAGAAAGGCCCGTCTTTAGAGGGTCCAGACTTAATAGTATCCAACTAGAAGACATCGTATATTCCGGAACGACCTTAGTATCTAAGCTAATAAGTTACCGCGGCCATAGCTCTTTTCCACTTCTATCGTCAACAGACCTCTATAGTCAAGGGTTCAGCTTAAGATTTGCCTTTAATAGGCTTTGGTTCCGCGTATTATAAGCTATACCTTTTTAGCCGTCTTTGAATTCCTAATTCTTAACCGCTTCATAACGTTCTGCTTAGGGGACCGTTGTCCGGCACATGTCTCGGCCGTGACAACTGGCCGTCGTCCTACGGAGTCCGACCTTAGCTCTACGCTAGCAAGACAACTAAGCTAGACCCACCCTAACCACGGCCTAAGCCCGCCTCGGCAAACTCCACTCCCCTCAACCACACCTAAGACAGATGACAAAAATCGCGGCACCACCGTATACCAGAACGTAATATCCTCTGCACCCTATATAGAGGGAAATATGCTATCTTGCTTTAATAAGGTACAAAAGTGCTAACCAGTAAGCGGAACGATAAAGGAACTGCCCTAGTAGTTCCTTTTTATATATAGACCATAGCTTTAAGTTTCTAAACTTCAAGATTCCGCGAACCTATTGACATATACGGACTAATCCTTACGGTTAGTAACTGCTAGTAATAGAACTGAAAGATAACACAGCGACCAATCCCTATAGCCAACCCTCCGGCTATGCATGATTCAATACGCAACCACTTACGAGAAGAAAGGCGCTAATCCGCGCGCAGCAGCACTGCTAAGAAACAAATAGGCGCTATTAGGCCCTCGACGCTTTCCCGACACAGTAAGCAGGATCTCCCGTCGCCAGCTTCAGAGGCTTCCGACTTGCTAAAACCGCCCCCGTACGACGCCGACACCAACACGACAGCCTATACCTCGCAACTCCCTAAGAGCAAACTCCCCGACGTTAGCTATCCTACACAATAACGTTAAGCAGCCGGATGAAGCTATCCCCATCACCTAGGCTGCCGAGATCCGCTCTAAAGCTTCTAGTTTTGAATTTAGCAATATATACCTAACCGAGCTTAACCAAGATAGCGGATCTCTTTAGGAGACTTAAAGGGCAAGTTAGCAGCACGCGAAGTCACCTGCTGAACTAGCTACATAACGGGCTAATTGCGAGTCCGGCAAACAGCAACTACAATAATGCTACTAAGTTATCTCTAGACATGAGCTACAAGGACCCAATCTGCGTAGGAGTCGAGCCCTTGCGTACATCTTAATACTCACAAGAGCAAAGACGTAATTCTGTATAGACGTTCCTCGCCAGAATACGACTAACCCCTATCTAAAGCAGGAGCCCCGTAGCTCCGATGACAGGTTAAAGTGGTAACTATCCTCGAAGTTGAGTACGCTCTCTAGGGAGATTATAATAGATGGACTCATAGACGCTAACTCGACCAGCCCCCCTCGTACAAGGCGTTTCTGAAATCTCCTTATGAAATCGGCGACTACAGCATGAAGGCTCGGACGGATAGGCTTCGTCTACGAGATGCTACAACTCCCTATCGGCAGCGTACCGGCTAGACGACTAGAACTAACGACAACGCCGAGAGTAGCACAGGCCTTTACTGTACAGCTAAGCTAGCGCTAATAGTGTTGCGTATCGAACGTAGCTACCCTTAACAGAGACGACAGACGGGATCTGCTACCGGTGTAAGCTAGATAGGCTACTGTACGGAATTTGCAGGCTTTTGCTGAGTAACATACCGAGTGACGGCCGCTAATACGATGGTACACCTGCAGCACCCTAATATAAACCTAAGAGTTCCCCTTAGCGATAACGAGTTGGGAAAAGAGTAGCCTCTAAGCGAGGCTAGCTAGAGGCAATATACAGATATATTGCTAAATTAAAGCACTACTTAGCTATCTTTTAAGAGCAACTACATAACGACTATGCCGTTTATCGTACGACCTACGCTAAACGGGACTGCTACTACGCAGACGCTAATCGACACAGGGTGTTTAGTATACGGAGTAATTAGCGAAGACTTCGTACAGAAACACTATATTAAGACGACCCCTACTGTACTGTATATATACTAGGCATTACCGGACGAGGACCAGACATTACCTATGTAGTAAAAGTAGCAATAGAGCTGCAAAGACACTACAAGCAGGACTTATACCTCTACATTATATAAGACAAGCTAGGGTATAACCTAATATTAGGCAAACTATAGATAGAGTGCTAGCAGGGCAGGCCGACGACGGACGAGGACGCCTGTACCTGGCAGCTACGAAGCAGAGGCTTCGAGACTAAGGGAGGGTTCCACCGGGTAGCAATGCCAAAGCTTAATACGGATGTAGATGTAGACAGCTAGCAGCTATACTTAGTAGGGTTAGGCTTAGCATACACTCAAATACCTCCCTCTACTTGTACGTAGATTCTTTCCCTCTCTAGCCTTAGATATAGTTATTAAAGAAGCCGTATTGAATTATCTACGTACTTAGATTATTATATCCAAGGCTTAAACCCAACACCTAACCTGCACTACGCGAAAGAGCCTGTCGAATTATATCTGGGTACTTTGATTAACGTACGTACAACTAACCTGGAGTATATACTGCAGATATACAAAGGAGGCCGTCGAATTATATCCGGCTACTTAATCATGTATGTGCATACTACTCTACCCCCCTCCCCCCCCCCTCCCCTAATCGAGAAGAAGAAGAAGAAGAGTTTTAGAGAAGAGAAGTGCCCCTATTAAGAAGAAGAGAGAGTTTTAAAGAGAGAGAGTTTTAAAGAGAGAGAGTTTTAAAGAGAGAGAGTTTTTTAAAGAGAGAGAGTTTTTAAAGAGAGAGAGTTTTAAAGAGAGAGAGTTTTAAAGAGAGAGAGTTTTAAAGAGAGAGAGTTTTAAAGAGAGAAGTTTTTAAAAGGAGCAGAGAGTTGTTTTAAACGCAGAAGAGGGATTTAAAACAGAGAAGACGTTTTAAAGAGAGAGAAACAGAGTTTTCGAAAAGGTCTAAGAGAGAGTTTTTTGTAAGGCTTAAGAATCGTGTTTAGAAAACTCAAGGTTTAGTATCTATAATAAAGGACTAATAGGCAGGGGTTCCTCTCGTTATCTCTGCTGCTGTACAAACTTGTACCTACGACGCTAAGCTAGCAATTTCCCTCTGTATATGGGGTCGCAAGGTTTTTTTACACTTTACAGACAGAGGATGAGGAGAGTTCTCCCGCTCTATACCAGTAGTGGGCAGAGTTTTTCCCCTCTGTTTTAGAGGAGCGGCTATTCCCCTCTATAAGAGGGCTATAGGATTTCTCTCCTCTGTATAGGAGTAGGGGGTCGTTATGAGTATTCTGCAGAGTAGGAGGGTAGGGTCGCTGCTATGCGCCGCTATAGGGATACGCAAGTTCCTTCCAGTGGCGACGAGGGCTAGCTTAGGTCTAGGACCTAGGCTAGGCGGCGCCCCCTACAATACCCTCCTCCCTTCTTATAGTGCTTCTTTTCGTATAACGGCGAAGTCGTATACCCTTAGCTGTTCCTCTAGTAGGTAGACGCTTTCCTGTCTTCGGCCTAGACACTTGCCTATCGACCTCCCTCTCCTGCTGTTGCAACCTTGGACATGTCCTCCTAGATCCCTATAGCTAGAGCAGAGGAGAATCCGCAGTAGGGAAGGCAGGTATTGCTAGATCGCTTCTACCTAAACTTAACCTATTTCTATTTGCCAATTAAAAATGCCGAGGCTAAGGCAAAGCGAGGCCTATAATCAGTTATAAAGGTGGCAGGAGGTGCTTCGGTCCTGTTCTGTTTATTCCACTCCTACCCTCTAGCCTCTAGCTATGCACTCTACGTCCTAATCGTACAGTACCCTAGCGCTACTACTGGGCTATCTAGCTCTGTTCCCTGTCCCTAGGTCGCTACCTAGAGTTTACTCCTAGGTAGATGTTCCCGCCTCTGTCGAGTATCGTCTAGTAGGCCGTCGCTCGTACAGGCCCTAGATCGTAGTTTGCCTCGTGTTTGTCCTCCCTTATACGGTCGTATTAGCTAGCTGCCCTAGTTGTTATTGCCCTAAATATAGCAGGCAGCTACTACCCTGTATATAGACCCTTTCCCCCTTTCTCTCTCTCTCTCTTCTCTTTTCTCCTTTATTCCCCCCTATCTGCGCTACCTGTCTGCCTAGCTGTCTGCTACTACTATACTATTACTACTTTATTTACTACTAGCTTACTACTACTACTAGTTTACTACTAGCTAGCTACTACTGTTATGCTATGCATCCCGTCCCGGCCGTTCCTGCCGTAGTTCTCTCGTAGTTGCTAGGTCTTCTTCCGCCTGTCCGGGCTAGTGTCTCCCTCCTATTTTTACCTTTAGCAATAGAGTGCCTAGCTCGACTAGCAGCTTCGCTTCCAGTTCGTACAGGTCCCCGCCTTCTATATAGTCTAAGCTAACCTCTTAGGTACTGAATTAACTAGTAGCAGGTGTTGCTAAGCTACCCTTCCACTTCCTCTAGTACTAGGAACCCCTGCCGGCCGGGAGGCGATTAAGATTTCGGGTATAGAGTTGGCTGCCTTAGTCCCTAGAGGTAGTACGCTAGTAAGCTACCTTAAGGTAGTATATTAAAAGCTTTCGGACAGTGTTGCTCTCGTTCTCCTCCTACTTCTACTCTTATTCCTACCTGTCTCCTAGCTATTCTCTTCCTCCTGCCCCCCTTCTGTATAGTGTAGTATACTGTATGTCAGTAGGATCCCGTAGTGTCCTACGTCTCGATTTCTCGATCCTTTTAACTACCCAAGTCGCTAGCAGCTGCCCTGTACTTAGGGTAGATCGTGCCCCCTTTTGCTGTACAGACGCAGTGTTACTATAACTAGGCAGGGGGGATAGTTCTCCTCCTACCTGTCCAGTGCAGTTGTGTCTTATAGGGCCTTGTACAGTTCCTATATAGGCTCTGCCTATCCTCTCTACTTAACTAGGTACTCTACCCTCTTCTTCTTCCTTCCGCTCTTAAGGATTCCTTCTACCTCGTACTCTTCCTAGCCCTTAGTTATAATCGCTAGTAGACTCGCGTTATCCGTTATCTAGTGTAGTAGGGGGTCTGTGTTCGCTAGCTATACGAGGTCTACGTAGAAGACTAGGTAGATCCTAGGGGAGTGGTTAAGTCGTACAGCGTATGTCCCCTACTAGTTAGACTACTGTAAACTTCCAGTTCTTCTAATCTAGCTTCTTGCTTGGCCGGTCTGTATGGATATTGCGCTAGTTTTAGCCAGACCTTATCCCCTACCTTGTATCTTAGCGCAGTCGGTGTCCCTTATTAGCCTGTTCTTCTGCATTCTGTTAAGCTATAGCCAGACTCGCCTTCGCCTATTAGTAGGGCGTTCGTAATTGTCTGTACGATAGCCTCTCTCTGCTAAATTAGGGATTGTATAGGGCGCAGGGTGTTTACTACTTAGGGTCGGTAGGAGCAGGGGAGTAGTTATATCCTATAGGCTATAAAGAAGGGGGACAAACCTATAGCATTAGCCGTACGGCTGTTAATAGCTAGCTCTTGCTATAGGGAGAAGGCGGTTCCAGTTCGTCTAATTATAGTCGACGTATGCTAGGAGGTATGCTTCCAATGTCGAATTAACCCTCTCTGTCGTAACCGTCCGTCTACGTGGGTGCTATACAGTTAACAGGCGACGTTCTAAACGTTTAGCAACTGACATACCCTAGCCTAGAGCTAGCTCGTAAACTGTGTACCCCGGTCTATTACAATTGACCTAGTGAATCCGTACTTGCTAAATGTCGTCCGTATAAATGCCTAGGCAGTGTCCCTTAGCTGTAATAGAGTCTATCCTTTCTAATCTTTACCCCTTCGTTAGCTTCAGCTATACAACTACTATAATGTTCTACCGTCCGTCGCTCTTAGGAGGTCTGTAATATAAAGTCTACTGTGTTAGGTCTCTGCTATGGGCCGGTCCTAGTTAATCCGTAGCGCGGTTTAGCAGCCTATGCTTTATGTTTACACGCTAGGGCTTTTGTTCTTCCTGCATATATAGTCGCAGTTTCTGTACGAACCTGCGAATGTTCCTTGGCCTATGCCGCCGGTAGTAGTAGTCCCTAGCGACGATGCTAGTACGTCTCCTTGCGCCCTAGGTGCCTAGTTGCTATAGAATTATACGCCTGTTTTATTAAGCTTTGACGGAGCTTCTCGTCTGCGTTAAGACCTAAATCCGATTCCTAAACTTAGGGTTGTTCTCCTCGTTCTATCTGAACACATCTGCTGCTAACACTTAAGGTAAAGCTCTGCTAGTAGCTTCCGCTGTCCTCCTTAGATCGCTGTATTAGGGCCCCTCGGTATACGTCGTCCTTTTCTACTACCTCTTCCGACTACGTGCAGTTAGGGTTCCTATATGTATGTCGCTGCTAGGCGGGTAGTCTCCTCAGCCGTTTTTTACCTCCTCCTTAAATATCTGGAATGTTTTTATAACTTCTAGCCCGGTCGTCCTTCGTACGTCGTTAGGCATAGTGTCCTAGTCCCGTCTAGTGATAGTATTATCGGCCCTGCTGTTGTCCTTACCCTTACAGTACTATAGTCTTATATTGAACCGGCTTAGGTACATTGCCTATTGTACGTGTCTCTTATACAGCTTCTAGGGGTTGCGTAAATTACTCAGAATTCTTGTTAGTTAGTTAGGGCAAAGGGAACTCGGGAACTAAGTAGAGTTTCTCTGTCCATATGCTTTATAACACTGTACAACTGCTAGCATTCCTTGTCGTAGATAGGGGTAATTGCACGGTAGCTAAGGGAGTCAAAAAACGTAGAAGAAGTATGTATATAGTGTGCAGAAGTCCGTGAACTGAAACCTTCAAACCTATATATAGGATTACCTCCTAGTACAGGTATCCCCTAAGGAGGTTAGTGATGTCTAGTATCGTCGTACGTTCTAGAGTTTTGTCAAAGGCAGTAAGAGTAGTCCTGTAGTTAAGAGCTTCCATCTAGCTTGTTAAAGGCTCCTATTGCACTTATCCGTATTACTTAAACTGCCTTGTCCTTGTAGGTGTAGCTCGACAAGGGTGGCGCCGATTCCCGAGATAGTTCTGTATAAAAGCTGGCAGTGAGAAAGTTGGCAAACCTAAGAAATTCCTGTACGCCCTAAACGGTTCGTAAGGCTCTTCTATTGGTGGGTGCATAATAGCCATAATCTTCTTCCTACATGATTAAGCCTTTCCTACCACTATAAACCAGGTATTGTCGCTGGTATACGAATTTCATTGTCGATGTAAGGAAACGCTGGTACTCGATTGAGACCAGCGAACGCGTCGGGCCGGACCAGATGTCGTCTGTAACCTTGTAGGGGGACCTGTTAAATTGTACCTCTAGAAGGTTGCGTAGTGCTTTAGTACGGCTTGGAAAGGGCGTTGCCAAGTACTCGAAAAAGGACTATATCTCGTACGGGAAAGCCCAGTTATCTGCTTATAGCCTTCCTTAATCCGTATGTATGTCAGAAAGCCGAGACTAGATCAGACTGGGCACCGATTAGCCTGGTTATTTATAGACGGTACCTATGCAGTATTACGTATTACAGGGTACTAAGAAGGTACTAGATGTGTGTATCTGCATACAGGTACTGGATTGTACCCTAACATCGACTATATGAAATAAAAGACGGGGTTATATAGCGGACTGAAAATACCTTCAGAGTCCAAATGATTAACGGCTATGGGAAAGGCGTTGATTCCATTAAGCTACTAGATAGGAGAAGAACGATTAATGCTAGAAGCTAGCGACATAGAGAGCTGCACTGACGAACGTTAAGGGCCGTACTATCCAGGACAATTTCTTAGGTTTGCAACGTTACTATCCAATAGTTGTATACAGAACTACTCGGGAGTATCGTGCGCCCACTATAAAGCTAAAATATAAGGAGCAAGCAGTTTAAGTAAACGGTATAAGCAGCAATAGGAGCTTTAACACGGCGAAAGTAGCCTCTTTACTTACAGGGGACTAACTTCTGCTGCCTTGAACTTAGAACGTACAATACGATTTAATGGAAAACTAACTCCGGAGGGGTACTGCATAGGAGGTTATCCTATCATAGGGTAGGTTTATCGGACGGTACTCTTACAACATAGATGCAATTACTTTCGCTACGAGAGAAGAACGACGTTAGTGAAGTGCAAGTACCATATCTACGACAAGGGACGTGCTAGTAGTCGTATAGGTTTGTAAAGCCATAGGACGAGAGAACTCTGGCCGGGTCCCGAGTTCCGTGCCCGAACTAAACTACAAGAATCTAGCGTACTTACGCAACCCCGGAAAAGCTGTCTAAGGCGGACAGTTTTACAATAGGAAAGTACCTAAGCCGGGTTTAATATAAGGACTCTGAGTACCTCGATAGGGGTAGAGAACACACCAGCAGGGCCGATGCGCTATCTAGACCAGTGAAGTAGGAAATGGAAACGGGACCGTACGTCAGAGGGACGACTAGATAGAGGTATAAAACATTCTAGCGGTGGGGTGGTGGGTTGAAGAAGGAGATAGGCGATGGACTGGAGACTATCCCTGCCTGAGCAGCGCGACATACAAACAGTAATTCCTAACTGGCCAAGGTATGGAAAAGAGGCTAGCGAGCGGGAAGGAAGGACGACGATTATAACCGAAGCAGGCCTATACAGCGGTGTGGTGTAGAGAGTGGTAGGGACAAGCGGAGGAAGCTCCTAGCAGAGCTGTACCTTAAGGGTGTCTGTTTAGCAGCAGACGGGCGGGCTCAGGAGATAAGGGAGAAGCAACCTAAAAGTTTAGGACTCGACCCACGATTTTACGGTCCTGGGTCAGACTGGGAAGCTCTGTTACAAGCTTAATAACCAACAGGCGTATAATTCTATAGCAACTAGGCACCTAGGGTTGCAAGGGGAGACAGTACAGCGATCGTCGCTAGGGACTACTTACTAGCTTCGCCTGCGATAGCAAAGGACATTGGCAGGTTCGTACAGAACTGCGATATATGCAGAAGGACAAAGCCCTAGCGTAAACTAAAGGCATGAGGACTGCTAAAACCCCCTAGCCGATACTAGAAGGCCTAGGCCCCAAAAACCTACCGTACTGGGGGACCAGGCCCACCTAGGCAAGACCGAAACAGTAGACTTTAGTACAGACCTCCCCGAAGAGCGACGGGCCGGCAGGGCAGGAACGTAGCGTCTAGACTAAGCTAACGTAGGAAGGTGGTAAGATTAGAAGGAAATAGACTCTATGACAGATAAGGACAATGCCTAGGCATTTAGACATGACGACGTTTAGTAAGTACGGAGTTTCCCTAGGTCAATTGTTAAAGACCGCGGGGTACACCAGTTTACGAGCTAGCTCTAGGACTAGTAGGGGTATGGCAGTTGCTAAACGTAGAACGCCGCCTTGTTAACTGTATAGCACCCGGTAGACTAACAGACGGGTTACGACAGAGAGGGTTAATTCGACATTGGGAAGCCTACCTCTAAGCATTACGTCGGGACTATAATTAGACGAAACTGGAACCGCCTTCTCCCTATAGCAGAGCTAGCTATTAACAGCCGTATCGGCTAATGCTAATAGGGTTTGTCCCCCTTCTTTATAGCCTATAGATATAACTACTCCCTGCTCTACCGACCCTAAAGTAGTTAACACTCCGCTGCGCCCTATACAATCCCTAAATTTAGCACAGAGAGAGGCTATCGTACAGAACAATTACGAACGCCTAACTAATAGGCGGGGGGAAGGCGGTATGGCTATAGCTTAACAGACATGAAGAAGCTAACAGGCTAATAAGGGACACCAAGACTGCGCCTAAGATACGAAGGGTAGGGGATAAGGTCTGGCTATAAACTGTAGCGCAATATCCTGTACAGACCGGCCCAAGCAAGAAGGCTAGATAGAAGAAGAACTGGAAGTTTACAGTTAGTAATAACGAGTAGGGGGGACATGACGGCTGACGTACGACTAAACACTACCCTAGGGATCTACCGAGTCTTCTACGTAGACCCTCGTATAGCTAGCCGAACACAGAACCCCTACTACACTAGATAACGGATAACGCGCGGTTCTACTAGCGATTATAACTAAGGGCTAGGAAGAGTACGAGGGTAGAAGGAATCCTTAAGAGCTAAAGGGGAAGGAAGAAGGAAGAGGGTAGCGAGTACCTAGTAATAGTAGAGAGGATAGCAGAGCCTATATAGGAAACTGTGCACGGGCCCGATAAGACCACAAACTGCACGTGGACAGGTAGGAGAGAGAAACTATCCCCCTGTCCTATTATAGTAACACTGCGCTGTACAGCAAAAAAGGGGCACGATCTACCCTAAGTACAGGGGGGGCAGGCTGCTAGCGAATTGGGTAGTTAAAGGATCGAGAATCAGATCGACGTATAGGACACTAAGGGATCCCATACTGACATACACTATACCACACTATACAGAAGGGGGCCGGGAGGGAAAGAGAATAGCTAGGTAGACAGCGTAGGGATAAGAGTTATAGAGTAGGAGGAGAACGGAGAGAAACAACTGTCGAAAAGATTATATTACTACCTTAAGGTTATAGCTTATAGCACTACCTCTAGGGACCTAAGGCAGCCAACTCTATACCCGAAATCTTAATCGCCTCCCGGCCGGCAGGGTTCCTAGTACTAGAGGGAAGTGGAGGGTAGCTTACGCATACCCTGCTACTAGTTAATTCAGTACCTAAGAGGTTTATCTTAGACTACATAGAAGGCGGGGACCTGTACGAACTGCGAAGCGAAGCTGCTATTCGAGCTAGGCACTCTACTGCTAAAGGTAAAAATAGGAGGAGACACTAGCCGGGACAGCGGAAGAAGACCTAGCAAACTACGAGAGAACTACGGCAGGAAACGGCCGGACGGGATGCATAGCATAAACAGTGAGTAGCTATTAGTAGTAACTAGTAGTAGTAGTCTAGTAGTAGTAATAGTAGTAATAGTAGTAGTAGAAGACAGCTATTAGCCAGACAGGTAGCAGATAGGGGGGAATAAAGGAGAAAGAGAAGAGAGAAGAGAGAGAGAGAGAACGGGGAAAGAGTTCTATATACAGGTAGTAGCGGCCTGGCTATATAGGGCCATATACCAACTAGGCGCAGCTACTAACGACCGTATAAGGGAGGACAAACGAGGGGGCAAACTACGATCTAGGGCCTGTACGAGCGACGGCCTATCTAGACGACTACGACAGAGGCGGGAAACACTACCTAGGAGTAAACTCTAGGTAGCGACCTAGGGACAGGGACAGAGCTAGATAGACCCAGTAGCGCTAGACTGTACGATTAGGACGTAGAGTGCATAGCTAGAGGCTAGAGGGGTAGGAGTGGAATAAACATACAGGACCGAGCATACCTCCTGCACCTTTATAACTGCTTATAGGCCTCCTTTGCCTTAGCCTCGGCATTTTTAAATTGGCAAATTAGAATAGGTTGTAAGTTTAGGTAGAAGCGATCTAGCACTACCTGCCTTCCCCTACCTGCGGATTCTCCTCTGCTCTATTCTATAGGATACTAGGAGGAATGATCCAAGGTTGCAGATAGCAGAGAGGGAGGTCGAACAGGCGGAAGTGTCTAGGCGACGTCAGGACAGGAAAGCGCTACCTACTAGAGGAACAGTTTCTAAGTCGGTCCCGTACGACTCGTCATGTTATGTCTCCGAAAGAAGCACTATAAGACGGGGAAGGACGGGATAGCAATGTCTTATGCGGGGGCACCGCCCTAGCCTAGGTCCTAGGACCTAAAGAAGATAGCCGTCGCCCTAAGCTTCTGGGAGAGCCTACCTTGTCCTAACCTAAGCGGCGCTTACTGGCGACAGCGAACCACGCACGACCCACCCCTCTATCACAGAATTACCAATACGCGACCCTACTCCGTATACAGAGCGGGAGAATCCTCATAGCCCTATATAGAGGGAATAGCCGCTCCTCTCCAAACAGAGGGAAAACTCTGCACTACTGTATAGAGGGAGACCTCCTAATTCCTCTGTATAAAGTGATAAACCTTGTACCCTATTACAGAGGGAAATTTCTAGCTTAGCTTCGTAGGTACAAGTGTACGCAGCAGAGAACGAAGGAACTGCCTATTTAGTATCCATTTATATAGATACCTAACATTGAGGTGCTAAACCAAGATTCTTAAAGCCTTAAAAACTCTCTGTCTCTTTCGAAAACGTCTCTCCTTTTAAAACTCGCTCTCTTTAAAACTCTCTCTCTTTAAAACTCTCTCTCTTTAAACTCTCTCTCTTTAAACTCGCTCTCTTTTAAAACTCTCTCTCGTGTAACACTCTCTCTCTTAAAACTCTCTCTCTTTAAAACTCTCTCTCTTTAACAACTCTCTCTCTTTAAAACCTCTCTCTTTAAAACCTCTCCCTTTAAAACTCCTCTTCTTCTTAATAGGGCACTTCTCTTCTCTAAAACTCTTCTTCTTCTTCTTCTCGATTAGGGGGGGGGGGGGATGGGGTTAAGATAAAGCACATACATGAATTAAGTAGCCGGATATAATTCGACGCCCTCCTTTGTTATCTGCAGTATATACTCCAGGTTAGTTGTACGTACGTTAATCAGTACCCAGATATAATTCGACAGGCTCTTTCGCGTAGTGCAGGTTAGGTGTTTGGGTTTAAGCCTTGGATATAATAATCTAAGTACGTAGATAATTCAATACGGGCTTCTTTAATAACTATATCTAAGGCTAGAGAGGGAAGAATCTAAGTACAAGTAGAGGGAGGTATTTGAGTGTATGCTAAGCCTAACCCGACTAAGTATAGCTGCTAGCTGTCTACATCTACATCCGTATTAAGCTTTGGCATTGCTACCCGGTGGAACCCTCCCTTAGTCTCGAAGCCTCTGCTTCGTAGCTGCCAGGTACAGGCGTCCTCGTCCGTCGTCGGCCTTGCCCTGCTAGCACTCTATCTATAGTTTGCCTAATATTAGGTTATACCCTAGCTTGTCTTATATAATGTAGAGGTATAAGTCCTGCTTGTAGTGTCTTTGCAGCTCTATTGCTACTTTTACTACATAGGTAATGTCTGTTCCTGTCCGGTAATGCCTTAGTAATATATCAGATCAGTAGGGGTCGTCTTAATATAGTTTTTCGTACGAAGTTCTTCGCATACTCCGTATACTAAACACCCTGTGTCGATTAGCTTCTGCGTAGTAGAGGTCCCGTTTAGCGTAGTCGTACGATGAACGGCGTAGTCGTGATTAGTTGCTGCTTAAAAGATAGCTAATGTAGTGCTTTAATTTGGCAATCTATCTCGTATATGCCCTCCTAGCTAAGCCCTTCGCTTATATGGCTACTCTTTTCCTGACTCGTTTATCGTCTAAGGGGAACTCTGTTCGACTCTTAGGTTAGGGTACGGCCGTTGCTACTCTCGCATTGCCGGCCGTCCCCTAGAGTCTCTCTGCTATCAAAATCGTCAGTTCTGTCACAATGCTGCCCCTATCTCTAGCTACATAGTAACCGCTCCCTTCCTGTCGTCGCGTTTTATTAAGGGTGGCTACTTCTCCTAATGCAGCCGTCTTCAGCGCTAGCCCTCGTCTGTATAGTAACCGCTTGTCGCGTACTCTTGTTCGGTCGTCGTTAGTATCCTAGTCGTATTAGCGTCTGCTGCCGAGGAGAGGGGGGTTTCGCATCTCGTAGACGCAGCTTACCGTCCAGCTATGCTGCTAGTCTCTCGATTATCCGAAGAGATTACAGAACGCCTTGAACAGCTGGTCGCATTACGTCCTATACCTAGTATAGATCTCCCTAGAGAGTCAACTTCTAGGATAGTTACCATTTAACCTGTCTCGTAGCTAAGGCCTCATGCTTTATGCTAGGGTTAGGTCGTAATTCTTCTAGGAACTCCTATACAGACTTAACGTCTTTGCTTTGTAGTATTAAGATGTACAGGGCTCGACCTCGCGATTTCTTGGTCCCTTTTACCTCCTGTCACTAGAGCTACCCTAAGCATTATGTAGTTGCTGTTGCCGGACCCTTAAGCATAGCCGTTTCTGTGTATACAGCAGAATCGTGCTGCTACCTTGCCCTTTAATCTCCTAAGAGATACGCTACCTGTTAATCTTCGTAGGTATCTGTAAGTCAACTAGAAGCTTAAGAGCGTAGCTAGCACCTAGGAGGGATACTAGCCGTGCTTTACTAGTTTAGTAGTAACGTTAGGGAGTGTGCTCTTAGGGACCGCAGTGTAGCTGTCGTGTTTTCGTAATCCGTCGTAGGGGTCGGTCGCAACCAGACGCCCTAAGCTGTCGGACCACTGTGCCGGTCGGAAATCGTCGAGGCCCTAATAGCCTCTTTGTTCTTCCGAGCTAGTTCGCGCGAATTTAGCATCTCCTCTTACAGTTGCGTATGTAATTCCTGCATAGCCGAGTATCAATTCTATAGGTATATCGTCTGTCTATCGTCGTTTAATGACTAGCAGTTACGAACAGTAAGATCAGTTCCTAATATAATTGCCTAATAATCTTAGCTTAGAAACTTAAAGCTAGGGTATCTATATAAAGGAAACTACTAGGCATTTCCTTCGTTTTCCGCTCCTGTACCTTGTTTGTACTTACGAGCAAGCCCGCAATATCCCTCGATATAGGGGGCAGAGATATTCCTCGGTGAGGGGTGCAGAGATTTCCCTCTTATAGGGTATAGGGGGAGGGGGGTGCCGACTCGGCTAGGCCGGGTTAGGCCTCGGTTCTAGCTGGGTCTTAATAGTGCAGCAAGGATCGTACTCCTTAGGACGACAGGCCATTTCCCGGGTCCTAGACCGGGCAGGATAGCGTCCCCCCTACATATAGAAAGCGGTGTACTATAAATTCAAAGAAGCTAAAAGGTATAGCTAATACGCGGCAACCTAAGCCTAAAAAGGCAACATCGAAGCTTAACCCTTGCTATATAGGATATTCGTTTACGATGTGAAAAGAGTCGCCGGTAACTTTTAGCTCTTAGCTACTAAGTCCGTTCCGATCATAGTTCTCTAGTGGACCTATTAAGTCTGTACCCTAAAGACGCCTTCTAGAACAGGATTTATCGAAGCCAAAGAAAAAAAATCCTTCCTAGCAGATGACAGTTAAGAAACAAAAGGGTACGATAGATGGTAGAAGATGTAATAGATCACAAGAAGGATAAGAGGGTCTATCGAAGCAAGGATCTTATAGAAGGCCGTTAGCTAGATATTATAAATCGTATCCGATCGAGAATCTCTAGAATTCGGCAGAGCTACTAGAGGAGTTCATAGATCCGGAATCCGAGAAAGCCGAGAACCTAAATATCTCTGGGAAGTAATAACTACAGAAGCAAAAGAAGAAGAACAGAGGCCGCGTCCCGCTCTATTAGGCTAACACCGCAACCGAAATTAATCGGCGAACAGTGCGCTTTAGCTATAGTCCTCGAATTACAATGTTACCGTCTACGGCTTCGCCGTCGGATAATAAAGTAAATGTCGAGGACAGCTAACCGTCTCGGCGCACTTAGTAAACCGTCTTTCGACTATACCTAGCACTAACCGCCAGCCTACCAATAGTAATACGGCGAAGACGAAGCCTGTTTACAGCAGCAGAAAGTGGTGGGATCAAGTAATATGGGTAGACCCTGGAATTTCGCTCGGCCCTTCCGGACCGGCCGGGCCTTGCGTGCCTACCCCTAAAGCCCGTACCTACTGCTGCATATATTCTTCCCTCCTTAGTTCGAGATATAGTTATTAA
>JACWNB010000123.1:0-16300 GCA_016165855.1 Pseudocercospora ulei
GTTCTAAGATAATCCTATACTCTCTACTAAACCTTATATTCTAACGTAGTTCCCCTAATGTATTCTATTCTAATACTATGCCTGTTCTATCTATAAGTATATATAGGAAACCTGTGCCCTAATCTTAAAACCACCTTAATCTATTATTATGTGTTTTATTCTATACTCCTAAGCCTTTTTATAACCTACTATATAATCTAGTTCTTAAATCTTATAGTACTAAACCTAGTACATTCCTATATATTTTGCTAGCTCTGTCTTCTATATGTTCCTCTAAAGTAATCTGCCCTATAATCCTATATCCTTATAATGTAACTCTATATATATAATCTAACCTATTCCTTACCCCCCCCCTTCCTTCTGCTCCTTCCCCCCTTCCTCCTACTCCCTCCCCTTCCTTCTGCTCCTCTCCCTCCCCTTCTACTCCCTCTCTTCCTTCTACTTCTTCTACTCCCTCCCCCTTCCTCCTACTTCTGTCCCTTCCCTTCTACTCCCTCTCTTCCTTCTACTTATCTTCTCTCTTTCCTATTCCTTTCCCTTCCTTCTATTCCTTTCCCCCCTCTCCTACTCCTCTTCCTCTTCTTCCTATTCCTCTTCTTCTCCTTCTACTCCTCTTTTCTTCCTTTTACTCTTCTCCTCTTTCTCCTATTCTCTCTCTTTTTCTCCTACTTTCTCCTTTTCCTTCTACTCCTCTCCTCCTTCTCCTACTCTCCCTCTTCTTCCTGCTCCTTCTGCTCTTCCCTCCTTCCTCTTACTCCTTTCCCTTCCCTTCTACTCCTTCCTTTCTTTCTATATCTCTTCCCCTCTTTCTACTCCCTCCTCTTCTTCCTACTCCTTTCCCCTTTTCTTCCTACTCCTCCTCCTTACTATAGCCCTAGTATATAATAATAGAGTATATAAAGATTTTAAGGAGCTAGATGCTATAGAGGGGACCTTACCCTTACTAGTAGAGTAGTAGAGGCTAAGTTAGTAGTAAAGGTAGTCCTTGCTAATAGCGTTAGGGTAGTTAACCTTATTGCTAAGGATAAGGAAGGGGATTTTAGCAAGGTCTTCTATAGCGAGTAGGGCGTCGAGCTCGGCCTTAGCCTTACTAAAGCGCTCTAGGTCCTTAGCGTTAACTAGGAATATAATGCCCGACACTTTAGGGAAGTAGTCCTTCTATAGCTGCTGCGCCTGCTAGTGCCTGCCTAGGTCGAAGGGGATATAGGGGTCTACTGCTAGCCTATATTAACGAGCGCTGTATACTAGGGTCTGCTGGCAGTAGGCTCCGCTAGTAGCATAGTCCTAGGCGTCGAGTGTGCAGAGGGAGCGCGAGGGCAGTGCTATACTTAGAGACAGCGGATACTGGCAGCGTAGGGCCTGCATTGTTAAGCATTGCAGCCCTTATAGGCCCTAATGTAATATAGTCTTTAAATTGGAACTTCTTACTAACTCTTCCAATTGGAAGCCTACTTTGTATATATGCTAGACTAGGTGTCTAATTACCTATACTATAGTTAACTGGCTGCTGTAACTGACTCTGTGTTACCTATAGCTAGTATGCAATGCTACTAAGTGCCTACCCTGTCTAACGCTATCTGCCTTACGGCTTACTAAAGCCTAACTGCGCTGCGCATTTATTAAGGTATAGACAGTTTACCGGCCGGAAGTCGTCCTGTAAACCTGCTAGCTAGGGCTAGAACTCCTGCTGTTGCTTAAGTAAGAGAACCCTAAGTATATTAGCTACTGCCTAGTTAGCTGCTGCGCGTATAGGCGAGGGACCTTTAGCGAGTAGGTAAGTCGGCGCAAGCCGCCGGAGGAGCGCGACGACCTCCTAGACATTCTTAAATCTACTGACAAGTGTCGAGAGTCGATAGTAGTCCAAAGTACGGCCAGCAGTAGTCGATATAGACAGCTAGCTAGTTAGGGCACTAGGCCTAGCTGTAACTGTAGCTAAGCGCAGAGAGCTGTTAATGCTAGATAGGCGCGGTAGCGGCGAGACCTTGGCTGAGTAGGGGAGGACGCTAGCTACTGTTAGTAGGCAGGACGACGACGTAGCGTTAGGTAACAGCAGCCCGGCGGCAGGAACTACTAACCCTGTCTAGGACAGCAGTAGGGACTGGGCTAGTCCTGTTATTATAGTTTCTAGGAGCTGTAGCGCGGCACTATTACTCTCCTTATTATCTAAAGCGTCCTCTATGCCCTCGTCTGCCGCTGCGTCCTAGGTACCCTTATCTTCTATATCCTCGTCTAACTTGTACTCGCTACTAGACACACCTAAGGAGATAGTAATAGTACTGCGCAGGCAGGGAGGACTCGGGCGCAGCGGCGGAGGCGTACCCGGGCGCTCGCTGTTGTCGCGAGTAGCCTCGATTTCCTGGACGGCTTTAATAAACACTAGGTCGACGTTAAGGGTGTAGTCTGCAACGTAGCGCAGGTAGTCTATAACTGCGTTAGTAGCTAGGCAACCTATATCTAACATGCCGTAATGCAACCTAGGCTTCTAATTAGAACTAAGCTGCTAAGAAATATTAGGAGGAAGTGCAGACTAGCCTTCTAAATAGAAGATTAAGGCGAAAGTTCCAATTAGAAGACTAGTCTGCAATAGTAGACAGAAGAAAAACTTCCAATTGGAAGCCTATATTGCATTAGTAGGGGGGTTATTTAAACTTACCGACTAGTCTATAGAAAACCCTCTTATCCAGCTCCCCAGTGTTAAATACTGCCTCGGCGGCGGCTGTTAGTATTCGGACTATATGCTTAAAGTCCAGCTTAGTATCTTCGTCGGTATAGAGTATGTACTGCTACCTAAGAGGGGCGACAGGGCGGGCCACTTTCTGCAGCGTATGCTGCTCGCGTAGGCTGAGCTGCGAGGCGGTAGCGTAGGGGTCGGCAGTAGCGTAGGGGTCGGTAGCCTCGTCTAGCGAGTGTCGCAGCTAGTACTGCAGTTGGCGGGCGATAGCGCCGCCCTACGCGTAACGCTATACAATCTCTTCAGCTTCTAGATTCTTTATAGTAGGCTGCTTTACATCCTTCTATGCCAAGCCTAGTCGTAAGGTGCGGATACCGAACACCTTCCGCATTATAGTGTTAGCGATGCGGCAGCGGAGGCACCCCTCTACGTCTCTCCGCTCCTCGACGGAACTGGTAACCTCTGCAGCAGTCTGGGGGTCTAGGCTGTGCATATACTAGCATATAATGTGCTTAGGGACAGTATACGTAGCGTTAAGCTAGTCAAAGTATCGCTGCTAGTAGTCGTACTGCAGATATTGATCGATCGTCTCGTCTAGCGTTAGCACGTATACCTTAACTATATGCTTTTGGCCAATCCGACATAAGCGGCCGATTATCTAGCCGAGGAGGGTAAACCCGACGTAATCTATAACGATCTGGACATGTCCGCTATACTAGAGGTTAGACGATTCGGCGCTAGTCTAAGAAGACATTAATATAGCTATGCAGTTGGGTAACTTATTAAAGTCGTCCTCCGACTTGCTCTAGTCTTGTTGCTTTAGACCCGTTCGGATAATGCAGTAACCTATACTGCAGATACTTAAGATAATCTCGGCTATTATTATACTAACAGGCTCGTTGTACCAAACGATTACTTTCTCTTAGCAGTATACGCAGTGCTCGAGCAGAAGCTTAACCAGCATCTTCTGTTTTAGAGATACGTCGATTATGTACTTAGCGATAGCGTAGCGGCTGTCTAGGGCTGCCTAGTGCAAGTGTGCCTTTATATACTAGTAAAAGAACCGGAACTAGGTGTTATGCCTATGCTGCCTGTTATATATTAGCCTTGTCTACAGAGTAACCTTCCAATTGGAGCTTTAAGAGGAAAAGTTCCAATTAGAAACCTATATAGCACTTATAGTCGGTAGATGCTAGTCGCGCTTAAGTCGATGTTGCAGGCTAGGATAGATGCAGTTAGCAGGTTAGCGGCGGCGAGGATAAGCTGGCAGCGGAGGGCAGTGCCGTAGGCGCAGGTGCCCCTATTGTCGTCGTCGGTATAGGTAATTATCTGCAGGTTTTCGTATTAGGCGACGAACCGCTCGAACGCGCAGCAGTAGTAGCTATTACTAAGGCCGCTGTAACGGATCTTAAGGTAGCAAACCTGCTACAGTAGAATCTTATCGCTAAGGATAATCGCAGTGTTGCAGACCTTAAGCGCCGAACCCTTAACGCAGCGGAGGACCGTAAGCGACACTGCTAATAGAACCACCCTACTGCACTAGAAATCGAGGTCGGCGGGGATGCCGGGCTACAGGGTAGCAAGGAACGCGTCTGGCGACACGGCGGCGAGGAACAGGTCGTGTATATAGAGCCTAGCGTACTAGGCGCAGGTGCTAGCAATGTCCCGGAGGATCTGGGCGAGACGGCGGCTGTACAGGCTGCAGAATTCCTTATAGAGAGTGGCCTACCTACTAGTGTCTATTCTTAAACTACCTTCTAAGCCGGTGCCTATATATAAAGCCCGAATGCGACACTAGAAATAGCATAGGAGGCCCGCTATATCGGCTATGCAGTTGCGGAATAGTGTAGCCGTTGCTATTACTAGGCGCGTGTCCTTGCCCAACAGCCGGTATAGCGCGTCCGACTACAGCGCTATCTTGTTCTTGTAATAATAACCCTCGTCTGCAATAAGGATCCTAGAGAAGGCAGCTCTCTAACCCTCTAAAAGCTACGTATTGTCGGACCTGTTAGTCGCGAAGTCTATTTCTTCGTCCTGTTCGCCTGGCTCCTCTTTATCCTAGGTAGCGGCGGCAGGTTCGGCATTATTATCTTTATCTTAACCGTCTAGCACCTGGGAGCTATAGCCGGCGCAGGAGTACTAGTGTCGGGCTTAGTACTGTAGCCCAGCTTTTAGGTTCTTTTGCACGAAGGCATCCTTAGTCGTAATAACAAAGGTGCTAGCAGTCTCTAGGTCGTCGTAGTCTAGCCTGTCGCAGAACTCGATTAAGCCCTTACTCGTCTTAGGAATCGAAGTGTAATGCTAGGCGTACTTTGCGCTAACGTTAACATATATATATAGCCTAATGCAGCGCTAGGGGTCCTGGAAGTACGTACAAATATCGTCGACCCAGGCGTTAACAGCAGTGTTAAGGCTAAGCTAGTACACAGAGGTATACTGTAGACGAGCCCTATGCTCGTCTATATATCTCTAGCGGATATCGGCTCGGATGCGGCGGTACTGCCGGGCATTGGCCGAAGGGGCAGATAGCTCTGCGTCGCTATCGTCGTAGAGACTGCTCGGACTCTTAGGTACTACGCAGAGTAGCTCGTCTAGGCTGCCTATAGGAGGTGTTAGCTCTAACTAAGCCTAAAGGGAAAGATTGCAAAGTGGACTTCTAAATAGAAGACCTGACAACTAAAGGAAAGATTGCAAAGTAGACTTCCAATTAGAAGACTACCGACCCTTATAGTCAGCGTGTTCTAATTAGAAGACCACCGACCCCTATAGTCGCTATGTTCTAATTAGAAGTCCACTTTGTATAAGAGTCGGTCACTTCCGACCCCTATAGTTAGCATGTTCCAATTAGAAGTCCACTTTGCATAAGAGTCGGTTACTTACAGTCCTATCTCTCTCTCGCCTCTGTAATCTTGTCTTTCTAGGCTAGGAGGGCGTACAGGATAACGACGGTCTTGCTAAGTCCTACATCGTTACCTAGGATGCAGCCCTTAAGTAGGCTCTGCTACATTTCTACAATCTAGGCAATTGCCTAGGGCTGCTACAGCTTCAGTCCTAGACCCTTGAACTTAATGCTAAAGAAGTGCCCTAAAATAGGGTCCCTCTCGGCGAGACCCTCTTCTACCTCGAGCTTAAGTATAGAGCAGGCTTCCTTAAAGGTTGGCAGCTTAGCGGTCTTGTCGTTTATCTGCTGGTTAAGCTAGTTAAATATGCAGTTAGCAACCTAGGCGGCACTATATAAGGGATCCGCAGAATCTGGGACGCTGTCGCTGCTCTCTAGTACGTTGGCCGTGTTCGTAGTCGTAAAGCGTTGTGCGCAGACATTACTGTCCTCGATAAGATGCATGTTCCTTAGGCTAACTGTACTAGACGAATCGAACACAATATGCACATCTTTTGTAAGCGCGTCTATAAACGCACGGCGGTAGTGTAAGTCCCAATCCGCGAGGCCGGAAGCGATAGGTTAGACCTTGCCCCCGAACACACCGTTCTCGCAATCTAACTCTGCAAAGATCTTCCCGTTATCGGCCGGATCGACGATAGTCTCGTTGTATTCCCGGATCTACTCGTCTAGGTCCTCTGTCTCTTCCTTGCCTAGGAGCGTATGCAGCAGTCGGTCCTGCTGTTCTTGTTGCTCGATCGTGTTCCGGACAGCAGCGTTAGGGGGTGCATATACTATAGGCTAGTACGAGATCGACTTCTGGTTAAGCTTGGTAGCCTAGGTAGCTACGCCCTTGTTCCTCGTAGCGCAGCGCAGGAAGTAGTTAACAGCACTTATAAGTCGATAGAGCACCTCCCTACTAACAGGCTAGTCCTAGAGGGAAGCGAAGGTATATACATTGTCCAGCGTAGGCGTTTCGGTTAAGACGCACTTCTAGACGTAGTGTGCTCTAGCTTGCTCTTAGATGCGCTATACCGCTTGGAGGACGTAGATAGTAATTATTATATTGCCGTAATAGGCAGCGGGCACTAGGGACTCTGTGCTACGGATTATCTCAGCAGTAAAAGTGTTAGGCACTTTGTCTTAGATATAGGCTACGATAGCCTTTAGGTTAAGCGTCGTCTAGCTTCGGTCTTTAGGCTTGTTGGACGCAGTGCCTGCCTCTGTCTAGGTCCCAAACCCGTCCTACACTCGTTAGCATTCGCCTGTAAAGCCTTAAAGTAACAGGTTTAGCTGCAACATACCCTTCTAAATAGAAGGTTAGTAAGGGGAATATATTGGATAGCAATGCAACCTGCGCTTCCAATTAGAACTCTAGTATATATAGGGGATAGCAATGCAACCTATGCTTCTAATTAGAACTTAGTGCATATAGGGGATAGCAGTGCAACCTGCGCTTCTAATTGGAACTCTGGCGCATATAGAAATAGCAGTCTAACCTGCGCTTCTAATTGGAACTCTAGTGCAGGCCTTAAAAGTTCCAATTGGAAGCTTAAGTTGCAAGTTTCTTATATAGAAGTAGATTGTAGGAGCGCAGGGGGGCCTTAAAAGTTCCAATTAGAAGCTTAAGTTGCAAGTTTCTTACGTAGAAGTAGATTGTAAGAGCGTAGGGGGCTTGACATTCCTCGTAGAACTGGCAGGCGCATGTTTTAGCGACGGGCCGGATAGCCTCGACAAACTCCAGGAACTTATCGTATAGGTAGAAGCCCTAGTAGCCCAACATCTTGCCGTTATTGTCTAGGAATCCTGTGTTGTATTTACATACATAGATGCTGTAGTGCAGGTCGAGTAGGATAAGCTTCCTAGTAGTGCGGAGTTAGGCGAGGTAGGCCTGGATTTAAGCTATATGCTCTATCTTCGCCTCTTAGCGACGCTGCTTAGGGTCTATCGTTAGGTGTTGCTAGGTAGCTAGTGTGTCATTGCCTATAGCCTTTCGACGGCTACGCTTAGCCTTAGGGGTCTTAGGGTCTTAGTTAGTAGTAGGCTTCGTACGCTTCTTAGCCGGTAAGGGGGATAGGGGCGATCCAGGCGCAGCTCGCTTGCCCTTGCCCTTTATCGAGTTTAGGGTAAAGGTTGTTCCGGCTATGCTGCTTAGTAGGTAGACAGTTGCAGTACATTAGTAGAAAAAATCGCTTAGGACAGTCTGCGAATCTAAGGCGCAGAATAGGCAGTAACGAAAAGTGCAGACTAGCGTTCCAGTTAGAACTTGTCTCTTGTTCTTCTAGTAGTAGCTGCTAGTAGTAGTAGCTGCTAGTAGTGGTAGCTGCTGGTAGTGGTAGCTGCTGGTAGTAGTAGCTGCTAGTAGTAGTAGCTGCTGGTAGTGGTAGTAGGGGTGCTAGTAGTAGTGGCTGCTAGTAGTGGTAGTGGTAGTGCTAGTGGCGGTGGTTCCAAAATGCGAGTATAGTAGAAAAGGAAAGTTAAAGAAGAGGCGAAGGTTGATATTAGTAGGTCTGTATAGGGCGCTTAGACCAGCTCGACCGTTGAGCCCTGTATGTAAGGTTGGGCCTAGCGCGGTTTGCTTCTTACTATTGTAAAATGTAATGGGCTTATTAGTGCCGCTTTCGCTCTTTATTGTCTCGAAGCGGCAGGTTGCTTTATATGCAGGTAAGGTGCTTGCTTACAGAGGACGCTGCAGAACCTTCCAGACCCACTAACAGCGTCAGTTAGGTAAACTCGTCGTCGATAGTCAGGTCGCGTGTTTGGTCGGCGTATAGCCTGCACGTAGACGCTGCGTATAACCTGCATGTAAGAAATAACTAGCGTCGCCTTATATATAGCAAAGTGAAGTAAGGTAGAGCGTACAGTAGCCTTAGGCTTCACCTTGTTGTATGGAACAGCGTAACAATAACGTATTTTCTTTGTTAGCGCGGACGGATTCGGCCTTTTCCGGTTTAAGCCTAAGTCTCTTAGTCGGCCTTAGTTGCTAAGTAGGCTTCCAAATAGACAGGCAGTAAGGCTGTTTTCGGATAAACTTCCAATTTGAAGCACAGTGTGCAACTTGCTATAGCACTCGAGTGTCGTGCCTAGTGGTTAGTCTCGGCGGCTGTAAGCTCTTCTCGGTAGCAGGTTAGCGCTAGGTAGCAGGCTGGCGCTAGGTAGCAGGTAGCACTAGGTAGCAGGTAGCGCTAGGTAGCTGTGTCGGCCTTCTAATTAGAAATAGGGTTTGCAACTATGCCTGATGTTATGCGTCCTGCAATAGGCCGGGTGCTTAGGTATCGGTGTATGCTGTTAGGTAGTTAGCCTATCGGAAGAGTGCCTGCATACTCGACGGGTGTACTCGTCGTTGGAGGGTCGACATACTGCTAGACGGTGGTTAGGTCCTCTATCGCCGGACGCAGTATATAACAGTAGGCTACAGTAGGCCAGCTGTTCGACCTGTTAGTCTCGATTGCAAAGTGTCCTTCTAATTAGAAGATTGACCTAGGGAATGCACAGTAGTCTTCTATTTGGAGTCGCAGTTAGCACCTATGCCTAATATTTCGGTTACACCCTCTACCTAGTATAGGCAGTCGGCCTGGCTGTTTAGGCTAGCAGCTTTAGTTGCAGAGTACGCTTCTAATTAGAAGATATAGAAGTCGTCTTCTAATTGGAAGTGCAGTTAGTAGAAGTGTCTTCTAGTTGGAAGTACAGTTCGTAGATGTGTCTTCCAATTGGAAGTGCAGTTAGCAGGTATGCCTAGAACATATATATGTTGCCGGTAGCTGCCGGTTCTGCTAGCTGCAGCAGGTTAACTAGTAGAGGGGTCGACGTCGGCTGTAGGTTCCTATGCGCATACTGGACTCTATATGCTAGTATAGTTGTATTCTAATTAGAATGCCACTTTGCATTGTATATTTGTATTCCAATTGGAATGCTACTTTGCAGTGTATATATGTCTTCCAATTGGAATACTACTTTGCATTGTATGTTTGTCTTCCAATTGGAATGCCACTTTGCATTGTATGTTTGTCTTCTAATTAGAAAGCTACTTTGCATTGTGTCCTTCTATTTCTGGCTTGTTATATACAAACCCGCTTTAGAGTGCCTAAGCCTTACCCCTTACTACGATCGACTCCGAACCTACTATATATATAGTATAGATAGTAGCCTAGGCCTACTTGTTATTTAGGAACTCGAGGACAGCTGCGCATATATGTATGCCGTTAATAGCCTGTTGGCGGCAGAACCTAGTACCGCTTGTTGCCTAGTTAAGATACTTTTCGATGTCTGGTAGCTTCTCTTAGAACTGTTCCTCGAGCTAAGTGCGACCGACTGTGTTACTCTCGTAGGCTCCGACGATTAACGGCCAGAAGATATCTCGAAATCGGCACCCTTATGCTTTTGTCTCTTGTTGCCAACTCTTGTATATAGCCTAAGGGAAGAAGCAGTAGTAGCAGGCATAGTATCGAGGGACAGGCTGTTGGTTCTTCCGCTTCTAAGTAGCCTTCTTGTGTCTAATTACGCTAGCGAAGTATCGATACTTGTCGAATAAGTAACCGCTATCTTTAGGATGTATAGTAACACAGTACGGACAGCGGTATAATACGGTAAGGTTGCGCTCCAAGTTTATACAGTACACTTTATCTTAGCGGGTTTGGTTGTAGTATTGCCTAGCAGCGACGGACTGTTTAGCAGAAGCGTTAGACACCTGTCGCTCGACAGCAGATACTGGGCGGTCGAGGGTATGTATATAGTAGTTGGCAGTCGGTAGTATATAGTTGGCAGTTGGCGGTCGGTAGTCGGTATCGGGCATAGGGTAGTCGGTAGTATAGAGGTCGGCAGCAGGCATAGGATAGTTAGCGGCGGGCATAAGATAGTCGGCAGCGGGCATAGGATAGTCGGCAGCGGGCATAGGATAGTTGGTAGTAGGTATAGGATAGTCAGCGGCGGGCATAGGATAGTCGGCAGCGTGCGTAGGTTAATAGGGCACAGGGTGTTCAGCAGTAGACATTAGGTAGTCGGCTAGTTGTTAACTAGCAGTAACTGCTACCTAGTTGTCTGTAGCATAGTTAGGGAACGATTCCCTATAGTAGCTCGTGCAAAACTCGCACAGCTCTTGTCCTCTTAGACTACTTGTATACGAGACTTGTAGGTCGAGACCGTCGAGATAGGTAGACAGGGTAAAGCGACTACATTCCCTATAGCTAAGATATCGTCGCATCGCCGATGTTTCCCTCTATAACTACTAGGGAGCCTCGGCCCTCTTATCTCTATACTTAAAGGCGTATTCGGTGCAGTCTAGCGAGTGCTAGTTAGAGGTATCGGGATCGAAGAGGACAGTAGAGTACGCCTGGCGTCCGTCCCGACTACATCTGCCTAAGCCCTAGGCGAATTCGAGTAAGGAATATAGGGGTTCGACGTAGATAACAATGTAGACGCTAGGGCTGTTAAACCCCTCTCCGAGCGCTAGCGTAGCGACGAGGTATAGATTAGCTGTATATGCAAGCTAGGTGTTTAGGATCGTAGCCTTCTCGTTAGGCCTGCTGCTCTAGGATGTAAGGAATGGGCACCCTATGTCCTAGGCAAGCCTTTCTGCTGTAAGGCGAGTCTGTACAAAGATAAGGATATAGTCGGTAGACTCCTCTATCGTCGTATACGTGCAGCGGTGCCAGTGGATCTAGGCGACAGCCTACGCTATAAATGTAGTAGATCGAGGCCAACCTTCGATTCGATAGACAATGTTGGTTCAGTTAGTGCTGTAGCGGATAACCTAGGGCAGGCTTAACTGGTTGTTGCGCTTAAATTCGGCCTGTATAATAGGGGGGAGGGTCGCAGTCAGATAGAGGATTTGTATAGTAAACTTAGTTAGCTCGGCAAAGTTATAGAAGTAGGGGCAGTATAGCATAGCGGTAACAGTAAAGTGGCATTTGTTAATAACGATCTAGTCGAGTCGACGCTAGATAGCGAGGCGTGCAAGGTACCCTAGGAATTCCTAGGAGCAGGCCGCCTTAGTGCTAACGATAACGAGTAGGGCGCTAGTAGTAGTTCCTAGTGCCTATACAATGTGCTCGATAGATCGCTCGACGAGTCGCGCCTGCATATTGATCTAGAGGGCGACAAGTAGGAGGACTAGTACAGTAGTGTAGGCCCTAGGCATCGTATACAGGACTATAAACAGTAGGCTCTTGCTAGCGCTAGTAGGGAGGATAACGACGAGTCGGCACTCGAGAGATGCTACAGCTGCTATAGCCTCTGCCTGCCCCTCGCTCTTCTGTTGCATGTCTAGTTAGTAGTATATATCGCGGGCCTAGGACAGAAGGTCCGGGAGGCTATAGACGCGCTATACAGAGCAATAGTTAAACTTAAGACGCTGGACGAGCGATAGGGCCGGCTAGGCATATGCCTTCCCAACCTAGGGTAAGAGGCGAAGGACGTCGAGAAAATTCTGCTATAGTTAGGATGCGTCCTGGCCTCTCTCGACGGCGGCGTCCTAGAGGTTAGCGGCTGCTCCGAACAGCGAGTTAGCGTACCGTCGGTTGGTAGTTTAGACAGTATAATTGCGCTGTTCAGCTATAATAGCAGCTATGTCGGATCCTCTAGCAACATTAGGATTGTCCTTATTAAGGTTAGTGTCGAACAGGTTAGCGTACCTGTCAAAGTAGCGCTTAACGATAGCGACGGTTAGGTAGCGCCAAACCCTTATACCAAATCGGTCTAAACTAGCGAGGACCGTAGCGGACTAAAGATTGTTGCTTACCCTTTGCTGTTCCTATACTTTGTTGTAGGATGTCTATAGGAACGGACAGAACTCGACAGTAGGGTGTGTCTAGCTAAACAAGAGTTCCTGGAATAGCTGGACGAGGGTAAGGAAGTCGAGAAGGACTTGTTTAAGGGGGCTAAATAGGAATCGGATGTTGTTGTTCGTCTGCCCAGTTACGTTCTTCTGCTTAGTGTATATATAGTAAATTATAATGCTAGCTTCGCGGATAGTAATAGACTGCAGGTTCTGTATGTTGCACTAAGTAGCACTTAGGAATTCGGGTTCTCGAACCGGTTGTCTACTAGCTGTAAGCAAGAGTAAGGCGAAGTAGTTAAGAAACTCCTATACCGACGCCTTAAAGGTTGCGATAGCTAGGTCCTTCTATACGTACTATTAGGAATCAACCTAGAGGGGGCGCAGGGTAGGGCACTGGGTAGTAATGTTAAGAAGGTGTCGACGAGGCTTCTAGAGGATCTCTACGTTCTGTTCTTCTATTAGGAAGGAGTAGTATATAGTGGTATTATTAAGCCGGTCGTACAGTTGGATAGTATAGACCTGTAGATACAGTCGATTAAAGAGGAGGTCTCGCTAAAGGATCTCGATGCAGCTACAGTAGCAGCTCTCGATTAGAGTAACAATGTCGGTTATACGGATAGTAACGTCCTAGAAGATAATAGTACTATAGGAACCGTCCTAGCTAGCCTAGTTAGAGGAGACCAGGCCCCGGCTAACCCGAAAGAGGTACCCTCTCTAGCGGACGAGTTCGCGGAAGGCAGTTTTACAGGCAACGACACTCTGTATAGTGTGTTAGATAGCCCTAAGGACGCCGTCGTTATTACTGTTGCTAGTAGTTCCTTTAAGAGCCTCGTTAAATACGAGGATTTGCCCGATCTAGATAAGGGCAGAGTTGTGCATATTTAGGTTGCCTAGCTCGATCTAGCTTTTCGTAGAGGGGACAATAGCGAGGAGTGCAACGAAGCTAATTAGAGGGGATTGGAATAGCCGGGTATCGATAGGCTAGTAGAAGAGGGAGCGAATAAACCGCCTAACGAGGGGATATGTGTCCTCTGTAGAATAGCCTTGTAGAACGATAGTATTAAGGCTGTCCTAGTTATAGCGCTGTTGCGCTAACAATACGACGCTTTGTAGTCGGAACAGTAACTTGGCCCCTAGTATGTAGAGGGCTTGGAACCCAGCCTCGTCTAGTTAAAGCAACTGTCCGAGGTAGGCCAGTACGCGTTTAAGGATATAGACATACTTAGGGATAGTCGCAGCATCTTTATACTAGCGAAAGCGGAATAAGTAGTAGTCTTTAATGTAAAACTAGGCGAGGGCGACCTTTCGTACATTATTTAGGGTAGGGGCGGGACTGCTCTCAGTGCACTGGTTTACTGCGTCGTCGATAGCTGCTTCTGCCAAAGCAATAATGTCGAAGAGTATAGGTTCGTAGGCTCTGTATAGAAGGGTAGTAATGTCGGCAATGTTCCGCTTTAACAGCCTAATAAGGTAGTCGTCGATTCCAAGGTAGAGCAGCTATAGCTTTAAGGCCGATCGATGGACGTATATGTCGTTAGTAACTATATTAGCGTAACTGGCGAGTGCGCGCTAGACTTAGTCAAACTTAGCGAGCTGTGTATTAAGGAAGGAGTTACCTTAGCTAGGATGGAGCACTTGTGTCTCCTATGCAGGTACCCGAGCGACCTCGAACAGCCGGTTCCAGCTGTGTGTTTTGGCCTAGAAGAACCTTTAGGTACAGACTCCGTCGACCTACATCCGATTAGGTATTTGCCTTTTCTGTATCCGTTTGTTGCCGCCGCGCTATTGCTTATTCTTCTATCTATGTTCAGTCCTGCAATGTACTTGCATCCGTTATATAGATTAAAAGAGTTAGTTACATAGCCTGCCTGCACTGTCGGTATATGTACATCAGAAACCGTTGTAGTAGATTGGGAAACCCTAAACGCGGCTATCGGTAGGGCTAGGCTATCTGACTTCTTGTAGTAACTGTACGATGTCGATAAATTGGCAGAACTCGCCTACAAGCGCCTGTCGTTCTTCAGCAGACAGCGCTTAGTAATAGGCAGCTAGGTGTCCCTTAACTTCGGTTAGGACAATAGCATATTGGTATAGCTAGCAGAGGATAATGCAGTATTCGGAAAGGTATGTAAAGACTCTATCGAAGGTTGCTAGTATAGTGTCCCCTAATAAAGTACAGGACATGTTATAGCAGCCTAGGTTGTCGTCGGTGCTAGTGCTTAACATATATTGAAAGTGGATGTATGTGTTTGGTTGCAAAGTGGGCTTCCAATTGGAACCTTGTTAACTGGCTGTTATAGTAAGTCTTCCAAATAGATATATAGGTTGCAGGTGTGCTTAAGAGTCCAGCTAAGTGCGTCCCCGAGTTAGTTAGTAGGATGTAGGAGGCCGGGCTATAGACTACTAAAGCCCTGGACGTATTAGTAGATAGTATGCTCTGTTGCAAAGTAGAGTTCTATTTGGAGCTTTGCGCAGAGGTCGGCGACGGATGTTCCAAATAGAAGGTTGGTTAGTATATAGGGATAATAGAATTCGATCCTCGATAATCCAATTAGAAGTGTAGGTTGCAGATATAGATAGGTAAGATCGTCGATCGAGGTTCCAATTGGAAGTGCAGGTTGCAGGTATAGATAGGTAAGATCGTCGATCGAGGTTCCAAGTGGAATTACAGCCTGCAAGGGATAGGTTTTTTTTTTCGAGAGGCTGGGCGGTGTGCGCCGGCAGATTAAGATTGGAATAGCTGTCGTCCGGGACTGGGGAGCTGTTATCGTAGCGCAGATAGCCAAAAGCCTTACTTAGATAGCGACAGTGCGGCCGTTCTTATAGTCCCAATGCTACCGTTCTAATTGCATACAAATGTTTCTATTTGGAAGTGCACATTGCCAGAATAGTTGCTATAAGTTGTAGTCCGTCGTGTAATTAGTGTTGTATAATAAAATCAGACAGTCGTCGTCCAATGCTAGGTAGCCTTTTGTGCTTAGCTAGCCGTTATCTATGCCTAGCTGGCCGTTATCTATACCTAGCTAGCCGTTATCTATGCCTAGCTAGCCGTTATCTATACCTAGCTAGCTGTTATCTATGCCTAGCTAGCTATTATCTATGCCCAGCTAGCTGTTATCCGTGCCTAGCTAGCTGTTATCTATGCCTAGCTAGCTATTATCTATGCCTAGCTAGCCGTTTATCTATAGTCGTTATCTGTACTTAGCTAGCCGTTATCTATGCCTAGCTAGCTATTATCTATGCCTAGCTGGCCGTTATCTATGCCTAGCTAGCCGTTATCTATAGTCGTTATCCGTACTTAGCTGGCCGTTATCTATGCCTAGCTAGCTATTATCTATGCCTAGCTGGCCGTTATCTATAGTCGTTATCCGTACTTAGCTAGCAGTTATCTATGCCTAGCTGGCTATTATCTATGCCTAGCTGGCTGTTATCTATACCTAGCTGGCCGTTATCTATACCTAGCTAGCCGTTATCTATGCCTAGCTAGCCGTTATCCTTGCCTACCTAGCCGTTATCTATACCTACCTGGCCGTTATCTATAGTCGCTAGCCGTTATCTATACCTACCTAGCCGTTATCTATAACTAGCTTCTATTTGGAAGTGCATATTGCCGAAATGGTTGCTATAAGTTGTAGTCCTCGTTATTAATATATAGGCAGCAGGCATCCAGTATTTATATATAGCAAAATGTCTCTAATCTAACTGTACCTGTCTGCATCGGTGTCTGTCTATAGCGATGCCTGCCTGCAACCGTGTCTGCAGCGACCGTGTCTGTCTGCTACTGTGTCTGCCTACTACTGTGTCTGCCTGCTACTGTATCTGCCTGCTACTGTGTCTGCCTACTACCGTATCTGTCTACTACTGTATCTGCAGCGATCGTGTCTACAGCGACCGTATCTGCGGCGAATGTGCCTGTCTGCTACTGTGTCTGTCTGCTATTATGTCTGTCTGCTACTGTGTCTATCTGCTACCGTGT
>JACWNB010000124.1:0-15898 GCA_016165855.1 Pseudocercospora ulei
TATGCTACCGACACTGTACTAGGCTTAGTTGCTTATTATAGCTCTCCCTCCGTAAGTGTTGCTAGCGGTCTCCTCCTATGTCTTCGTCCGGCCCGGCTAGGGTCCTCCTCCTATTTCTTTTCTACCTCTAGCTAGGTAAGTCTATACTTTATATTTGAACCTGCCGCTTCGCTTTGGCCGGTTAGTACAGGTTTCCGTCCCTGTATAGTTTTCCAAGCTAATATCTTAGGTGCTATATTAACTAGTAGTAGGGTGTTTGCTAAGCTACCTTACTACTTTCCTCCTAGTACTTAGGGCCCCTTCTGTCTAGGAGGTAAATTAAGATTATAGTTATAGAGTTAGCTGCCCTAGGTCCTAGGGGTAGTGGCTAGTAGGCTACCTTAAGGTAGTAAAATAAAAGTTTTTTGGACAGTGTCGCTCTTAACCTTTCTTACTTCTACCTACTTTCCCTCCCTCCTGTTTTTTCTAGCTGTTTTCCCCTTCCTCTAGCTCTTCCTCCCTCTTGGCCGTACAGCGTAGTGTTACTGTAACTGGGCAGGGGGGTGGTTCTCCTCCTACCTATCTAGTGCAGTTGTGTCCTGTAGAGCCTCGTATAGTTCCTACGTAGGCTCTGCCTATCCTCTCTACTTTACTAGATATTCTAACCCTCTTCCGTCTTCTTTGGCTCTTAAGGATACCTTCTACCTTATACTCTTCTTGGCCCTTAGTTATAATTGCCGGTAGGTGCGCGTCGTCCGTCGTCTAGTGCGGCAAGGGGTCCGTGTTCGCTAGGTGTACGAGGTCTATATAGAAGACTGGATAGATCCCTAGGGGAGTGTTTAGTTGTATTGTATATGTCCCTACTAGTCTAACTACTATAAACTTCCTGTTCTTCTAGTCTAGTTTCTTGCTTAGCCAGTCTGTACGGATGTGTCGCTAGTTTAGCTAGACCTTATCCCCTGCCTCGTACCTTAGTGCAGCCCTGCTGTCCTTTGTTAGCCTGCTCTTCTGCACTTTGTTAAGCTATAGCTAGGCTCGCCTTCGCCTATTGGTAGGCGTTCGTAATTGTCTGTACGATAGCCTCTCCTTACTAAATTGGGGATTGTACAGGACGCAGGGTGTTACTGCTTAGGGTTAGTAGGAGCAGGGAATAGTCGTATCTGTAGGCTATAAAGAAGGGGGACAGTCCTGTAGCATTAGCCGTACGGCTATTAATAGCTAGCTCTACTATAGGGAGAAGTCGGTTCTAGTTCGTCTAGTTATAGTCAATGTACGTACAGAGGTATGCTTCTAACGTCGAATTAACCCTCTCCGTCGCCCTGTCCGTCTGCAGGTGCTATACAGTTAACAGGCAACGTTCTACCTTTAGCAACTAGCAGACCCTCGCCTAGAGCTAGCTCGTAAACTATATGCCCTAGTCCGATACAATCGACCGAGGGAAACCGTGTTTGCTAAACGTCGTCCGGATAAATGCCTAGGCAGTGTCTTTAGCTATAATAGAGTCTATTCCCTCTAGTATTACCCTCTTCGTTAACTTGTCTGTAACTACTATAATGTTCTGCTGTCCGTCGCTCTTATGGAGGTCTGTAATAAAGTCTACTATTAGGTCTTGCTAGGGCTAGTCTAGGATCGGTAGGGGTTTCAGCAACCTATGCTTTAGCTCGCGCTAGGGCTTCGTCTATCCGTATACATCGCAGTTCTGTATAAACCTGCAGATGTCCTTTGCTATCGCCGGCTAGTAGTAGTCCTAGGCGACAATGCTGTACGTTTCCTCGCGCCCTAGGTAACCGGTAGCTAGAGAATCGTGCGCCCGTTATATTAAGCTTATATAGAGCTTTTCGTCGGCCAGAACCTAAATCCGATTCCTGAACTTTAGGTTGTTCTCCTTATCTACTAAGCACTCTGCTGCCAACACCTTAAGGTAGAGCTCTGCTAGGAGCTTCCGCTGTCCTCCTTAGATTGCTGTACAGGCCCCTTAGTACACCTCGTCCTTCTCTACTGCCTCTTCCTATACTTGCAGTTAGGGTTCCTATAGGTACGTTACCGCTAGGCAGATAGTCTCCTCGCCTAGCTCCTCCTCAAATATCTGGAATGTTCGTAACTTTAACCAGTCGTCCTCGTACGTTGTCGGCATGTCCTAGTCCTGTCTAGATAGTGCATCGGCCCTACTGTTGTCCTGACCCTTACGAAACTAGAGTCTTATATTAAACCGGCTTAGGTACATTGCCTATTGTATATACCTCTTAGACAGCTTCTAGGGCTGCGTAAAGTACTCTAGGTTCTTGTAGTCCGTTAGGGCGAGGAACTTAGGTACTAAGCGGAGTTCTCTATCCTATGCTTCGCAATACTGTACGAATGCTAGCAACTCCTTGTTATAGATAGGATAGTTGCACTTAGCTAGGGAGTTACTCTTAGAGAAATATGCGTATAGGTGCAGGAGTCCGTCCAAGCCTACTTGTAACAGGATACCTCTAATGCAGTACCCTAATAAGTCGGTTTCTAGTATCGTCGTACGCTCTAGGTCGAAGGCGGCAAGCGTTGGTCCTATAGTAAAGAGCTCCTTTAGCTTGTTAAAGCTGCTATCGCATTTCGTCCGTCTATTCAAACTGCTTGTCCTTGTGTATTAGTTTAACTAGGGGGCGTACGATCTCTAAGTAGTTCTGTATAAACTAGTAGTAGAAGTTGGCAAACCTAAGAAATTCCTGTACGTCCTTAACGTTCGTAGGCGGCTTATATTGCTTAATAGCGTTAATCTTCTTCCTATCTATGCTACTGCCTTTCCCTGCCTCGATAATTGTAAAGGGCTTAAGAATCTTAGTTTAGAAACTTAAGGTTAGGTATCTATATAAAGGAACTAATAGGCAGTTCCTTCGTCGTCTGCTGCTGTACAATTTGTACCTACGAAGCTAAGCCAGCAATTTCCTCCTATGCAGGGGTGCAAGGTTTACACTCTTTACAGAGGATTAGGAGTGGCTCCTCTATATAGCACTATAGAGTTTCTCCTTTATTTAGAGGGGCGGCAGTTCCTCTCTATATAGGACTATAGGGTTCTTCCTCTGTATAGGAGTAGGGTCCTGTCGGTAATTCCGTACAGAGGGTAGGGTTATGCTAGCGCCGCTAAGTCGCAGTCTTTAAGGCGACAGCTAGCTTAGGTTAGGTCTAGGACCTAGGCTAGGCAGCGCCCCCTAACAATACCCTCCTCCTCCCTTCTTATAGTGTCTTTTTGTACAGCGCTATGCTGGACACCCTTAGCTCCTAGTGTTCCTTTGCCGGGTAGCGCTTTCCTGTCCCCGTCTAGCTACCTAACTGTTAGCCTCCCTCTTTGCCGGTTTAACCTTGGACTTATCCTCTAGAATCTGTAGGTAGGGAAGGCAGGGGGTGCTGGATCGCCTCTACCTAACCTTAGCCGGCTCCGTTTTCCAATTTACTAGAGCCGAGGTTAAGGCTAAGGAGGCCTGCCTACAGTTATAAAGGTACAGGAGGCGCTTAGACCTGCCTGCTCCTTCTCCTCCTACTCTTAAGCTCTAGCTATATGCTCTACGTCCTAACTGTACGGACCGGTGCTACTGGGCCATTTGGCTCTGTCTCTGTTCCTTAGTCGTCGTCCGGAGTTTTGCTCCTAGGTAGGTGTTCCTGCCTCCGTCCGGTTGTCTAGTAGGCCCCTGCTTGTACAGGCTCTAGGTCGTAGTTGCCTCGTTTGTCCCCCCTTATCTGGCTATAGCAGCTGCCCTAGTTGCTATTGCCCCAAGAGGCGGGCAGCTACTACCCCTATATATAAACCCTTTCCCTTTCTCCTCTCTCTCTTCTTCTCTTTCTTCTTTATCCTCTACCTGCTACCTATCCGTCCGGCCCGTCTACTACTACTACTATTACTACTATTACTACTTACTATTATCTATTAGCTACTACTAGTTACTATTACTATTAGCTACTACTAGTTACTATTACTATGCCACCCGCCCCGTCCGGCCGTGCTTATCGTAGTTCCCTCTCTGCTCGTCCGGCTAGGGTCTCCTCCTATTCCTACCTCTAGCAGTAGGGTGCTTAATTTGACCTGCAGCTTCGCTGTCGGTTTATATAGGTTTCCGTCCCCTGTACAGTCTAAGCTAACATCTTAGGTGCTACATTAACTAGTAGCAGAGTGTTGCTAAGCTACCCTTCTACTTTTTCCTAGTGCTGGGGCCCTTCTATCTAGGAGGTAATTAAGATTATAGCTATAGGGTTGGCTGCCCTAGGTCCTAGGGGTAGTGGCTAGTAGGTTACCTTAAGGTAGTATATAAAAGTTTTCGGACAGTGTCGCTCTTATCTTCTCTTACTTCTACCTTCTCTCCCTCCTATTTTCTAGCTGTTCCCTTCCTCTAGCCCTTCCTTCGTACAGTATCGTACAGTGTCGTATTAGTAGGATCTTATAGTGTCTTATATCGTCGTCCTCGATCCTTTGGCAAATTAAGTTGCTAGCAGCTACCCTGTCCTTAGGGTAGATCGTGCCCCTCTTCGCTGTACGGCGCAGTGTTACTGTAACTAGGCAGGGGGATAGTTCTCCTCCTACCTGTCTAGTGCAGTTGTGTCCTGTAGAGCCTTGTACAGTTCCTATGTAGGCTCTGTCTATCCTCTCTACTTTACTAGGCATTCTACCCTCTTCTGCCTTCTTCGGCTCTTAAGGATTTCTTCTACCTTATACTCTTCTTGGCCCTTAGTTATAATTGCCGGTAGGCGCGCGTCGTCCGTCGTCTAGTACGGCAGGGGGTCCGTGTTCGCTAGCTGTACGAGGTCTATATAGAAGACTAGATAGATCCCTAGGGGGGTGTTTAGTAGTATAGTATATGTCCCTACTAGTCTAACTACTGTAAACTTCCTGTTCTTCTAGTCTGGTTTCTTGCTCGGCCGGTCTATACAGATGTCTCGCTGGTTTAGCTAGACCTTATCCCCTGCCTTGTACCTTAGTGCAGCCTGTCGTCCTTTGTTAGCCTGCTCTTTCGCACCCTATTAAGCTATAGCTAGGCTCGCCTTTGCCTATTGGCAGGCGTTCGTAATTGTCTATACAATAGCCTCTCCTTGCTAAATTAGGGACTGTATAAGGCGCGGGATGTTACTACTTAGGGTCGGTAGGAGCAGGGAATAGTCGTATCTATAGGCTATAAAGAAGGGGGACAGTCCTGTAGCATTAGCTGTACGGCTGTTAATAGCTAGCTCCGCTATAGGGAGAAGCCGGTTCCAGTTCGTCTAGTTATAGTCGACGTACGCTTAGAGGTACGCTTCCAACGTCGAATTGACCCTCTCCGTCGCCCTGTCCGTCTGTAGGTGCTATACAGTTAACAGGCGACGTTCTACTTTTAGCAACTGGCAGACCCTCGCCTAGAGCTAGCTTGTAAACTGCGTGCCCCGGTCCGATACAATCGACTAAGGGAATCCGTATTTGCTAAACGTCGTCTAGATAAATGCCTAGGCAGTGTCCTTAGCCGTAATAGAGTCCATTCCCTCTAGTATTACCCCCTTCGTTAGCTGGTCTGTAACTACTATAATATTCTGCCGTCCGTCGCTCTTAGGGAGGTCTGTAATAAAGTCTACTGTTAGGTCTTGCTAGGGCCAGTCCGGTATTGGTAGGGGCTTTAGCAGCCTATGCTTTAGCTTACGCTAGGGCTTCGTTCGTCCGCATACATCGCAGTTCTGTACAAACCTGTAGATGTCCTTCGCTATCGCTAGCTAGTAGTAGTCCCTAGCGACAATGCTGTACATCTCCTCTCGCCCTAGGTGCCCGGTAGCTATAGAGTCGTACGCCTGTTGTATTAAGCTTGTACAGAGCTTCTCGTCGGCCAGGACCTAAATCCGATTCCTAAACTTTAGGTTGTTCTCCTCGTCTACTAAGCACTCTACTGCCGACACCTTAAGATAGAGCTTAGCTGGGAGCTTTCGTTGCCCTCCTTAGATCGCTGTACAGGCCCCTTAGTATACCTCGTCCTTTTCTACTGCCTCTTCCTATGCTTGCAGTTAGGGTTCCTAAAGGTGTGTCGCTGCTAGGCGGATAGTCTCCTCGCCTAGTTCCTCCTTAAACATCTAGAATGTTCGTAACTTTAACCGGTCGTCCTTGTACGTTGTCGGCATGTCCTAGTACCGTCTAGATAGCGCATCGGCCCTGCTATTGTCCTTACCCTTACAGTACTAGAGTCTTATATTGAATCGGCTTAGGTACATTGCCTATCGTACGTACCTCTTAGAAAGCTTCCGGGGCTGCGTAAAGTACTCTAGATTCTTGTAGTTAGTTAGGGCGAGGAACTCGGGTACTAAGCGGAGTTCTCTATCCTATACTTCGCAACACTGTACGACTACTAGCAATTCCTTGTCGTAGATAGGGTAGTTGCACTTAGCTAGGGAGTTCTTCTTAGAGAAGTACGCGTATAGGTGTAGGAGTCCGTCTAAGCCTACCTATAACAGGATACCTCTAATGCAATACCCTAAGGAGTCGGTTTCTAGTATCGTTATACGCTCTAGGTCGAAGGCGGCAAGCGTTAGTCCTGTAGTAAAGAGCTCCTTTAGCTTATTAAAGCTCCTATCGCATTCGTCCATCTATTTAAACTGCTTGTCCTTATATGTTAGCTCGACTAGGGGACGTACGATCTCCGAGTAGTTCTGTATAAACTAGTAGTAGAAGTTAGCAAACCTAAGAAATTCCTATACGCCCTTAACGTTCGTAGGCGGCTTCTATTGCTTAATAGCATTAATCTTCTTCCTATCTATGCTAATACCTTTCCCTGCCTCGTATATAAACCCTAGGTATTTCGTACGCTAGACACCGAATTTACATTTGTCGATGTCGAGGTACAAGCTAGCCTGCTGCAGTCAGTCCAGCACCTTCTTAACGTCCTATACGTAATCTGCATAGGTGCCGTCTGTAAAACCAGTGTGTCGTCGAGGTACACTAAGCAGATGTCGTCTAGTAACCCTTGCAAGGACTTGTTAATGTACCTTTAGAAGGTTGCCGGTACGTTTGGCAAGGCTAAAGGGGGTAACAAGCTACTTAAAAAGACTATACCTCGTACAGAAGGCAGTTATCTATTTACAGCCTTCCTTAATCCGTATCTTGTAGAAAGCTAAGACTACGTTAAGCTTAGTAAACTACTTTGCCTTGCTAATCCGTCCGAGAGTCTCCTTAATAAGGGGTAGGGGGTACCGGTCCTTTATAGTAATTGCGTTAATGCCTCTGTAGTCTACGCAGAAACGCAAGCCGGCCTTCCCCTCCTTATAGACAAACAGCACTAGGGCTCCTGCAGACGAGGTACTTGCCTAAATAAACCCTTTGGCAAGCAGATTATCTAGTGTCTTGCGCAGTACTAGGAGTTCTCTAGAGGACATTCTATATAGCAGTCCGTACGGTACCTCTAGCAGACTCCTATCTAGACAGGGTTCTAGCTGGGATGTCGTAGTTAATCCCTTCTCCTTAGTGTAGCAGCAGTTTTAAGGCCGACTTCGGCTCGAAGAGGTCTAGGTATCCTATATATTTCTTTAGGAGCTTCGTATAGGGGTCTGTTACTTTCTTAGGTGCTAATGCCTTCTTAATGTCCGCCGTCGCCGTATTGATTTCGGCCTTAGCATTGTTACCCTGCAGAGCCTTCCCTTAATCTTAGGGCCTCTGCTTCGTCGACGTATTGGCTCCGGCTGTAGCGTTGTCGTCCTGCCGGACTCTCCCTTAGTCTCGGAGCCTCTGCTTCGTTACTGCCAGGTATAGCCGTCCTCGTCCTACGTCCAGCTTGCCCCTCTAGCGCTCTATCTATAGCTTCCCTAGTATTAGGTTATACCCTAGCTTGTCCTATACGATATAGAGGTATAAGTCCTGCTTATAGTGTCCCTGTACCTCTATCGTTACTTTTACTATATAGGTAATGTCCAGTCCTTGCCCGGTAATGCCCAATATGCGTACAGGTACAGTAGGGGTCGTCTTAATCCGGTGTCTTTGTACGAAGTCTTTGCTAATTACTCTATATACTAAACATCCTATGTTAATTAATGTCTGCGCTGTTGCGGACCTGTTTAACGTTGGCTGTACGATAAACGGCGTAGTCGTTATGTAGTTGCTCTGAAAAGATAGCTAAGTAGTGTTTTTGATTTAGCAATCTATCTTGTATACGCCTGTAGCAGAGCCTTCGCTTAGAGGCTACTCTTTTCCCGACTCGTTATCGTCCGAGTAGGACTCCTAATCCTCTTATTAGGGCGCCGCAGTTGCTACCCTTGCGGTGGTCTGCCGTCCCCTAGGTCTCTCTACTAGCAAAAGCCTGCAATTCTGTGCAGTGTGGCCTATCTTGCTATACCTATAGCAGCTCCCTTCTGCTCGCCTCTTGTTAAGAGTAGCTATGTCTACCTATTGCGCCCTTTTAGTAGCAGCCCTTGGCTGTACAGTAACGGCTGCCGCTACCCTTATTGTCGTTGGTTCCTAGTCTATAGCGTCCGTCTGCTGCTAGAGAGGTTGTCTTATCTCGGAAGTGCAGCTTATCTGTCCGAGCCTGCGCTGCTAGTTATCGACTATCCTAAGGAGATCGCAGAATTCCTCGTATGTAGCTGGTCGCATTACGCCTACTAGTCCCGTTATAATCTCCTTAGAGAGGCCTACCTCTAAAGAGGTAATTTTTATCCTGTCCTCCTATTAGAGACCTCCTGCCTCTGCTAGAGTCTGGTCGTATTCTATAAGGAATTCTTGTACAGTCTTGCGCCCTTGCTTTATCGTATTAACCTATAGGAGTGCTCGGCTCTCGCGGTCTAGGTCCTTGTAGCTCTTGTTAAGAGCTGCCTAGAGCATCGTCGTTGTAGCTATTGCTAGGTTGGCAATGGCCGTCTCGTAGTACGGCAGAATCTATGCTGCCGCCCTGCCCTTTAACCTCCTAAAGGGGTAAACTACCTTGTCCAGCTCGGTCGGGTATGCTCCTAAGTCGACTAGAAGCTTAGAGCGCATCTGGGCAGCCTAGGAGGGGTACTTAGCCAGAGCCTTACCGTCGTATATAGTGACATCGGGGAGTTTGCTCTTAGGGGTCGGAGTGTAGGCTATCGTGTTCGTCGTCGTAGGGGTCGGATCGCGATCGGACGCCCTAAGCTGTCGTAGCTCCTGTTCCTGTTGGGAAATAATCGCAGCCTAGTAGCTTACTTGCTACTCGAGCTGCCTCCTGTGTTCCAGCAGCTCCTTGTACGCGCAGTGCATATGCCCCTGCATAGCCGTAGGTTCTATAGGGATGTCGCCGTCTATCTTCGTTATATTACTGCAGTTACTAACAGTAAGATTAGTTTCTAATGTAAAGGGCTTAAGAATCTTAGTTTAGAAACTTAAGGTTAGGTATCTATATAAAGGAACTAATAGGCAGTTTCCTTCGTCGTCTGCTGCTGTACAATTTATACCTATAAAGCCAAGCCAGCAATTTCCCTCTATATAGGGGTGCAAGGTTTACACTCTATACAGAGGATCGGGAGTTCTCCTTCTGTATAGTAGTACAGAGTTTTCCCTCTGTTTAAAGGGACAGCAATGTCCCTCTATACGGGGCTATAGGGTTCTCTCTCTATACAGGAGTAGGGTCCTGTCGGTAATTCTATACAGAGGGTAGGGTCGTGCTAGCGCCGCTAAGTCGCAGTCCTTAGGGCGACGGCTAGCTTAGGTCGGGTCCAGGACCTGGGCTAGGCGGCGCCCCCTAACAGAAAGCTTTTATCGATACCGGAACTCTTATCGGAGCAGCGATCTACTATCGGCTGGTTTAGAAGCTAATAAAGGGATACGGCTATCCGGTAGAACTAGCGTCGCCGACACGGATTTCGGCATACAACGGACAAGACACTAAGAGTGTCACGCACTACGTGCTATTAAAGACCACCTTAGCAGGTCGCACTACGGAAGCGACGTTCCGAATTATAGATATCGGAAGGTTCGACATTATTATAGGGCAGAAATAGATAAAGAACTAGAAAGCTGTTATTAACGTAGGTAAAGGCACTCTCGGATTCAAAAACCAGGAGACCGGAGCCTCCGCCGAATCGGTCACCGTCGTCGCCGCCAAGCCGAACGTTACGACTATCGAAGCGGTTCCGAAGGATCGGCCCGACCCTTAAGACACGATCGGAATAATAAGCTCGGAGGCTTTAACGACGCTCGCGAGGTCGCTAGACAGTAAGATCTGCGCCATCTCGATAAAAGACATTAAGGACTACTAAAAGATAAAAAGCAGAAGATAAGGTAGACCCGTTAGAGGTGTTGCCTAAAGAACTCTATAGTTACACTAATGTGTTCTCGAAAGCCGACTCCAACCTCCTTCCGCTCTACCGACTGGAATATAACAACAAGATCCGGCTAAAGGAAGGAGTCGCGTTACCGAGAACCGAGCCCCTAAGGAGACTATCGCCAGCCGAGCTGGACTAAGTAGAGGTGTTTGTTTGAGAAAACCTAGCGAAGAAGTTTATTACGCCAAGCTCTGCCAAGTATGCGTTACCGATTCTTTTCGTGCGGAAACTAGGAGGTGGTCTCCGACTGTGCGTAGATTACCGAGGCCTTAACGAGGTTACTAAGAGAGATGTGTATCCGCTGCTGCTAATAGACGAGACTATTCAACGAGTAGCTAAGGCTAAGTAGTTTAGCAAGCTGGATATTCGACAAGCGTTCTACTAACTAAGGAATAAGGAAGGGCAAACGGAAGACCTTACGACGTGTGCTACGCGTATAGGCAATTTTAAGTAGTTAGTAATGCCTTTTGGACTTACCAATGCACCGGCAGTGTAGCAACGCGCTTTATAAACCACACCTTTCTGGACATGCTGGAACGGTTCGTATCTATCTACTTAGACGACATTCTTATCTATACTAATAGAACGAGAGAGCAATATACGAACTACATTAAGAGGGTGTTAAAGAAACTCTGCGAAGTTGGATTAAACACGGACACGAAGAAGAGCGAGTTTTATCTGACCGAAGTCAAATATCTCGGTCTTATTGTCGGAAGGGAAGGAATTCGGATAGACCCCTCGAAAGTCGCTGCTGTCGCGGAATAGAAGCAGCCGAAATCAGGAAACACTACGCAAATCAGAGCGTTTCTCGGATTCTGCAGCTACTATCGACAGTTTATTAAGGACTTTAGTAAGATAGCGAGACCCCTGAACGAGGCTTTAAAGAAGAAGGCCGCTGGCCTATAGAATAAGAAGTGCACAGAAGCTTTTATCCGACTGAAAGAAGCAGTGGCCTTAGCGCCGGTTCTGGCGCACTTCCGACCAGAAAAGACGATCTACGTAGAAACGGACGCTTCCGACATAGTAACAGTAGGGGTCTTTCTTAACACGCTAACGACGGCGAGACCCTCCATCTAGTGGCCTTCTTTAGCAAGTCTATAACTAAGGCCGAACGGAACTACGCTATCTACGATAAAGAACTGTTAGCTATTATACAGGCGTTCGAAGAGTAGAAAGCCGGAGCTTATAGCTGGAAAGAGCACGGTCCAGGTCCTTCCGGACTACCAGTTACTAACCTACTTTATAAAGACGCAGAAGCTCTTACGCCGCCAAGCTCGGTAGGCTGCCTACTTATTAGGATTCAACTTTAAGATTACCTATCGACCTAGAGCTCAAAATGGAAAGGCTAATGCGCTAACAAGAAGAGAAGGAAAGACTAGCTGCGCGAAAGAAGATCCGAACATGTTTTAGAAGGTGTTGACCGAGCGGATAGTAGATACCGAGGTGTTGAAGGAAGCAGGAATCAGTACGATAGAACCGCCGACTAAAGAAGAGACGCTCTACGAGAAAGTGGAACAGCTTAATTAGCAGCAGAAGCTCAGCAGAACCGGCTTAGGAAAGCTAATAGTTCTGGAAGAACTAATTACCAAGGTTATCCAGCTAGTCTATAGTTCGACGGATGTCGGTTACGTAGGCTCAAAGAAGACGATAGAAGCAATAAGGACGACCTACTAGTTTCCGCGAATCTTCGAGCGGATCCACCGGTTTATCGCTAACTGTTACGTATGCCGAGCCGCGAAGCTACGTTACGGCCTTCTAGCTGGCCTGTTGAAACTACTTCTGATCCCTAAGAAACTGTAGCAGCACATTACGATAGATTTCGTAACCAGCCTGCCGGATTCCGATAGATATAATGCCACACTTAACGTAGTGGACCGACTAAGCAAGGAGCGCCATTTCATCCCCTGCTAAGCTAAGGATAAAGGAACTACTGCGGAAGAAACGGCGAGAATGCTGATCTAGCATATATAGGAGCACTATAGCCTGCCGGACACTATTACTACGGATAGGGGTCCTCAATTTACTGCTAATGTATAGAAAGCTATCAACTAAGCTCTCGGAATTCGTAGAAAGCTCAGCACGGCCTCTTACCCTTAAACCGACAGTTAGTCTAAAGTAGCTAACCGAGAGATAGAAAAATATCTACGAATCTTCTGCAGTTATTATTAAGCAGAGTGGGTTAAGGTGTTACCGATGGCCGAATTCTGCGCTAATTCAGCACAGTTAGAAGCTACCTCGCTGGCGCCGTTTAAGATAACCTATAGCTATCTTCTAAGGATAAGCTTTTAACCGCTAAGTAAACCCAGCTCTTTAGAACTGTCTACATCTACTGCTACCTCGTCGAAGAGAGTCGCTGCGGCCGCAGCAGAAGTGCTTAGACCTTAGATAGAAGAAGCAATCTGCGTAGCAAAGGAGGCTATAGAATCGACTTAGAAGAAGATAGTAACTCGAGCTAATAGAAAGCGGTCACCGATAGAGTTCGAGGAGGGCCGAAAGGTATAGCTCAACACGCGGAACCTGAGGCTAAAAGGCAACGCCAAGCTCAACCCCTGCTATGTAGGTCCGTTCAAGATAATAGAAAAGAGGTCGCTGGTGACCTACCGGCTCCAGCTACCGAAATCGTTCCGGATCTACGATGTCTTTTATTTAGATCTAATAAGTTTAGAACCTAAAGACGGTCTTCCGGATTAGGGGTTCACTAAACCCCCGCCGGTCGAGATAGACGGTAAAGAAGAAGAATAGAAGGTAGAAGATGTAATAGATATAAGAAAGCTAAGAGGATCTATCGAAGCGAGGATCTTATAGAAAGAATAGCCGGAAGACTATAAATGGTATCCGGCCGAGAACCTCCGGAATTCGGCGGAGCTGCTAAGAGAGTTTTATGTCCGGAACCCGAAGAAGCCAAAGCCTAAGTGGCTCTGAAGTTAATTATTCCGGAAGAAGAAGAAAAAACCTACGTCCGCTACATTAGCGCGGAAGCTAATAGAAACGATTGTAGAATCCGCCGGCCGGTGTCTTAGGCTCTACCGCCACTACCGCTGGCCAGGACCGGCGGATAGAGGCGGTAAGGCCGAGGACGGCGCTACCGCGTCGGCGCGCTTTGTAACGGTCTTTGCTCTCTGTTACTGCTATCCGCCGACTTGGCTAGAAGGATAGTAACGACGAAGAACAAAGCTACCGCTATTAAAGCAGCCTCGCAGTAGCGCCAAAGGCCTTAGTAGAGAAAGAAAAAGAAGAAGAAACGGCGCAGCAGACGGATCTATATAGACCTCTACGGCGGAGCACAGACCGGATACGCTGCAGCTTAGGTAACCGCTAGCTCCGATCAGATAGTACGGATCAGATAGACGCCAAGTAAAGACGTTAGATAGTAATAACGTAAGAAGAAAGAAGATAAAGAAAGGAGATAGCTTTAAAAAAAAAGGAGGGAACAGATCAGTAAGCAGTCGAGGGCGACCGCTAGTAAGGGAGGGGGGTAGTGTTGCAGCAGCAGAAAGGGGTGGGACTAAGTAATAGAGTGGACCCTTAGAATTTCGGCTCAGCCCTTCCGGACCGAGCCGGGCCTTGGCACACTATCCCTAAAGCTCTTACCTACTACTATATAGATTCCTCTCCCTCCTCAGTTCGAGATATAGTTATTAAAAAGGCTGTATTAAATTATTTCTGCACGCCCGGATTAGGGTGGACCCTCAGAATTTTGGCTCGGCCCTTCTAGACCGAGCCGGGCCTTGGCAAGCCACCCCTAAAGCTCTTACCTAATACTATATAGATTCCTTTCCCTCCTTAGTTCGAGATATAGTTATTAAAAAGGCTGTATTGAATCGTATCTGCGTGCCCGGATTAGCATAGTAATAATACAGGCCAACTACCCTGTATTACTACCCCCTGCGCTACAGGCTTACGACCTCGTAAGCTGCGCTTACTTACAGGCTACGTATGCTTTTGTACAGTCCCCCTATGCAGTATACGCAATTAACCCCCCCCTAGCAGGTCTGCACACAGCTAGCTGGACCTTTACTAGGTCTGCCTTATTTTTGTGCAGAGTGGTGGACAAACAGACATACGTTAACGCTGTTTTCTACTCTCCTGTTAAAAGATGCGCCCCCTGGGGAATTGAACCTGGGCCTTCTATCGTACACTTTTAGCAGTTACTTCTAAGTTAAGTAATGTAAGCGCGGTACACTTAAGCCAAAAGGGACTAATTAAGTAACTTAGAAGTAAATGAACTAATGTGTACCAGATATATAAACCTTGGCAAGGCATAGTAATAACACGGGCCAACTACCCTGTATTATTGTCTATTATAAGCCGAAATTCGCGTTAGCGATACTAGTTCTACTAGATAGCTATATCCCTTCGTCAGTTTCTAAACTAGTTGATATTAAATTGCCGCGCCAATAAGGGCCCCTATATCGATAAAGGCTTTTAATTAAAGGGGGCGGTGTAAGCCCTTAAGGGGGTAGACGGTAATTAGAAGGATAATAGCAGTCTCCGTGTTTACTTCTACTGCTGCTAAGAGCGGATCGTTACAACTGTTAATACTCTCTTCTTCTTCTAATGATGCAGTTCGTAGTGTTAGGGGGCGCCGCCCAGCCCAGGTCCTGGACCTAAGCCAGCCGCTGCCCTAAGGACTGCAACTTAGCAGCGCTAGCACGACCCTACCCTCTGTACGGAATTACCGATACGACCCTACTCCGTACAGAGAGAGAATCCTATAGCCCTACACAGAGGGGAATTGCCGCCTCTCTTAACAGGGGGAAAACTCTGCACTACTATATAGAAGGAGAACTCCCGATCCTCTGTATTTAGTGTAAACCTTGCACCCCTGCACAGAGGGCCTTTCTATTGCTAGCTTAGCTTCGTAGGTACAAAGTTTTGTACAGCAGCAGGCGGACCGATAAGGGGGAACTCCCTATTAGTTCCTTTATAGAGATACCCTAACCTTAAGTTTCTAAAAACTAAGATTCTTAAGCCCTTTATATTAGAAAATGATCTTACTGTTAGTAACTACGGTAATAAAAAAAGATAGACGGCGACCTCTCTATAGAACCTACAGCTATGCAGGGACAGATGCATGCACCGCGCGTACGAGAGAGCTGTTGGCACACAAGGCCTAGCTCGAACAGCAAGTAATAGCCACTAGGCTGCGATAATTTCCTAACAGAAACAGGAGCTACGATAGCTTAGGGGCGTCCGAGTGCCGATCACGACCCCTACTACGACGAACACGAATAGCCTATAACCCTAGCCTCTAGAGCAAAATCGAAACCCGAATTTACTACCTATAATAGTTAAGGGCTCTAGCCGAGTAGAAACCCCTCCTAGGCTGCCAGATACGCTCTAAGCTTCTGGTCGACTTAGGAGCATACCCGACTAAGCTAGACAATGGTAGTATATACCTCTTTAGTAGGTAAAGAGCAGGCTGTAAGCACGGATGGTCTGCCGTATACGAGAGGCTATTGCCAACTAGCAAATCGCTACAACGACGATACTCTAGGCAGCTCGTAAACAGACCTATAAGGATCTAGACCGCGAGAGCTTGAGCACTCCTACAGGTTAATACGCAATATATTTAAAGCAAGGACGCAAGACTGTACGAGAGTTTCCTCGTAGAATTCGACCAGAATCTAGCAGATGTCAGGAGCGACTATAATAGGAGGAAGGATAAAAA
>JACWNB010000125.1:0-2500 GCA_016165855.1 Pseudocercospora ulei
TATACAGACTACGTACAGGACGTTAAGAAGGTACTAGATCGACTGCAACAGGCTGGCTTATACCTCGACATCGACAAATGTAAATTCGGGGTACAGCGTACGAAATACCTAGAGTTTATTTTTAAGGCAGGGAAAGGCATTAGCATAGATAGGAAGAAGATTAATGCTATTAAGCAATAGAAGCTGCCTACAAGTGTTAAGGGCGTACAGGAATTCCTTATGTTTGCCAACTTCTACCGCTAGTTTATACAGAACTACTCGGAGATCGTACGTCCCCCTATCGAGCTAATATATAAGGACAAACAGTTTTAAGTAGACGGATAAGTGCAATAGGAGCTTTAACAGGCTAAAGGAGCTCCTTACTACAGGACCAACGCTTGCCGCCTTCGACCTAGAACGTACGACGATACTAGAAACTAACTCCTTAAGGTACTGTATAGGGGGTATCCTGTTACAGGTAGGCTTAGACGGACTTCTGCACCTATACGCGTACTTCTCTAAGAGGACCTCCCTAGCCGAGTGCAACTACCCTATCTACGACAAGGAATTGCTAGCAGTTGTACAGTGTTGCAAGGCGTAGGATAGAGAACTCCGCTCGGTAACTGAGTTCCTTGCCCTAACTAACTACAAGAACCTAGAGTACTTTACGCAACTCTGGAAGCTTTCTAAGAGACATGTACGATAGGCGATATACCTAAGCCGATTTAATATAAGGCTCCAATATTGCAAGGGAGAGAACAACAGTAGGGCCGATGCGCTATCCAGACGGGATTAGGACATGCTTACGACGTACGAGGACGACTGGCTAAAATTACGGACATTCTAGATGTTTAAAGAGGAATCAGGCGAGGAGACTATCCGCCTAGCAGCGACATATATATAGGAACCCTAACTGCAGGCATAGAAAGAGGCAGTAGAAAAGGACGACGTTTACTAAGGGGCCTATACGGCAATCTAAGGAGGACAGCGGAAGCTCCTAGCAGAGCTTTACCTTAAGGTGTTAGCAGCAGAGTGCTTAGTGGACGAGGAGAACAACCTAAAGTTTAGGAATCGGATTTAGGTCCCAGCAGACAAGAAGCTCTATACGAGCTTAATACAACAGGTATATAACTCTATAGCAACCGGGCACCTAGGGTGCAAGGAGACGTACAGCATCGTCGCTAGGGACTACTACTAGCCGGCGATAGCAAAGGACATCTGCAGGTTCGTACAGAACTGCGATATATACAGACAGACGAAGCCCTAGCGTAAACTAAAGCATAAGCTGCTAAAACCCCTACCAATACCGGACCGGCCCTAGCAAGACCTAACAGTAGACTTTATTACGGACCTCCCTAAGAGCGACGGACAGCGGAACATTATAATAGTTACAGACAAGCTAACGAAGGGGGTAATATTGGAATAAATAGAATCCCTTGCAGCTAAAGATACTGCTTAGGCATTTATATACGGACGACGTTTAGTAAGCACAGATTCCCTAGGTCAATCGTATTAGACCGGGGCACACAGTTTACGAGCTAGCTCTAGGCAAGGGTCTGCCAGTTGTTAAACGTAGAACGTCGCCTATTAACCGCATAGCACCTGCAGACGGACAGTGCGACGGAAAGGGTCAATTCGACGTTGGAAGCGTACCTCTAAGCGTACGTCGACTATAACTAGACAAACTAGAACCGCCTACTCCCTATAGCAGAGCTAGCTATTAACAGCCGTATAGCTAACGCTATAGGATTGTTACCCTTCTTTATAGCCTATAGATACGACTACTCCCCGCTCCTACTAACCCTAAGTAGTAACTCCCTATGCCCTATACGATCCCCGACTTAGCAGGGCGAGGCTATCGTACAGACGAGTACGAACGCCTATTAATAGGCGAAAGCGAGTCTAGCTATAGCTTAACAGAATGCAGAAGAGCAGGCTAATAAGGGACGACAGGCTGTACCAAGGTACAAGGCAGAAGAATAAGGTCTAGCTAAACTAGCGAAATATCCGTACAGACTGGCTAAGCAAGAAACTGGATTAGAAGAACCGGAAGTTTATAGTACTCCGGCCGGTAGGGACATACGCTGTACGACTTAACACTCCCCCTAGGGATTTACCTAGTCTTCTATATAGACCTCGTACAGCCAGTATATACAGACCCCCTACTGCACTAGACGACGGACGACGCGCGCCCTCTAGCGATCATTACTAAAGGCTAGGAAGAGTACGAGGTAGAGGAAATCCTTAAGAGCTAAAGGAAGCAGAAGAGGGTAGAGTACTTAGTTAAATAGAGAGGGTAGGCAGAGCCTACATAGGAACTATACAAGGCCCTACAGGACACAACTGCGCTAGACAGGTAGGAGGAGAACTATTCCCCTGTCCGGTTACAGTAAATACTGCGCTGTACGGCGAGAAGGGGCATAATCTACCCTAGATACAGGACAGCCGCTAGCAACTCGGGTTGCCGAAGGATCAGGAATTAAGACGTAGGACGGTACTAGGGCCTACTGACACTACACTG
>JACWNB010000125.1:7500-15494 GCA_016165855.1 Pseudocercospora ulei
CCCCCCCCCCCCCCCCCCCCCCCCCCCCCCCCCCCCCCCCCCCCCCCCCCCCCCCCCCCCCCCCCCCCCCCCCCCCCCCCCCCCCCCCCCCCCCCCCCCCCCCCCCCCCCCCCCCCCCCCCCCCCCCCCCCCCCCCCCCCCCCCCCCCCCCCCCCCCCCCCCCCCCCCCCCCCCCCCCCCCCCCCCCCCCCCCCCCCACCCCCCCCCCCCCCCCCCCCCCCCCCCCCCCCCCCCCCCCCCCCCCCCCCCCCCCCCCCCCCCCCCCCCCCCCCCCCCCCCCCCCCCCCCCCCCCCCCCCCCCCCCCCCCCCCCCCCCCCCCCCCCCCCCCCCCCCCCCCCCCCCCCCCCCCCCCCCCCCCCCCCCCCCCCCCCCCCCCCCCCCCCCCCCCCCCCCCCCCCCCCCCCCCCCCCCCCCCCCCCCCCCCCCCCCCCCCCCCCCCCCCCCCCCCCCCCCCCCCCCCCCCCCCCCCCCCCCCCCCCCCCCCCCCCCCCCCCCCCCCCCCCCCCCCCCCCCCCCCCCCCCCCCCCCCCCCCCCCCCCCCCCCCCCCCCCCCCCCCCCCCCCCCCCCCCCCCCCCCCCCCCCCCCCCCCCCCCCCCCCCCCCCCCCCCCCCCCCCCCCCCCCCCCCCCCCCCCCCCCCCCCCCCCCCCCCCCCCCCCCCCCCCCCCCCCCCCCCCCCCCCCCCCCCCCCCCCCCCCCCCCCCCCCCCCCCCCCCCCCCCCCCCCCCCCCCCCCCCCCCCCCCCCCCCCCCCCCCCCCCCCCCCCCCCCCCCCCCCCCCCCCCCCCCCCCCCCCCCCCCCCCCCCCCCCCCCCCCCCCCCCCCCCCCCCCCCCCCCCCCCCCCCCCCCCCCCCCCCCCCCCCCCCCCCCCCCCCCCCCCCCCCCCCCCCCCCCCCCCCCCCCCCCCCCCCCCCCCCCCCCCCCCCCCCCCCCCCCCCCCCCCCCCCCCCCCCCCCCCCCCCCCCCCCCCCCCCCCCCCCCCCCCCCCCCCCCCCCCCCCCCCCCCCCCCCCCCCCCCCCCCCCCCCCCCCCCCCCCCCCCCCCCCCCCCCCCCCCCCCCCCCCCCCCCCCCCCCCCCCCCCCCCCCCCCCCCCCCCCCCCCCCCCCCCCCCCCCCCCCCCCCCCCCCCCCCCCCCCCCCCCCCCCCCCCCCCCCCCCCCCCCCCCCCCCCCCCCCCCCCCCCCCCCCCCCCCCCCCCCCCCCCCCCCCCCCCCCCCCCCCCCCCCCCCCCCCCCCCCCCCCCCCCTCCCCCCCCCCCCCCCCCCCCCCCCCCCCCCCCCCCCCCCCCCCCCCCCCCCCCCCCCCCCCCCCCCCCCCCCCCCCCCCCCCCCCCCCCCCCCCCCCCCCCCCCCCCCCCCCCCCCCCCCCCCCCCCCCCCCCCCCCCCCCCCCCCCCCCCCCCCCCCCCCCCCCCCCCCCCCCCCCCCCCCCCCCCCCCCCCCCCCCCCCCCCCCCCCCCCCCCCCCCCCCCCCCCCCCCCCCCCCCCCCCCCCCCCCCCCCCCCCCCCCCCCCCCCCCCCCCCCCCCCCCCCCCCCCCCCCCCCCCCCCCCCCCCCCCCCCCCCCCCCCCCCCCCCCCCCCCCCCCCCCCCCCCCCCCCCCCCCCCCCCCCCCCCCCCCCCCCCCCCCCCCCCCCCCCCCCCCCCCCCCCCCCCCCCCCCCCCCCCCCCCCCCCCCCCCCCCCCCCCCCCCCCCCCCCCCCCCCCCCCCCCCCCCCCCCCCCCCCCCCCCCCCCCCCCCCCCCCCCCCCCCCCCCCCCCACCCCCCCCCCCCCCCCCCCCCCCCCCCCCCCCCCCCCCCCCCCCCCCCCCCCCCCCCCCCCCCCCCCCCCCCCCCCCCCCCCCCCCCCCCCCCCCCCCCCCCCCCCCCCCCCCCCCCCCCCCCCCCCCCCCCCCCCCCCCCCCCCCCCCCCCCCCCCCCCCCCCCCCCCCCCCCCCCCCCCCCCCCCCCCCCCCCCCCCCCCCCCCCCCCCCCCCCCCCCCCCCCCCCCCCCCCCCCCCCCCCCCCCCCCCCCCCGATAGAGCGGACGCAGGTTTTCCCCCCCTTATTAGCTTCCGAGCTACTTAGGCTTCGGCTTCCTCGGGTTTCCGGACGTAAAACTCCCCCCCCCCTCCCCGAATTATCCAGAAGACCGTCTTCGGGGTCTAAGCCTAGTAGATTCAAATAAAAGACATCGTAGATCCGGAACGAATTCGGTAGCTAAAGCTAGTAGGTTACCGGCGACCTCTTTTCCACTATCTTGAACGGACCTACGTAGCAGGGATTGAGCTTGGCGTTGCCTCTTAGGCTTAGGTTCTGCGTATTAAGCTATACCTTTTAGCCTTCTTCAAATTTTATTAGTAACCGCTTTCTATTAGCTCGAGTTACTATCTTCTTCGGAACCTTCTACATCCACCGCTACCTTATTAAAGAGAGTCGCCGCGGCCGTAGCAGAAGCGCTTAGATCTCAGATAGAAGAAGCAATCCGCGTAGCAAAGGAGGCGATAGAATCGGCTTAGAAGAAGATAGTAACTCGAGCTAATAGAAAGCGGTTACTAATAAAATTTGAAGAAGGCTAAAAGGTATAGCTTAATACGCAGAACCTAAGCCTAAGAGGCAACGCCAAGCTCAATCCCTGCTACGTAGGTCCGTTCAAGATAGTGGAAAAGAGGTCGCCGGTAACCTACTAGCTTTAGCTACCGAATTCGTTCCGGATCTACGATGTCTTTTATTTGAATCTACTAGGCTTAGACCCCGAAGACGGTCTTCTGGATTAGGGGTTCGCTAAACCCCCGCCAATTAAGATAGACGGTAAAGAAGAAGAGTAGGAGGTGGAGGGTGTAGTAGATATAAGAAAGACTAGAGGGTCTATCGAAGCAAGGATCTCGTAGAAAGGATAGCCAGAAGACTATTAATAGTATCCGGTCGAGAATCTCCAGAATTCGGCGGAGCTACTAAGAGAGTTTTACGTCCGGAACCCGAGGAAGCCGAAGCCTAAGTAGCTCGGAAGCTAATAAGGAAGAAGAAAACCTGCGTCCGCTCTATCGGCGCAAAAGCTAATAGAAACGGTCGTAGAAATCGCTAGCCGGTGTCTTCGGCTCTACTACTACTACTGCCGGCGTGCTTCGTTAACGACTCCGCTCTTCGCCTTTGCGCAGCACTATCCGCCGGCTTGGCCGGACGAACGATAAAGGCAAAGAACGAAGCCGACGCGAACAAAGCGGCCCTGCAGTAGGTAAGGTCCTTAGTAGAGAAAGAAAAAGACGAAGAGACAGCGCTATACACGGATCTATATAGACCTCCGCAGCGGCGCACAGACTAGCTACGCTATAGCTTAGGTAACCGCTAGCTCCGATTAGATAACTCTTCCGATTAGATAAAAGCCGAAGTAAGAGACGTTAGATAGCGACGGTGTAAGAAGAAAGAAGATAAAGAAAGGGGATAGTTTCGAAATAGAAAGAAGCGAAGAGGTAACGTCGGAATCAAAAAAAAAAAGAAGAAGAAGAGAGACACATAAGTAAGCGGTCGAGGTCGGACGCTAGTAAGGGAGGGGGGTGGTGTTGCGGCAGCAGAAAGGGGTGGGACTAAGTCATAGGGTAGACCCTTAATATTTCGGCTTAGTCCTTCCAGACCGAGCTGGGCCTTAGTACACTACCCCTAAAGCTCTTAACTACCACTATATAGATTCCTTTCCCTTCTCAGTTCGAGATACAGTTATTAAAAAGGCCGTATTGAATCATATCTGCGTACCCGGATTACCTACCTTAATAATGAACCCTAGGTATTTCGTACACTATATACCGAATTTACATTTGTCGATATCGAGGTACAATCTAGCCTACTGCAAACAGTCTAACACCTTCTTAACATCTCGTACATAGTCCTCGCAGGTGCTGCCTGTAAATACTAGGATGTCGTTAAGGTATATAGTGTAAGGGCTTAAGAATCTTAGTTTAGAAACTTAAGGTTAGGTATCTACATAAAGGAACTAATAGGCAGTTCCTTCGTCGTCTGCTGCTGTACAATTTGTACCTATAAAGCTAAGCTAGCAATTTCCCTCTATGTAGGGATGCAAGGTTTATACTCTATATAGAGGATTGGGAGTTTCCCTCTATACAGTAATACAGAGTTTTCCCTCCGTTTAGAGGGGCGGCAATTCCTCTCTATATAGGGCTATAGGAATCTCCCTCTGTATAAGAGTAGGGTCGTATCGGTAACTCTGTACAAAGGGTAGGGTTATACTAGCGCTGCTAAGTCGCAGTCCTTAGGGCGACGGCTAGCTTAGGTCTAGGACCTAGGCTAGGCAGCGCCCCCTAACAATACCCCCCCTCCCTTCTCGTAGTGCTTCTTTCGTACGACGGCGTGTCGTATACCCTTAGCTCTTAGGGCCCTCTAGCGGATAGTGCTTTCCCGTCTTCGTCTAGGCGCTTGCTAGTCGGCGATGCCTGCTAGATGCCCTCCTTCTACGCTGTTGCAACCTTGGACCTATCCCTCTAGTTCCTATAGCTAAGGCGGAGAAGGACCCGCGAGCAGGGAAGGCAGGTAGTGCTAGATCGCTTCTACCTAATCTTAACCGATTCCGTTTGCTACTTTAAGGATGTTAAGGCTAAGGCAGAGGAGGACCTGCAAGCAGTTACGAAGGTGCAGGAGGTGCTCGGTCCTGTCCTACTATTTACCTCCTACCCTATAGCCCCAGCTATGTACTCTGCCTCTTAGCCGTACAGTCTTGCGGCGGCGGGCTGTCTGGTTCTGTCCCTGTGCCCTAGTTGTCGTCCGGAGTCCAGCTCTTAGGTAGACCTTCCCGTCTCTGTCCGGTCGTCTAAAGGGCCGTCGCTCGTCTAGGCACTAGATCGTAGTTGCCTCGTTTGCCCTCCCTTATAGAGTTGTAGCAGCTGCCCTAGTTGCCGTTGCCTTACATAGCAGGCAACTACTACCCTGTATATTCTCCCTTCCCTCCCTCTCTCTCTCTTCTTCTCTTTCTCTCCTATTCCTATATCTGCCCCCCGTCCGCCTAGCCGTCTACTACTACTACTATTACTACAAATACTACTACTACTACTACTAACTACAACTACTACCACTAACGCCGCTATTCTGTCTGCCTAGTGCTGTCGTAGTTCTCTTGTAGTCGCCGGCCCGTCCTTCTATACCTCTACCTCTAGCTATAGGACATTTAGCTTAACTAACAACTCTGCTTCCGGTTCGTATAGTCTTCCCCTTCGTACAGTCCTAGCTAACGTCTTAGGTGCTACATTAATAAGCAGCAGGATGTTGCTAAGCTACCCTTCTACTCCTTCTAGTGTTAGGGCCCCTGCTAGCCGGGAGGTAATTGAGATTTCGGGTGTAGAGTCGGCTGCCCTAGTACTAGGGGGTAGTTGCTAGTAAGCCGTCCTAAGGTAGTATATAAGAAATTTTCGGACGGTGTTGCTCTTATCCCTTCTTATTCTTACTCTTATTCTTACCTGTCTTATAGCTGTTCCCCTCCTCCTGCCCCCTTCCCGTACAGTATAGTACAGTGTAGTGTCAGTAGGCCCTAGTACCGTCCTACGTCTTAATTCCTGATCCTTCGGCAACCCGAGTTGCTAGCGGCTGTCCTGTATCTAGGGTAGATTATGCCCCTTCTCGCCGTACAGCGCAGTATTACTGTAACCGGACAGGGGAATAGTTCTCCTCCTACCTGTCTAGCGCAGTTGTGTCCTGTAGGGCCTTGTATAGTTCCTATGTAGGCTCTGCCTACCCTCTCTATTTAACTAAGTACTCTACCCTCTTCTGCTTCCTTTAGCTCTTAAGGATTTCCTCTACCTCGTACTCTTCCTAGCCTTTAGTAATGATCGCTAGAGGGCGCGCGTCGTCCGTCGTCTAGTGCAGTAGGGGGTCTGTATATACTGGCTGTACGAGGTCTATATAGAAGACTAGGTAAATCCCTAGGGGAGTGTTAAGTCGTACAGCGTATGTCCCTACCGGCCGGAGTACTATAAACTTCCGGTTCTTCTAATCCAGTTTCTTGCTTAGCCAGTCTGTACGGATATTTCGCTAGTTTAGCTAGACCTTATCTTCTGCCTTGTACCTTGGTACAGCCTGTCGTCCCTTATTAGCCTGCTCTTCTGCATTCTGTTAAGCTATAGCTAGACTCGCTTTCGCCTATTAATAGGCGTTCGTACTCGTCTGTACGATAGCCTCGCCCTGCTAAGTCGGGGATCGTATAGGGCATAGGGAGTTACTACTTAGGGTTAGTAGGAGCGGGGAGTAGTCGTATCTATAGGCTATAAAGAAGGGTAACAATCCTATAGCGTTAGCTATACGGCTGTTAATAGCTAGCTCTGCTATAGGGAGTAGGCGGTTCTAGTTTGTCTAGTTATAGTCGACGTACGCTTAGAGGTACGCTTCCAACGTCGAATTGACCCTTTCCGTCGCACTGTCCGTCTGCAGGTGCTATGCGGTTAATAGGCGACGTTCTACGTTTAACAACTGGCAGACCCTTGCCTAGAGCTAGCTCGTAAACTGTGTGCCCCGGTCTAATACGATTGACCTAGGGAATCTGTGCTTACTAAACGTCGTCCGTATAAATGCCTAAGCAGTATCTTTAGCTGCAAGGGATTCTATTTATTCCAATATTACCCCCTTCGTTAGCTTGTCTGTAACTATTATAATGTTCCGCTGTCCGTCGCTCTTAGGGAGGTCCGTAATAAAGTCTACTGTTAGGTCTTGCTAGGGCCGGTCCGGTATTGGTAGGGGTTTTAGCAGCTTATGCTTTAGTTTACGCTAGGGCTTCGTCTGTCTGTATATATCGCAGTTCTGTACGAACCTGCAGATGTCCTTTGCTATCGCCGGCTAGTAGTAGTCCCTAGCGACGATGCTGTACGTCTCCTTGCACCCTAGGTGCCCGGTTGCTATAGAGTTATATACCTGTTGTATTAAGCTCGTATAGAGCTTCTTGTCTGCTGGGACCTAAATCCGATTCCTAAACTTTAGGTTGTTCTCCTCGTCCACTAAGCACTCTGCTGCTAACACCTTAAGGTAAAGCTCTGCTAGGAGCTTCCGCTGTCCTCCTTAGATTGCCGTATAGGCCCCTTAGTAAACGTCGTCCTTTTCTACTGCCTCTTTCTATGCCTGCAGTTAGGGTTCCTATATATATGTCGCTGCTAGGCGGATAGTCTCCTCGCCTGATTCCTCTTTAAACATCTAGAATGTCCGTAATTTTAGCCAGTCGTCCTCGTACGTCGTAAGCATGTCCTAATCCCGTCTGGATAGCGCATCGGCCCTACTGTTGTTCTCTCCCTTGCAATATTGGAGCCTTATATTAAATCGGCTTAGGTATATCGCCTATCGTACATGTCTCTTAGAAAGCTTCCAGAGTTGCGTAAAGTACTCTAGGTTCTTGTAGTTAGTTAGGGCAAGGAACTCAGTTACCGAGCGGAGTTCTCTATCCTACGCCTTGCAACACTGTACAACTGCTAGCAATTCCTTGTCGTAGATAGGGTAGTTGCACTCGGCTAGGGAGGTCCTCTTAGAGAAGTACGCGTATAGGTGCAGAAGTCCGTCTAAGCCTACCTGTAACAGGATACCCCCTATACAGTACCTTAAGGAGTTAGTTTCTAGTATCGTCGTACGTTCTAGGTCGAAGGCGGCAAGCGTTGGTCCTGTAGTAAGGAGCTCCTTTAGCCTGTTAAAGCTCCTATTGCACTTATCCGTCTACTTAAACTGTTTGTCCTTATATATTAGCTCGACTAGGGGACGTACGATCTCCGAGTAGTTCTGTATAAACTAGCGGTAGAAGTTGGCAAACATAAGGAATTCCTGTACGCCCTTAACACTTGTAGGCAGCTTCTATTGCTTAATAGCATTAATCTTCTTCCTATCTATGCTAATGCCTTTCCCTGCCTTAAAAATAAACTCTAGGTATTTCGTACGCTGTACCCCGAATTTACATTTGTCGATGTCGAGGTATAAGCCAGCCTGTTGCAGTCGATCTAGTACCTTCTTAACGTCCTGTACGTAGTCTGTATAGGTGCCGTCT
>JACWNB010000126.1:0-15460 GCA_016165855.1 Pseudocercospora ulei
GGTATAATGTAGGAGCTAGGCTATAGCCTATACTAAAACACTATACTATAGGTAGTAAATAGGTATACTCTGGTGCAAAGTGGTGAGTTTCTATATAGAGCTTTGCGTAGATGTTCGGGACAACCGGATGTCTCCCAATAAGAAGGTGGTTAGCATATAGGGATAATAATATTCGATCCGCGATGTTCTAATTTGTGCAGTATATCAGTTGCAGATGTAGATAGGTTAAGATCGGTCGATCGAGCGTTCCCATGGGAAGTCATAGGTTGCAGCTGTAGATATGTAAGATCGACGATCGAGGTTCTAAATTAGAAGTGCTAGGTTGCAGGTGTAGATAGGTAAGATCTCGATTAATGTTCCAAGTAGTAATTACGGCCTGCAAGGGATGTGATGTTTTTCTTCGAGAGGCTAGGCAGTGTGCGGCCGGCAGATTAAGATTGGAATCAGCTGTCTTCCAGGACTGGGGGCTGTTATTGTAGCGCGGAATAGCCTAAAGCCTTACTTAGATAGCGACAGTGCAGCCGTTTTATATATCCTAATGCTAACACTGTTTCTATTGTATAACAACTTGTTCTATTTGGAAGTGCACTTGCCAGAATAGTTTGCTATAAATGAGTTGTGGTCCGTCGTATAATTAGGGTGGTTGTATAATAGAATCAACAGTCGTCGTCCAAGTGCTAGGTAGCTTCTGTGCTTTAGCTAGCCGTTATCTCTATTGCTAGCTGGCCGTTATCATATAGTTGCTAGCTATTATACTATACCTAAGCTAGCCATTATCTATACCTAGCTAGCTATTATCTATACCCTAGCTAGCTATATCTATACCTAGTGGCCGTTATCTATACCTAGCTAGCCATTATCTATACCCAGCATGGCCATTATCTATATACCTTGCTAGCCGTTATCTATGCCTAGCTACCGTTATCTATAGCCGGTATCTATACCTAGCTAGCCGTTATCTATACCTAGCTGGCCGTTATCTATGCCTAGCTGGCCGTTATCTATGCCTAGCTGGCTGTTACTATGCCTAAGCTGGCCGTTATCTATGCCTAGCTGGCCGTTATCTATGCCTAGCTGCGCTAGCTAGCTTAAAAAAGCGTTATCTATAGCTGTTATCTATACCTAGCTAGCCGTTATCTATGCCTAGCTGGCCGTTATTAATAGTCGTTACCTGTACTCGGCTGGCCGTTACCCGTACTTAGCGGGCCGTTATCTATGCCTAGCTGGCCGTTATCTATACCTAGCTGGCCGTTATCTATAGTCGTTACCCGTACTTAGCTAGCCGTTACCTGTACTTAGCGGGCTGTTATCTATGCCTAGCTGGCCGTATCTATACCTACCTGGCCGTTATCTATAGCTAGCTTCTATTTGGAAGTGCACATTGCCGAAATAGTTGCTATAATTTGTAGTCCTTGTCGTTTATATATAGGCAGCGGGCATCCAGTATTTATATATAGCAAAATGTTTCTAATCTAACTGTACCTGTCTGCGTCGGTGTCTGTCTATAGCGATGCCTACCTGTAACTGTGTCTGTCTGTAGCTGCGGCGTGCCTGCCTACAACTATATCTGTCTGCAACTGTATCTGCGACGTATCTATAGCGACTGTGTCTGTCTGCTACTGTGTCTGCCTACTACTATGTCTGCCTGCTACCGTGTCTGCCTGCTACTGTGTCCTGCCTACTACCGTGTCTGCCTGCTACTATGTCTGCCTATTACTGTGTCTGCCTGCAACTGTGTCTGTCTGCTGCCGTGTCTGTCTGCTACCGTGTCTGTCTGCTACTGTATCTGTCTGCTACCGTGTCTACAGCGATCGTGTCTGCAGCGACTGTGCCTGTCTACGACCGTATCTGTAGCAATTATGTCTGTAGCGACTGTATCTATAGCGAACATGTCTATATGCGGCTGTATCTGCAGCGACTGTACCTATCTGCTGCGACTGTGTCTGCAGTAATCGTGTCTGTAGCGACCGTGTCTGCAGCGACTGTGTCTGTCTGCTGCGACCGTGTCTGCGGCGACTGTGCCTGTCTGCTACGACTGTGTCTACGGCGACCGTGTCTGTCTGTAGTAGTGTCTGTCTGTAGCAGTGTCTGTCTGTAGCAGTATCTGTCTATAGGGCCTATGTCTGTCTATAGCGACTGTGTCTGTTTACGTATATCGGTCTATAGCAGTGTCAGTCTATAGCAGTGTCTGTCTACAACTGTGTCTGTCTGTAGCGACTGTATCTGTCGTCTGTCTCTAGCAGTGTCTGTCTATAGCGGTATCTGTCTATAGCGACTGTGTCTGTTTATATATGTTAGTCTACAGCAGTGTCGGTCTGTAGCAGTGTCGGTCTGCGACTGTGTCAGTCTGTAGCAGTGTCTGTCTGCGACCGTATCTGTCTGTAGCGACTGTGTCTGTCGTCTATCTACAGCAGTGTCTGTCTGCAGGACCTGTATCTGTCTATTGCGACTGTGTCTGTTTGCGTATATTAGTCTATAGTAGTGTCGGTCTGCAGCAGTGTCGGTCTGCAGCAGTGTCGGTCTGCAGCAGTGTCGGTCTGTAGCAGTGTCGGTCTGCAGCGACCGTGTCTGTCTACAGATGCCTACCTGTAGCTGTCTGCGACTGTATTGTCTCCGACTGTGTCTGTCTGCAGCGACTAATACTCTACGACAGTGTCTGTCTGCGACTGTGTCTGTCTACAGCTTAATTGCTGTAGTAGTAGGCAGTATATAAGGTGTTTATAGGGTAAGAAGCCAACAACAGAGGCCCAACATCGAAGGCTTTCTAGGCAGGTCGGAATTGCCTGCGTGCAGTAGTAATTGGTTAGGACTACTATCGAAGGGCTTAGATGTTGGAGAATATATATAGGGCTCGAACTGTTGTTCTAAGATAATTCTATACTCTCTACTAACCCTTATATTCTAACGTAGTTCTCCTAATGTATTCTATTCTATTACTATACCTGTTCTATTTATAAGTATATATAGGGAACCTGTGCCCTAATCTTAAAACCTACTTAATCTATTATTATATGTTTTATTCTATACTCCTAAGCCTTTTTATAACCTATCCTAATAATCTAATTCCTGAATCTTATAGTATTAAACCTAGTACATTCCTATATATTTTGCTAGCTCTGTCTTCTAAATATATTCCTCTAAAGTAATCTGCCCTATAATCCTATATTCTTATAACGTAACCCTATATATATAATCTAACTATCCCCCCTCCCCTCTCCTGCCCCCCCCCTACTCCTGCTCCTTACCCCCCCCCCCCTGTTCCCTTACCCCCCCTTCCTCCTGCTCCTCCCCCCCTTCCTCCTGCTCCCCCCCCTTCCTCTTGCTCCTCTTACCCCTCTCCTACTCCCCTCCTTCTTTCTGCTCCTCCTGCTCCTCCCCCCTTCCTCCTGCTCCTCTCCCCCCTCCTGCTCCTCCTGCTCCTCCCCCCCCTTCCTGCTTCTTATCCCCCCCCTTACTCCTGCTCTGCTCTCCTCCTCCTCCTCCTCCTCGCTATAGTCCTAGTATATAACGACAGAGTATATAAAGATCTTAAGGGGCTGGATACTATAGAGGGGGACCTTGCCCTTGCTAGTAGAGTAGTAGAGGCTAAGTTAGTAGCAGAGGTAGTCCTCGCTAACGGTATTAGAGTAGTCGCCTTTGTTGCCAAGGACAAGGAAGGGGGGTTTTAGCAAGGTCTTCTATAGTAAGCAGGGCGTCTAGCTCGGCCTTAGCCTCGCCGAAGCGCTCTAGGTCCTTAGCGTCGACTAGGAACACAATGCCCGACATCTTAGGGAAGTAGTCCTTCTATAGCTACTGTGCCTGCTAGTGCCTGCCTAGGTCGAAGGGGACATAGAGGTCTGCTGCTAGCCTATGTTAACGAGCGCTGTACACTAGGGTCCGCCGGCAGTAGGCTCCGCTAGTAGCATAGTCCTAGGCGTCGAGCGTACAGAGGGAGCGCGAGGGCAGTACTATACCTAGGGGCAGCAGATACTAGCAGCATAGGGCCTGCGTTGTTAAGCATTACAGCCCTTATAGGCCCTAATACAACATAGTCTTTAAATTGGAACTTCTTACTAACTCTTCTAATTAGAAGCCTACTTTGCACGTATGCTAGACTAGGGTTCGAGCGCGCGGAGGGAGCGCAAAGGGCAGTGCTATACCTAGGGGCAGCGGATACCGGCAGCGTAGGGGCCGCGTTGTTAAGCATTTGCAGCCCTTATAGGCCCTAATACAACATAGTCTTTAAATTGGAACTTCTTACTAACTCTTTTAATTAGAAGCCTACTTTGCACGTATGCTGGACTAGGTGTCTAATTACCTATGCTATAGTTAACTGGCTGCTGTAACTGACTCTGTGTTACCTATAGCCGGTGTGCAATGCTACTAAGTGCCTACCCTATCTAACGCTATCTGCCTTACAGCTTACTAAAGCCTAACTGCGCCGCGCATTTATTAAGGTATAGACAGTTCGCTGGCCGGAAGTCGTCCCGTTAACCTGCTAGCTAGGGCCAGAACTCCTGCTATTGCTTAAGTAAGAGAGCCCTAAGTATATTAGCTACCGCCCGGTTGGCTGCTGCGCGCGTAGGCGAGGGACCTTTGGCGAGTAGGTAAGTCGGCGCGAGCCGCTGGAGGAGCGCGACGACCTCCTAGACATTCTTAAATCTACCGACAAGTGTCGAGAGTCGATAGTGGTCCAAAGTACGGCCGGCAGTAGTCGATGCAGACAGCTAGCTGGTTAGGGCACTGGGCCTAGCCGTAACCGTAGCTAGGCGCGGAGAGCTGTTAACGCTAGATAGGTGCGGTAGCAGCGAGACCTTAGCCAAGTAGGGGAGGACGCCGGCCGCTGTTAGCAGGCAGGACGACGACGTAGCGTTAGGTAACAGCAGCCCGGCAGCAGGAACTACTAACTCTGTCTAGGACGGCAGTAGGGACCGGGCTAGTCCTGTCGTTATAGTTTCTAGGAGCTATAGTGCAGCACCGTCACTCTCCTTATTATCCGAAGCGTCCTCTATGCCCTCGTCTGCTGCTGCGTCCTGGGTGCCCTCGTCTTCTGTGCCCTCGTCTTCTGTATCCTCGTCTAACTTGTGCTCGCTACTAGACACACCTAAGGAGATAGTAATAGCACTGCGTAGGCGGGGAGGACTTAGGCGCAGCGGCGGAGGCGTACCCGGGCGCGGCGGCGGAGGCGTACCTGGGCGCGGCGGCGGAGGCGTACCTAGGCGCTCGCTGTTGTCGCAAGTAGCCTCGATTTCCTAGACGGCTTTAATAAACACTAGGTCGACGTTAAGGGTGTAGTCTGCGACGTAGTGCAGGTAGTCTATAACCGCGTTAGTAGCTAGGCAACCTACATCTAACATGCCGCGATGCAACCTAGGCTTCTAATTGGAACTAAGCTGCTAAGAAATATTAGGAGGAAGTGCAGACTAGCCTTCTAAATAGAAGATTAAGGCGAAAGTTCCAATTGGAAGACCAGTCTACAACGGTAGACGGAAGAAAAACCTCCAATTGGAAGCCTATGTTGCATTAGTAGGGGAGTCGTTTAAACTTACTAACTAGTCTATAGAAAACCCTCTTATCTAGCTCCCCGGTGTTAAATACCGCCCGCCTCGGCGGCAGCTGTTAGCATTCGGACTATATGCTTAAAGTCCAGCTTAGCATCTTCGTCAGTGCAGAGGATGTACTGCTATCTAAGACAGGCGACAGGGCAGGCCACTTTTCCGCAGCGCGTGCTGCTCGCATAGGCCGAGCTGCGAGGCGGTAGTGTAGGGGTCGGCAGTAGCGTAGGGGTCGGCGGCCTCGTCTAGCGAGTGTCGCAGCTAGTACTGCAGTTGGCGGGCGATGGCGCCGCCCTACGCGTAGCGCTGCACAATCTCTTCGGCTTCCAGATTCTTTATAGTAGGCTGCTTTATATCCTTCTATACCGAGCCTAGTCGTAAGGTACGGATGCCGAACACCTTCTGCATTATAGCGTCGGCAATGCGGCGGCAGAGGCGCCCCTCTACGTCTCTCCGCTCCTCGACGGAACTGGTAACCTCTGCGGCAGTCTAGGGGTCTAGGCTGTGCGTATACCAGCGCATAATGTGCTTAGGGACGGTATATATAGCGTTAAGCTAGTTAAAGTATCGCTGCTAGTAGTCGTACTGCAGATATTAATCGATCGTCTCGTCCAGCATTAGCATATATACCTTAACTGTATGCTTTTAGCTAATCCGATATAAGCAGCCGATTATCTAGCTAAGGAGGGTAAACCCGACATAATCTATAACGATCTGGACATGTCTGCCGTACTAGAGGTTGGACGATTCGGCGCCGGTCTAAGAAGACATTAATATAGCTATGCAGTCGGGTAACTTGTTAAAGTCGTCCTCTGACTCGCTCTAGTCTTGTTGCTTTAGACCCGTTCGGATAATGCAGTAACCTATGCTGTAGACACTTAAGATAATCTCGGCTATTATAATGCTAACAGGCTCGTTGCACTAAACGATTACTTTCTCTCGGCGGCATACGCAGTGCTTAAGCAGAAGCTTAACCAGCATCTTCTGTTTTAGGGACACGTTAATTATGTACTTAGCAATAGCGTAGCGGCTGTCTAGGGCTGCCTAGTGCAAGTGTGCCTTTATATACTAGTAAAAGAACTGGAACTGGGTGTTATGCCTGTGCTGCCTGTTATATGTTAGCCTTGTCTGCAGAGTAACCTTCTAATTAGAGCTTTAAGAGGAAAAGTTCTAATTGGAAACCTATATAGCACTTATAGTCGGTAGATGCTGGTCGCGCTCGAGTCGATGTTACAGGCTAGGATAGATGCAGTTAGCGGGTTGGCGGCGGCAAGGATAAGCTGGTAGCAGAGGGCGGTGCTATAGGCGCAGATGCCCCCGTTGTCGTCGTCGGCATAGGTAATTATCTGCAGGTTTTCGTGTTAGGCGACGAACCGCTCGAACGCGTAGCAGTAGTAGCTATTACTAAGGCCGCTATAACGGATCTTAAGGTGGCAAACCTGCTACGGTAGAATCTCGTCGCCGAGGATAATCGCAGTGTTGCAGACCTTAAGCGCCGAACCTTTAACGCGGCGGAGGACCGTAAGCGACACTGCTAATAGGACTACCCTACTACACTAGAAATCGAGGTTAGCAGGGATACCGGGCTGCAGGGTAGCAAGGAACGCGTCTGGCAACACGGCGGCGAGGAATAGGTCGTATATATAGAGCCTAGCGTACTAGGCGCAGGTGCTAGCGATGTCCTAGGGGACCTGGGCGAGACGGCGGCCATACAGGCCGCAGAATTCCTTATAGAGAGTGGCCTACCTACTGGTGTCTATTCTTAAACTACCTTCTAAGCCGGTGCCTACGTATAAAGCCTAAATGCGACACTAGAAATAGCGTAGGAGGCCCGCTATATCGGCTACGCAGTTGCAGAATAGTGTAGCCGTTGCTATTACTAGGCGCATGTCCTTGCCTAACAGCCGGTACAGCGCGTCCGACTGCAGCGCTATCTTGTTCTTATAATAATAACCCTTGTCTGCAATAAGGATCCTAGGGGAGGTAGCTCTCTAACCCTCCAAAAGCTACGTGTTATTAGACCCGTTAGTCGCGAAGTCTATTTCTTCGTCCTGTTCGCCTAGCTCCTCTTCGTTCTAGGTAGCGGCGGCAGGTTCGGCATTATTATCTTTATCTTAACCGTCTGGCACCTGGGAGCTGTAGCCGGCGCAGGAGTACTAGTGTTGGGCTTAGTACTGTAGCCTAGCTTTTAGGTTCTTTTGCATAAAGGCGTCCTTAGTTGTAATAACAAAGGTGCTGGCAGTCTCTAGGTTGTTGTAGTCTAGCCTGTCGCAGAACTCGATTAAGCCCTTATTCGTCTTAGGAATCGAAGTGTAATGCTAGGCGTACTTTGCGCTAACGTTAACATATATATATAGCCTAATGCGGCGCTGGGGGTCCTAGAAGTACGTACAAATGTCGTCGACCTAGGCGTTAACAGCAGTGTTAGGGCCAAGCTAGTACATATAGGCATACTGTAGACGAGCCCTATGCTCATCTATGTATCTCTGGCGGATATCGGCTCGGATACAGCAGTGCTGCCAGGCGTTAGCAAAAAGGGCGGATAGCTCTGCGTCGCTATCGTCGTAGAGACTGCTTAGACTCTTAGGTGCTACGCGGAGTAGCTCGTCCAGGCTGCCTATAGGAGATGTTAGCTCTGACCTAGCCTAAAGGGAAAGATTGCAAAGTGGACTTCTAAATAGAAGACCTAACGACCAAAGGAAAGATTGCAAAGTGGACTTCCAAATAGAAGACCTAACGACTAAAGGAAAGATTGCAAAGTAGACTTCTAAATAGAAGACCTAACGACCAAAGGAAAGATTGCAAAGTGGACTTCCAATTAGAAGACTACCGAACCCTATAGTCGGCGTGTTCCAATTGGAAGTCCACCGACCCCTATAGTCGGCATATTCCAATTGGAAGTCCACTTTGCATAAGAGTTAGTTACTTACGGTCCTATATCTCTCTCGCCTCTGTAATCTTGTCTTTCTAGGCTAGGAGGGCGCACAGGATAACGACGGTCTTGCCGAGTCCTACGTCGTCGCCTAGGATGCAGCCCTTAAGCAGGCTCTGCCACATTTCTACGATCTAGGCGATTGCCTAGGGCTGCTACAGCTTCAGTCCCAGACCCTTGAATTTGATGCTAAAGAAGTGCCCTAAAATAGGGTCCCTTTCGGCGAGACCCTCTTCTACTTCGAGCTTAAGCATAGCGCAGGCTTCCTTAAAGGTTGGCGGCTTAGCGGTCTTGTCGTTTATCTGCTGGTTAAGCTAGTTAAATATACAGTTAGCGGCCTAGGCGGCACTATGCAAGGGATCCGCGGAATCTGGGACGCCGTCGCTGCTCTCCAGCACGTCGGCCGTGTTCGTAGTTATAAAGCGTTATGCGCGGACATTACTGTCCTTAATAAGATGCATGTTCCTTAGGCTAACTGTGCTAGACGAATCGAACACAACGTGCACATCCTTTGTAAGTGTGTCTATAAACGCATAGCGGTAGTGTAAGTCCTAATCCGCGAGGCTGGAAGCGATAGGTTGGACCTTGCCCCTAAATACACCGTTCTCGCGATCTAACTCCGCGAAGATCTTCCTATTGTCGGCCGGATCGACGATAGTCTCGTTGTATTCCTAGATCTACTTGTCTAGGTCCTCCGTCTCTTCCTCGCCTAGGAGCATATACAGCAGTCGGTCCTGCTGTTCTTGTTGCTCGATCGTGTTCCGGACAGCAGCGTTAGGGGGCGCATATGCTATAGGCTAGTACGAGATCGACTTCTAGTTAAGCTTAGTAGCCTAGGTAGCCGCGCCCTTGTTCCTTATAGTACAGTGCAGGAAGTAGTTAACAATACTTATAAGTCGATAGAGCACCTCCCTACTAACAGGCTAGTCCTAGAGGGAAGCGAAGGTATATACGTTGTCTAGCGTAGGCGTGTTCGGTTAAGACGTACTTCTAGACGTAGTGTGCTCCGGCTTGCTCTTAGATGCGCTATACCGCTTAGAGGACGTAGATAGTAATTATTATATTGCCGTAATAGGCGGCGGGCACTAGGGACTCTGTGCTGCGGATCATCTCGGCGGTAAAAGTGTTAGGCGCTTTGTCTTAGATATAGGCTATAATAGCCTTTAGGTTAAGCGTCGTCCAGCTTCGGTCTTTAGGCTTGTTAGACGCAGTGCCTGCCTCTGTCTGGGTCCTAAACCTGTCCTATACTCGTTAGCATTCGCCTATAAAGCCTTAAAGTAACAGGTTTAGCTGCAACATGCCCTTCTAATTAGAAGGTTAGTAAGGGGAATATATTAGATAGCAATACAACCTACGCTTCTAATTAGAACTCTGGTACATATAGGGGGTAGCAATGCAACCTGCGCTTCTAATTAGAACTTGGTGTATATAGGGGATAGCAGTGCAACCTGCGCTTCCAATTGGAACTCTGGCGTATATAGAAATAGCAGTCTAACCTGCGCTTCTAATTGGAACTCTGGTGCAGGCCTTAAAAGTTCCAATTAGAAGCTTAAGTTGCAAATTTCTTACATAGAAGTAGATTGTAGGAGCGCAGGGGGGGCCTTAAAAGTTCTAATTAGAAGCTTAAGTTGCAGGCTTCTTACGTAGAAGTAGATTGTAAGAGCGTAGAGGGCTTAACATACCTCGTAGAACTAGCGGGTGCATGTTTCGGCGACAGGCCGGATAGCCTCGACAAACTCCAGGAACTTATCGTATAGGTAGAAGCCCTAGTAGCCTAACATCTTGCCGTTTTTGTCTAGGAATCCCATGTTGTATTTATATACATAGATGCTGTAGCGCGGGTCGAGTAGGATAAGCTTCCTGGTAGTGCGGAGTTAGGCGAGGTAGGCCTGGATTTAAGCTATATACTCTGTCTTCGCCTCTTAGCGACGCTGCTCGGGGTCTATAGTCAGGTGTTGCTAGGTAGCTAGTGTGTCGTTGCCTGTAGCCTTTCGACAGCTACGCTTAGCCTTAGGGGTCTTAGGGTCTTAGTTAGTGCTAGGCTTTGTACGCTTCTTAGCCGGTAAGGGGGATAGGGGCGATCTAGGCGCAGCTCGCTTGCCCTTGCCCTTTATCGAGTTTAGGGTAAAGGTTGTTCTAGCTATGCTGCTTAGTAGGTAGACAGTTGCAGTACGTTAGTAGAAAAAATCGCTTAGGACGGTCTGCAAATCTAAGGCGCAGAATAGGCAGTAACGAAAAGTGCAGACTGGCGTTCTAGTTGGAACTTGTCTCTTGTTCTTCTAGTGGTAGCTGCTAGGGGTGGTGGTAGCTACTAGTAGTAGTGGCCGCTAGTAGTAGTAGCTGCTAGTAATGGTGGCTGCTAGTAGTAGTAGCTACTAGTAGTGGTAGTGGTGGTAGTAGTGCTAGTAGTGGTAGTGCTAGTAGTAGTAGCTGCTAGTAGTGGTGGTGGCTAGTAGTAGTAGTAGTAGTGGTTCCAAAATACGAGTGTAGTAGAAAAGGAAAGTTAAAGAAGAGGCGAAGGTTGATATTAGTAGGTCTGTATAGGGCGCTTGGACCAGCTCGACCGTTCAGCCCTGCATGTAAGGTTGGGCCTAGCGCGGTTTGCTTCTTACTATTGTAAAAGGTGATAGGCTTATTAGTGCCGCTTTCGCTCTTTATTGTCTCGAAGCAGCAGGTTGCTTTGTATGCAGGTAAGGTGCTTGCTTACAGAGGACGCCGCGGAACCTTCTGGACCCACTGACAGCGTCAGTTAGGTAAACTTGTTAATAGCGTGTTTGGTCGGCGTGTGGCCTGTACGTAGACGCTGCGCATAACCTGCATATAAGAAATAACTAGCGTCGTCTTACATATAGCAAAGTAAAGTAAGGTAGAGCGTGCGGTAGCCTTAGGCTTTACCTTGTTGTATGGAACGGCGTACCAATAACGTATTTTCTTTGTTAGCGCGGACGGATTCGGCCTTTTCCAGTTTAAGCCTAAGTCTCTTAGTTAGCCTTAGTTGCTAAGTGGGTTTCTAAATAGACAGGCAGTAAGGCTGTTTTCGGATAAACTGATAAACTTCCAATTTGAAGCACGGTGCGCAACTTGCTATAGCACTCGAGTGTCGTGCCTAGTAGTCAGTCTCGGCAGCTGTAAGCTCTTCTCGGTGGCAGGTTGGCGCTGGGTAGCAGGTAGCGCTAGGTAGCTGTGTCGGCCTTCCAATTCGGGTGTGCTCGTCGTTGGAGGGTCGACATACTGCTAGACAGTAGTTAGGTCCTCCGTCGCTGGACGCAGCCTATAATAGTAGGCTATAGTAGGCCGGCTGTTCGACCTGTTAGTCTCGATTGCAAAGTGTCCTTCTAATTGGAAGATTGACCTAGGGAATGCACAGTAGTCTTCTATTTAGAGTCGCGGTTAGCACCTGTACCTAATATTTCGGTTACACCCTCTACCTGGCATAGGCGGTCGGCCTGGCTGTTTAGGCTAGCGGCTTCGGCTGCAGAGTGCGCTTCTAATTAGAAGATATAGAAGTCGGTCTTCCAATTAGAAGTGCAGTTAGCAGAAGTGTCTTCTAGTTGGAAGTGCAGTTCGTAGATGTGTCTTCCAATTAGAAGTGCAGTTGGCATATGTGCCTGGAACATACATAAGTTGCCGGTAGCTGCCGGAGGGGTTAACGTCGGCTGTAGGTTCCTGTTCGCGTACTGGACTGTCTATATACTGGTGTAGTTGTCTTCTAATTGGAATGCTACTTTGCATTATATGTTTCTATTCCAATTGGAATGCCACTTTGCATTGTATGTTTGTCTTCTAATTGGAAAGCCACTTTGCATTGTATATTTGTCTTCCAATTAGAAAGCTACTTTGCATTATGTCCTTCTATTTCTGGCTTGTTATATACAAACCCGCTTTAGAGTGCCCGAGCCTAACCCTTTACTACGATCGACTCCGAACCCAACATATATATAGTGTATATAGTAGCCTAGGCCTACTTGTCATTTTGGAAAGTGCAGTTAGTATATATGCCTAGAACATATATAGGTTGCCGATAGCTGCTAGAGGGGTCGACGCCGGCTGTAGGTTCCTATGCGTATACTGGACTGTCTGTATGCTAGTGTAGTTGTCTTCTAATTGGAATACTACTTTGCATTGTATGTTTCTGTTCCAATTGGAAAGCTACTTTGCATTGTATATTTGTCTTCTAATTGGAAAGCCACTTTGCATTGTGTCCTTCTATTTCTGGCTTGTTATATACAAACCCGCTTTAGAGTGCCCGAGCCTAACCCTTTACTACGATCGACTCCGAACCTAATATACATATAGTGTAGATAGTAGCCTAGGCCTACTTGTTATTTAGGAACTCGAGGACAGCTACGCATACATATATGCTGTTAATAGCCTGTTAGCGGCAGAACCTAGTACCGCTTATCGCCTAGTCGAGATACTTTTCGATGTCTAGTAGCTTTTCTTGGAACTGTTCCTCGAGCTAAGCGCGACCGACTGTGTTACTCTTATAGGCTCCGACAATTAACGGCCAGAAGATATCTCGAAACCGGCACCCTTGTGCTTTCGTCTCTTATTGCTAACTCTTGCATATAGCCTAAGGGAAAAAGCAGTAGTAGCAGGCATAGTATCGAGGGACAGGCTGTTAGTTCTTCCGCTTCTAAGTAGCCTTCTTGTGTCTAATTATACTGGCGAAGTATCGACACTTATCGAATAAGTAACCGCTATCTTCGAGATGTGCGGTAACACAATACGGACAGCGGTGTAACGCGGTAAGGTTGCGCTCTAAGTTTATACGGTACACTTTATCTTAGCGGGTTTGGTTATAGTATTGCCTAGTAGCGATAGACTGTTTAGCAGAAGCGTTGGACACCTATCGCTCGACAGTAGATACTGGGCGGTCGAGGGTATGTATATAGTAGTTGGCAGTCGGCTGGGCGCGGTTAGCGGTCGGTAGTATACAGTTAGCGGTTGGCAGTCGGTAGTCGGTATCGGGCATAGGGTAGTCGGTAGTATAGAGGTTAGCAGCAGGTATAGGATAGTCGGCGGCAGGCATAGGATAGTCGGCGGCAGGCATAGGATAGTCGGGCATAGGATAGTCGGCGGCGTGCGTAGGTTGATAGGGCATAGGGTGTTCGGCAGTAGACATTGGGTAGTCGGCGACAGGTGTTATATAGTTAACTAGTTGTTAACTAGCGGTAACCGCTACCTAGTTGTCTATAGCATAGTTAGGGAACGATTCCCTATAGTAGCTCGTGCAAAACTCGTACGGCTCTTGTCCTCTCGGACCACTTGTATACGAGACTTGTAGGTCGAGACCGTCGAGATAGGTAGACAGGGTAAGGCAACTACATTCCCTATAGCCGAGATATCGTCGCATCGCCGATGTTTCCCTCTGCAACTACTAGGGAGCCTCGGCCCTCTTATCTCGATGCTTAAAAGGCGTATTCGGTGCAGTCTAGCGAGTGCTAGTTAGAGGTATCGGGATCGAAGAGGACGGTAGAGTACGCCCAGCGTCCGTCCCGACTATATCTACCTAAGCCCTAGGCGAATTCGAGTAAGGAATACAGGGGTTCGACGTAGATAACACAGCGGACGCTAGGGCTGTTAAACCCCTCTCTAAGCGCTAGCGTAGCGACGAGGTATAGATTAGCCGTATATGCGAGCTAGGTATTTAGGATCGCAGCCTTCTCGTTAGGGCCCGCCGCTCTAGGATGTAATAAATAGGTACCCTATGTCCTAGGCAAGCCTTTCTGCTGTAAGGCGAGTCTGTACAAAGATAAGGATACAGTAGGTAGACTCCTCTGTCGTCGTATATATACGGCGGTACCAGCAGATCCGGGCGACAGCCTACGCTATAAATGTAGTAGATCGAGGCTAACCTTCGATTCGATAGACAATGTTGGTTCGGTTAGTGCTGCAGCGGATAACCCAGGGCAGGCTTAACTGGTTATTGCGCTCAAATTCGGCTGCATAGTAGAGGGGAGGGTCGCGGTTAGATAGAGGATTTGTATAGTAAACTTAGTTTAGCTCGGCAAAGTTATAGAAGCAGGGGCGGTATAGCATAGCAGTAACGGTAAAAAGTGGCATTCGTTAATAACGATCTAGTCGAGTCGACGCTGGACAGCGAGGCGTGCAAGGTACCCTAGGAATTCCTAGAAGCAGGCCGCCTTAGCGCTAACGATAACGAGTAGGGCGCTAGTAGTAGTTCCTAGTGCCTATACAGGTGTGCTCGATAGATCGCTCGACGAGTCGCGCCTACATATTAATCCAGAGGGCGACAAGTAGGAGGACTAGTACAGTAGTGTAGGCCCTAGGCATCGTATACAGGACTATAAACAGTAGGCTCTTGCCAGCGCTAGTAGGGAGGATAACGACGAGCCGGCACTCGAGAGATGCTACAGCTGCTATAGCCTCTGCCTGCCCCTCGCTCTTCTATTGCATATCTAGTTAGTAGTATATATCGCAGGCCTAGGACAGAAGGTCTAGGAGGCTGTAGACGCACTGTACAGAGCGATGGTTGAACTTAAGACGCTGGACGAGCGATAGGGCCGGCTAGGCATACACCTTCCCAACCTAGGGGGTAAGAGGCGAGGGGACGTCGAGAAAATTCTGCTATAGTCGGGACGCGTCCCGGCCTCCCTCGACGGCAGCGCCTAGAGGTTAGCAGCCGCTCCGAACAGCAAGTTAGCGTACTGTTTAGTTGGCAGTTTGAGACAGTGTAATTGCGCTATTTAGCTATAATAGCGCTATGTCGGATCCTCTAGCAACGTCGGGATTGTCCTTATTAAGGTTAGTGTCGAACAGGTCGGCGTACCTGTTAAGTAGCGCTTAACGATAGCGACAGTTAGGTATGCCAAACCCGTATACCGAACCGGTCCTAAACTAGCGAGGACTATAGTTAGACTAAAGATGTGGTTGCTTACCCTTTGCTATTTCCTATACTTTGTTATAGGGTCTATAGGAACGGACAGAACTCGACGGTAGGGTATTTTTGTGTCTAGCGAAAACAAGAGTT
>JACWNB010000127.1:0-15313 GCA_016165855.1 Pseudocercospora ulei
ACCCAATTTCCCACCACCAGGCAATCACACCCAATTTCACCCCCAGAGATTGACATCCATCATGTTCAAGCGCGTCCTCACCGCCGCCCAGGCACAAAACTACCTCCGCTCTTCGCACAGCCACCACATCCGCCGCCCGACCACAATTCGTGCGCGCCGCCGCAGTCGCCCCAGTCCAGAACGCCCGGAGATCATATCACGAGAAAGTCCTCGACCACTACAACAACCCCCGCAATGTCGGCTCCATGCAGAAGAACGCACATGACGTGGGCACGGGTCTCGTGGGCGCGCCGGCCTGTGGCGACGTCATGAAGCTCCAGAATCAAGGTTGACCCGAGCAACGAGACCATCACCGATGTGAAGTTCAAGACGTTTGGGTGCGGATCGGCGATTGCGAGCTCCAGTTATCTGACCGAGCTGGTGCGGGGTATGACGCCTCGAGCAGGCGAGTCGGATCAGGAATACGGAGATCGCGAAGGAGTTGTGTCTGCCGCCTGTCAAATGTGAGTCTCGTGAGACGAAGGAGAGAAAGAGAGAGAGAGAGAGAGAAGGGGAGAGAGGTTGGGCGCACAAGGATGAATACTGATGATATATCACAGTACACTGTTCCATGCTTGCCGAAGACGCCATCAAGTCCGCCATCTCGAACTACTACACGAAGAACCCCAAGGCACGAGCGACAGATCTCGGTGGAACTGGCGCCGCGATGCCCAAGATTGACATTGAGAAGTTGCCTGCCGATGCGCCCCGCTGCGGCTGCTGCGTAGGCTGATGGATGGAAAGACTTTGCGTGACGAGGCTGGCGATGAAATCAATCCCGACCGTGGTCTGCTTTCTTCTTTGATGTTTGAGCAGGTTGTATATATGGGTGTCGCTCGAGAGGAACAGATTGCCTTCTCCTACCTTGGAGTATGTGGACAGAACGAGAATGACAGTGAAAGCGGTAAGGGTGGCTCGCGGCTGTTTGTATATGGTTTTCTGTCATCACCGACCGAAGATTGTGGCTGCGAGGACGGGACGCAGATGGTCGCAAAGGGTTCATGGCACTCCCTCCACATTGCAAATCCTCCCACGCACGTCGTGGCCGAGAGGAACCAAGGAGAGGTTGTGCACGACGTCACCTCTCCTCTTTGACCCACTTCACACCGTGAGCTCGAAGTTTTGTAGTCGTCTCTAGACGAAATGTTGGACGGCATCCGCTTCTCAAACTTTGCGGTGCTCTGCTATTGCCATGAGCTGTGGTGTTTTTACGTCAATTCATACATGGCTTCATGCTGCTTCTGATGCCGCGCCGCGCTGCACGGCGCTGCCCTAGGCTATGTCTATGGTACATTGGCAGCAATGGCTTTGGAAAAGTTCAACCTACTCGAGCAAACTCGCCTGGTTCGCGTACAGCACATCCACCACGTTACCCAGCTTTGCAATTGTATCGAGGGCGGCGTCGTAACCCTTGTCGCGGTCTGCTTCTTCGAAAATCTCGAGCACGCCCTGGCCCTGATCCAACACAGACAAACAACCCCGATGATGACGCGGTCGAGAATCATCTGGCTCAGCTTTCTCTCCACCTGTGCGACGTCGAGACCAACCATTTGAGCAACGTGTGAGATTTCGACACGCGAGAAGGGCTCAATGACCTTGATCAGATTCTGTTCCAGCATGCTGTCGTACAAGCGGCGGAGATGCGATGCGATGAAGCGATCGCTGCCGAGCTCGTATCGGTAAGCGTGTAGTGCTTGCTCGTACTCCTCCAGACTCCGGTTGTTGTGTGCGCGTGCGACGGCCTTCATCGCGTCGAGATCCTTGCCTGCGTAGCGAATGGCGTGCTTCGAGGTCATGAGTGTATCGACGCCGTCCTTGAGGTTCAGCATGATCTTGCACAGCAGCATGTACTGCAGCGCCGATGTTGCCTTGATGGCGTCATCTTGTGAGTGGTAGCCCTCCATGGCTTCGATGAAGTATGAGAAGGCAGTGTTGAAGTCGCCATCCTCGGCGTGCAGCTGTCCCGACTGCATGTCCAGACCAGCCTGCAAGAGCGGTGGTGTGTATACTGACGCAGCGCTGGTTCGCGCACTTGTGAGTGCTGCCCTGCCGGACGGCACGTTGCCCAAGGCATGGTAGACTCTGCTCTCTAGCAGTTTTGAACCTCCACCAATACCAGCTTGTCATCTAATCGCTTCAGTTCTTTGAGAAGGTTATTGATGAGTGTGAGGGCGTCATAGTAGGATTGTGTCTGCATGTAGAGGTTGACGAGGCGGACCTCTAAGCTCTGGCGAAGGAAGGCTTGTCGTTGCGATACTGCCCAGTCGATGCATGATTTGGTGACGGAGATCTGGGTGTTGGTGGTATTGGGGATGGGTGCGAAGAGGTCGAGAAGCTGGCGGACTGTGCGGTGTTAGTGACGCGCTTCCCAGCATCTCCTTCCTGAGCTAGGGTTATACCAAGCTTCGCAGTCTTTGCTCTGGCGTAGCTGGTCAGCACATCTCGCGTCTGCTGTATGAGCTTCACCAGATCGTCGGTCCGCTTGTGGTCTCGATACAGCTCGCCGAGTGCCAACAGCGCGTTCTCGAAGTCCCGCAACGCCCGGTCGTTCTGGCCTGGCTGTTTGGACAAGATGTCCTTGTATATGCTCTCTGCTTTCTGTGGCTGGTCTTTGGCCAGCTTCCGCGCCTCCTCTATCCGCTGGCTGTTGTCTTCGTGCGCCATGTTGCGGACTCGTCTCTGCCGAGCGGATGATGATCTGCCGAGCGGATGATGACGATGATGACGATGATGATGATGATGATGATGTCGGAATTCAGTTCAAGGTGGGAGTTGCACTTGAGATGCAGGGTGGAGTTGGAGTTGCACTTGAGTGGATGAAGAGTGTGCTTGATGCTTGATGCTTGTGAGCGGACTCGGTTCCGCAGCAGAAGCCTCAAGCTTCTTTTTCAGTAACTGACCATTCAACTCCGCCTTCTCGCTCCCACCACGATGGCTCCAAAATGGCAAGGCCTCCTCGGCTGGCAACAGCGTACTCACATGCTGACATGAACGACAGAAAATCAAGGCGCTGACCCGCTCCACGAGCAACATCCAAACGCCGGGCAGCCATGTTGTCCGGCAGCCTCGCAACCTCGATCCTGCTCTGCACCCCTTCGCCCAGCAGCGCGAGTATACCAGAGCCCTCAATGCCACCAAGATGGAGCGCATGTTTGCGCAGCCGTTCATTGCTCAGTTGGGTAGAGGTCACGTAGATGGCGTGTATACCATGTCCAAGGACCCGAAATCCTTGGAGCGCTTTGCCAGTGGCAGCGGTGATGGAGTGGTCAAGGTGTGGGATCTGCCGACGAGGGACGAGATGTGGCAAACACAGGCCCACGAGAACTTGGTGAAAGGCACGAGCTGGACCAAAGATCGGAAGCTTCTCAGCTGTGGCGCAGATCGGACTGTTAAGATGTGGAACCCATACAACACAGCAAGTGCTGCAAAGGAGCCGGACCAGACTTGGCTGGGAGCCACATCATTCTCTGCCCTGTCTACGCACCGGCAGGACACATCCTTCGCAGTCGCCGCTTCTTCCGAAATCCACGTTTATGACTACTCGCGAGGACCCCAGGAACCTCTGAAGCTCAACCTGACAGGATCTGTCGACACCATCACCGCTCTTGCCTTCAACCAGTCGGAGACGTCGATACTCGCTTCATGCTCAAACGACCACTTTTTGCGATTCTGGGATCTGCGAACACAACAGGCAACGACAGGCGCAAGACTGACCTTGGCTGGTAACACAGTTGCATGGAATCCCATCGAGCCCATGAACATTGCAGTCGGTTGCGAAGACCACGACATTCACATTTTCGACATGCGGAACCTGAAGCGATCACTGAACACCCTGAAAGATCACGTTGCAGCTGTCATGTGTGTGGACTGGTCGCCTACTGGACAGGAACTGGTCTCTGCCTCCTACGATCGAACAGTCCGCCTGTGGAATGCCCGGCAGTCTGGTCGAAGCAGAGATCCATACCACACAAAGCGCATGCAGCGCGTCTTTTCCTGTGTCTGGACAGGCGACAACACATATGTGCTGTCCGGCTCGGATGATGGCAACATCCGAATATGGCGATCAAACGCTTCGGACCGAAGTGGCATCAAGTCTGCGCGTGAGAGGCAGAGCCTGGAGTACAACAAGGCGCTGAAGGAGAGATGGAAGCACATGCCAGAGATCAGGCGGATCGATCGCCACCGCCATGTGCCCAAGGTAATCAAGAAGGCGAACGAAATCAAAGGCGAAGAGATCAAATCCCTGAAGCGGAGAGAGGAAAACCGAAGGAAGCACACAAGAGAGGGCCAGAAGAAGAGAAGAAGTGAGAGGGAGAAGATGGTCATGGAAGTGGAAGTGTAGGGAAGGCCACACGCCTCGTCAGCACAGCGACGGCGTTTTGAAACCGTGCACAGCATTTTGCAGGCGTCAGCGGGAACATCAAAAGATACCATGGGCATCGGTGGCAAATGCGGAGTTTTCTGCAATTGGGGTAACTATCCAGCGACACAGAATCGATCGCACGGTCTCCATCGACATGAATGTCACACTCGACACGGATCCGACACCCCTACTCGCTCATCTTGACCCTCTCTCCGCACGCCGCACACGCATGCCGTCCCCACGCCGGAAATCGCCATGTGTACAGATAACGCGAACCAAGTGACTCGTGAGCGCAGCGACCTCTCCCATCCGCTTGACCTTCGTACCATCCTCGCTTCGCCCACACTCGCGCACAAGGGCCCCGGCTCTCGGACTCACTGACCTGCCTCCAATCTTTCGCAGATGCATGCTCCTCACAGAAGCGCCGCATCCTACGAAACCTTGAGGATAGGAGCTCCTTGTGATGAGTGCACTCCGAGGCTTGGGGTGGGAGATGATCGTTCTGTGCTTCTGCATGCCCGTCGATCATGCTCGCGAATGTGGGCTTTTTTTTTCCATCACTACTCTCGTCTGCAACACTGATGCAACTAGCACTACGCCACCACCAACACCTCGCTAATCCGCGACATTTGAAAGCCAGGCCTGTACATTTTTTTTGCCTCCGCTCTCCCGTCATGAATGAATTTGATGACGTGGTCTGCGACTGTAGACGCGCTGTCCACATAATCCATCAGAATTAAAGCCCGGAAATCAGTTCTGTCCCTCGCGGCGGCGGAAGAAGTAAATATATGCGAATTTCTTCATCTCATCCACATCGCCACCCTTGCATACCTTTTCATCATTGAACAGGACCCAGCCTTCTTTCTTCTTGATGAATGCCACATAGTGTCCGGCGTGGATACTGGAGCCCTTGTGACACACAATACTCTGGAGTTGGAATAAGGCGGGCTTGGTGTCTTCGGTGACTTTGGCATCGATGGCGCCGTTTGCAGCGGGTGCTTTGTCATCAAGGTCGCCTGTGGCTTCCGGATGGGGAAAACAGCCAGTCGACTGCTCGCTCCACGTCGCCACCGGTCTCCTGGAGTGCCTGTCGCGCCTGGGGCGCGGAGAAGCCCATACCACCGAGAGTCTCGATCGTGGCCGGATCGACGGTTGAGTTCGAACCACCGCCAGCAGCAGGCTCGTCGATCGGCACATCGATGTCTGGGTCCTCCATGTGCTCGACTAGCCAGTCAGTAGCGACCTCTACATCCGAGTTGCCAGTCGCCTTGAGTGCCTTCTCGCATCGTACGCGCGGGAAGTCCATACCCATCAGCATCTCCAGCGCAGCCTCGTTGGGCACAAACCTGCTGCTTGCACCACCGGCAGCTTCCCGCTCTTCCGGAAGTTCCTCTTCGTCAGGCTGCTTGCCCTTGCTGCGATATTCTTCCATGTCGAAAGCCTGGTCGCCGACTATGACAGGTACGTCTTGCTTCGTGGGGACCCAGTTCACAATTTCGAACCGACGAGCGTTGACGGCCAAGACGGTAGGAAAGGTCCTAAATAGCGATTGCTTCAGAAAACCCTGGTTGCCACAGCCTCCGCAAGTGAGCTCGACTACCTCGGCCGCCGTAAATTCGTCAAGGCACTGCTTCAGAGTGACTGGCTCAAACTCCTCTCTCTCCTCTACCGCTTTGCCATTTTCTCCTCTCGCACTTGGCACAGCGTCGCCGTTGCTCATTGCAGTGTCTTGAGATTGAGGCAGCCGCCTGATGGGAACTGCAACGGAGATATTTTCCATTTCGTCCCGTCGATATCGAACCTTCTTACAGTGCAAGCACTGCAGCCTTTGCTCCACCGAGAAGCGGAAAGCATCGACTGGGTCGAAGACGTCCTCGTATTCCGACTGTGCAGAGACCTGTGAGCGCGAGACTAGCTTGAGCAGGTGGAGTAGAAGCTCGAAGGAGTCTTGCTGGCGCATCGTGCTGAATTCTGGATGACCTTTGCCGACGAGATGCTTGAGCATAGCAGGAGCTATGCCTTTCTGGTGAAGCTTATAGTCTGGTTCGTCGTTGAGGGTGATGTCCGTGTCCGGCTTGCTGTACCTGCCCGAGAGCAGGCCATCTGCCAGCTTTCGAAGCTGCACTTCGATATCTTCGGCAGGGTTGATGAGGTTGGGGATAGGGTCGTTCGGTCTGAAGTATCGCTTCTCGAACTCGGGCGTGGCAAATAAAGCTTGCAGCACAGAGGCGAGGTAACAGCTGTTGCCCAAATTCTTGAGACCCGTCAAGCTCGGTCCGAAGAGGGGCGTCAACTGCCTGCCCTCGGCGTCGGTCATGGAGAAGTCGCAGTTCAGGTTGTGCTCGAGTTGTGCCTCAGCCAAGCTCTTCTCGGTTTTCACTCTGTCCTTGATGTTGATGCCCCAGTGGAGCAAGTGCTCTGGCAGCTTGGGATCCTGCACCTCATCGTCATGTTGGTAGCAGTAAACGTCCGCGCTCCCTTCAGCCGTGAGGCTGCCAAGTTTGACTGCTACGGGATGCTTGGTCTCGTTGGCGTGCTCCAGCTGGTGCCCATTTCCTGCAGGCCCCGCGCCACCATACTGCTTTCTTCCGCAGCCCAAGTTGCCGCAGGTCAAACAGAGCCACAGGTTCTCCTTCAGGTCGCACTGGTTGCAATGCCCGAGCTCACCACTCGCGATCTGCCGTGACTCGTCTTGTTGTAGCAAGAAAGTGTGATCGCAAGGCCGAAGCTCGAGCTGCCAGCCCTTGATCTCTTGTTTCTCGGCGAATGTGTTGGCCTTGAGCACACTCTGCACCGCTTGTTCCACTTGGCCCTCGTGGGAGATGGCGCTGGCATTGCACTGAAAGCACTTGACCTCAGTCCTGGTCTCATACCGACTCTCCTCGGTCTCGGCCTTGATCTCTAGCTTGCTGATCTCCTCGGGCGGTCCGCGGCTGTGGCGGTGCTTTGGCTTGCGAGTTCGCCGAATGTTGACTGCGAGTGGGTGGCCGAAGTGGTGGGCGTGAAGAGCGGAGTGTGCCCGGTCACCGGCACAGCCGCCGTTGAAGCAGTGGAGGCAGACGTCGAGACCCGCTGCTTCATCGATGCTGTCGAAGCAGAGCGTGCACTCTTCGCGGTAGACGGGCTCGGAGGGACGGGGAGGACGCAGGGACGACGACGAGGCATGGGGGCACGACGCCATGGTGGCGGTGGCGGTGGAGGGGTGGGTGAGGGCGGCGGATTCCAGCGAAGATGAAAATCAGATCAAGGTAACTACCGCTCGGGCCCGCGCCGTCGAAGCCAAGTACATACATAGTCTTGGCATCGACGGCGCGGGCCCGAGCGGTAGTTACCTTGATCTGATTTTCATCTTCGCCTGGAATCCGCCGCCCTCACCCACCCTCCACCGCCACCGCCACCATGGCGTCGTGCCCCCATGCCTCGTCGTCGTCCCTGCGTCCTCCCCGTCCCTCCGAGCCCGTCTACCGCGAAGAGTGCACGCTCTGCTTCGACAGCATCGATGAAGCAGCGGGTCTCGACGTCTGCCTCCACTGCTTCAACGGCGGCTGTGCCGGTGACCGGGCACACTCCGCTCTTCACGCCCACCACTTCGGCCACCCACTCGCAGTCAACATTCGGCGAACTCGCAAGCCAAAGCACCGCCACAGCCGCGGACCGCCCGAGGAGATCAGCAAGCTAGAGATCAAGGCCGAGACCGAGGAGAGTCGGTATGAGACCAGGACTGAGGTCAAGTGCTTTCAGTGCAATGCCAGCGCCATCTCCCACGAGGGCCAAGTGGAACAAGCGGTGCAGAGTGTGCTCAAGGCCAACACATTCGCCGAGAAACAAGAGATCAAGGGCTGGCAGCTCGAGCTTCGGCCTTGCGATCACACTTTCTTGCTACAACAAGACGAGTCACGGCAGATCGCGAGTGGTGAGCTCGGGCATTGCAACCAGTGCGACCTGAAGGAGAACCTGTGGCTCTGTTTGACCTGCGGCAACTTGGGCTGCGGAAGAAAGCAGTATGGTGGCGCGGGGCCTGCAGGAAATGGGCACCAGCTGGAGCACGCCAACGAGACCAAGCATCCCGTAGCAGTCAAACTTGGCAGCCTCACGGCTGAAGGGAGCGCGGACGTTTACTGCTACCAACATGACGATGAGGTGCAGGATCCCAAGCTGCCAGAGCACTTGCTCCACTGGGGCATCAACATCAAGGACAGAGTGAAAACCGAGAAGAGCTTGGCTGAGGCACAACTCGAGCACAACCTGAACTGCGACTTCTCCATGACCGACGCCGAGGGCAGGCAGTTGACGCCCCTCTTCGGACCGAGCTTGACGGGTCTCAAGAATTTGGGCAACAGCTGTTACCTCGCCTCTGTGCTGCAAGCTTTATTTGCCACGCCCGAGTTCGAGAAGCGATACTTCAGACCGAACGACCCTATCCCCAACCTCATCAACCCTGCCGAAGATATCGAAGTGCAGCTTCGAAAGCTGGCAGATGGCCTGCTCTCGGGCAGGTACAGCAAGCCGGACACGGACATCACCCTCAACGACGAACCAGACTATAAGCTTCACCAGAAAGGCATAGCTCCTGCTATGCTCAAGCATCTCGTCGGCAAAGGTCATCCAGAATTCAGCACGATGCGCCAGCAAGACTCCTTCGAGCTTCTACTCCACCTGCTCAAGCTAGTCTCGCGCTCACAGGTCTCTGCACAGTCGGAATACGAGGACGTCTTCGACCCAGTCGATGCTTTCCGCTTCTCGGTGGAGCAAAGGCTGCAGTGCTTGCACTGTAAGAAGGTTCGATATCGACGGGACGAAATGGAAAATATCTCCGTTGCAGTTCCCATCAGGCGGCTGCCTCAATCTCAAGACACTGCAATGAGCAACGGCGACGCTGTGCCAAGTGCGAGAGGAGAAAATGGCAAAGCGGTAGAGAGGAGAGAGAGGAGTTTGAGCCAGTCACTCTGAAGCAGTGCCTTGACGAATTTACGGCGGCCGAGGTAGTCGAGCTCACTTGCGGAGGCTGTGGCAACCAGGTTTTTCTGAAGCAATCGCTATTTAGGACCTTTCCTACCGTCTTGGCCGTCAACGCTCGTCGGTTCGAAATTGTGAACTGGGTCCCCACGAAGCAAGACGTACCTGTCATAGTCGGCGACCAGGCTTTCGACATGGAAGAATATCGCAGCAAGGGCAAGCAGCCTGACGAAGAGGAACTTCCGGAAGAGCGGGAAGCTGCCGGTGGTGCAAGCAGCAGGTTTGTGCCCAACGAGGCTGCGCTGGAGATGCTGATGGGTATGGACTTCCCGCGCGTACGATGCGAGAAGGCACTCAAGGCGACTGGCAACTCGGATGTAGAGGTCGCTACTGACTGGCTAGTCGAGCACATGGAGGACCCAGACATCGATGTGCCGATCGACGAGCCTGCTGCTGGCGGTGGTTCGAACTCAACCGTCGATCCGGCCACGATCGAGACTCTCGGTGGTATGGGCTTCTCCGCGCCCCAGGCGCGACAGGCACTCCAGGAGACCGGTGGCGACGTGGAGCGAGCAGTCGACTGGCTGTTTTCCCATCCGGAAGCCACAGGCGACCTTGATGACAAAGCACCCGCTGCAAACGGCGCCATCGATGCCAAAGTCACCGAAGACACCAAGCCCGCCTTATTCCAACTCCAGAGTATTGTGTGTCACAAGGGCTCCAGTATCCACGCCGGACACTATGTGGCATTCATCAAGAAGAAAGAAGGCTGGGTCCTGTTCAATGATGAAAAGGTATGCAAGGGTGGCGATGTGGATGAGATGAAGAAATTCGCATATATTTACTTCTTCCGCCGCCGCGAGGGACAGAACTGATTTCCGGGCTTTAATTCTGATGGATTATGTGGACAGCGCGTCTACAGTCGCAGACCACGTCATCAAATTCATTCATGACGGGAGAGCGGAGGCAAAAAATGTACAGGCCTGGCTTTCAAATGTCGCGGATTAGCGAGGTGTTGGTGGTGGCGTAGTGCTAGTTGCATCAGTGTTGCAGACGAGAGTAGTGATGGAAAAAAAAAGCCCACATTCGCGAGCATGATCGACGGGCATGCAGAAGCACAGAACGATCATCTCCCACCCCAAGCCTCGGAGTGCACTCATCACAAGGAGCTCCTATCCTCAAGGTTTCGTAGGATGCGGCGCTTCTGTGAGGAGCATGCATCTGCGAAAGATTGGAGGCAGGTCAGTGAGTCCGAGAGCCGGGGCCCTTGTGCGCGAGTGTGGGCGAAGCGAGGATGGTACGAAGGTCAAGCGGATGGGAGAGGTCGCTGCGCTCACGAGTCACTTGGTTCGCGTTATCTGTACACATGGCGATTTCCGGCGTGGGGACGGCATGCGTGTGCGGCGTGCGGAGAGAGGGTCAAGATGAGCGAGTAGGGGTGTCGGATCCGTGTCGAGTGTGACATTCATGTCGATGGAGACCGTGCGATCGATTCTGTGTCGCTGGATAGTTACCCCAATTGCAGAAAACTCCGCATTTGCCACCGATGCCCATGGTATCTTTTGATGTTCCCGCTGACGCCTGCAAAATGCTGTGCACGGTTTCAAAACGCCGTCGCTGTGCTGACGAGGCGTGTGGCCTTCCCTACACTTCCACTTCCATGACCATCTTCTCCCTCTCACTTCTTCTCTTCTTCTGGCCCTCTCTTGTGTGCTTCCTTCGGTTTTCCTCTCTCCGCTTCAGGGATTTGATCTCTTCGCCTTTGATTTCGTTCGCCTTCTTGATTACCTTGGGCACATGGCGGTGGCGATCGATCCGCCTGATCTCTGGCATGTGCTTCCATCTCTCCTTCAGCGCCTTGTTGTACTCCAGGCTCTGCCTCTCACGCGCAGACTTGATGCCACTTCGGTCCGAAGCGTTTGATCGCCATATTCGGATGTTGCCATCATCCGAGCCGGACAGCACATATGTGTTGTCGCCTGTCCAGACACAGGAAAAGACGCGCTGCATGCGCTTTGTGTGGTATGGATCTCTGCTTCGACCAGACTGCCGGGCATTCCACAGGCGGACTGTTCGATCGTAGGAGGCAGAGACCAGTTCCTGTCCAGTAGGCGACCAGTCCACACACATGACAGCTGCAACGTGATCCTTCAGGGTGTTCAGTGATCGCTTCAGGTTCCGCATGTCGAAAATGTGAATGTCGTGGTCTTCGCAACCGACTGCAATGTTCATGGGCTCGATGGGATTCCATGCAACTGTGTTACCAGCCAAGGTCAGTCTTGCGCCTGTCGTTGCCTGTTGTGTTCGCAGATCCCAGAATCGCAAAAAAGTGGTCGTTTGAGCATGAAGCGAGTATCGACGTCTCCGACTGGTTGAAGGCAAGAGCGGTGATGGTGTCGACAGATCCTGTCAGGTTGAGCTTCAGAGGTTCCTGGGGTCCTCGCGAGTAGTCATAAACGTGGATTTCGGAAGAAGCGGCGACTGCGAAGGATGTGTCCTGCCGGTGCGTAGACAGGGCAGAGAATGATGTGGCTCCCAGCCAAGTCTGGTCCGGCTCCTTTGCAGCACTTGCTGTGTTGTATGGGTTCCACATCTTAACAGTCCGATCTGCGCCACAGCTGAGAAGCTTCCGATCTTTGGTCCAGCTCGTGCCTTTCACCAAGTTCTCGTGGGCCTGTGTTTGCCACATCTCGTCCCTCGTCGGCAGATCCCACACCTTGACCACTCCATCACCGCTGCCACTGGCAAAGCGCTCCAAGGATTTCGGGTCCTTGGACATGGTATACACGCCATCTACGTGACCTCTACCCAACTGAGCAATGAACGGCTGCGCAAACATGCGCTCCATCTTGGTGGCATTGAGGGCTCTGGTATACTCGCGCTGCTGGGCGAAGGGGTGCAGAGCAGGATCGAGGTTGCGAGGCTGCCGGACAACATGGCTGCCCGGCGTTTGGATGTTGCTCGTGGAGCGGGTCAGCGCCTTGATTTTCTGTCGTTCATGTCAGCATGTGAGTACGCTGTTGCCAGCCGAGGAGGCCTTGCCATTTTGGAGCCATCGTGGTGGGAGCGAGAAGGCGGAGTTGAATGGTCAGTTACTGAAAAAGAAGCTTGAGGCTTCTGCTGCGGAACCGAGTCCGCTCACAAGCATCAAGCATCAAGCACACTCTTCATCCACTCAAGTGCAACTCCAACTCCACCCTGCATCTCAAGTGCAACTCCCACCTTGAACTGAATTCCGACATCATCATCATCATCATCATCGTCATCATCGTCATCATCCGCTCGGCAGATCATCATCCGCTCGGCAGAGACGAGTCCGCAACATGGCGCACGAAGACAACAGCCAGCGGATAGAGGAGGCGCGGAAGCTGGCCAAAGACCAGCCACAGAAAGCAGAGAGCATATACAAGGACATCTTGTCCAAACAGCCAGGCCAGAACGACCGGGCGTTGCGGGACTTCGAGAACGCGCTGTTGGCACTCGGCGAGCTGTATCGAGACCACAAGCGGACCGACGATCTGGTGAAGCTCATACAGCAGACGCGAGATGTGCTGACCAGCTACGCCAGAGCAAAGACTGCGAAGCTTGGTATAACCCTAGCTCAGGAAGGAGATGCTGGGAAGCGCGTCACTAACACCGCACAGTCCGCCAGCTTCTCGACCTCTTCGCACCCATCCCCAATACCACCAACACCCAGATCTCCGTCACCAAATCATGCATCGACTGGGCAGTATCGCAACGACAAGCCTTCCTTCGCCAGAGCTTAGAGGTCCGCCTCGTCAACCTCTACATGCAGACACAATCCTACTATGACGCCCTCACACTCATCAATAACCTTCTCAAAGAACTGAAGCGATTAGATGACAAGCTGGTATTGGTGGAGGTTCAACTGCTAGAGAGCAGAGTCTACCATGCCTTGGGCAACGTGCCGTCCGGCAGGGCAGCACTCACAAGTGCGCGAACCAGCGCTGCGTCAGTATACACACCACCGCTCTTGCAGGCTGGTCTGGACATGCAGTCGGGACAGCTGCACGCCGAGGATGGCGACTTCAACACTGCCTTCTCATACTTCATCGAAGCCATGGAGGGCTACCACTCACAAGATGACGCCATCAAGGCAACATCGGCGCTGCAGTACATGCTGCTGTGCAAGATCATGCTGAACCTCAAGGACGGCGTCGATACACTCATGACCTCGAAGCACGCCATTCGCTACGCAGGCAAGGATCTCGACGCGATGAAGGCCGTCGCACGCGCACACAACAACCGGAGTCTGGAGGAGTACGAGCAAGCACTACACGCTTACCGATACGAGCTCGGCAGCGATCGCTTCATCGCATCGCATCTCCGCCGCTTGTACGACAGCATGCTGGAACAGAATCTGATCAAGGTCATTGAGCCCTTCTCGCGTGTCGAAATCTCACACGTTGCTCAAATGGTTGGTCTCGACGTCGCACAGGTGGAGAGAAAGCTGAGCCAGATGATTCTCGACCGCGTCATCATCATCGGTGTGTTGGATCAGGGCCAGGGCGTGCTCGAGATTTTCGAAGAAGCAGACCGCGACAAGGGTTACGACGCCGCCCTCGATACAATTGCAAAGCTGGGTAACGTGGTGGATGTGCTGTACGCGAACCAGGCGAGTTTGCTCGAGTAGGTTGAACTTTTCCAAAGCCATTGCTGCCAATGTACCATAGACATAGCCTAGGGCAGCGCCGTGCAGCGCGGCGCGGCATCAGAAGCAGCATGAAGCCATGTATGAATTGACGTAAAACACCACAGCTCATGGCAATAGCAGAGCACCGCAAAGTTTGAGAAGCGGATGCCGTCCAACATTTCGTCTAGAGACGACTACAAAAACTTCGAGCTCACGGTGTGAAGTGGTCAAAGAGGAGAGGTGACGTCGTGCACAACCTCTCCTTGGTTCCTCTCGGCCACGACGTGCGTGGGAGGATTTGCAATGTGGAGGGAGTGCCATGAACCCTTTGCGACCATCTGCGTCCCGTCCTCGCAGCCACAATCTTCGGTCGGTGATGACAGAAACCATATACAACAGCCGCGAGCCACCCTTACCGCTTTCACTGTCATTCTCGTTCATATACAACCTGCTCAAACATCAAAGAAGAAAGCAGACCACGGTCGGGATTGATTTCATCGCCAGCCTCGTCACGCAAAGTCTTTCCATCCATCAGCCTACGCAGCAGCCGCAGCGGGCGCATCGGCAGGCAACTTCTCAATGTCAATCTTGGGCATCGCGGCGCCAGTTCCACCGAGATCTGTCGCTCGTGCCTTGGGGTTCTTCGTGTAGTAGTTCGAGATGGCGGACTTGATGGCGTCTTCGGCAAGCATGGAACAGTGTACTGTGATATATCATCAGTATTCATCCTTGTGCGCCCACCTCTCTCCCCTTCTCTCTCTCTCTCTCTCTCTTTCTCTCCTTCGTCTCACGAGACTCACATTTGACAGGCGGCAGACACAACTCCTTCGCGATCTCCGTATTCCTGATCCGACTCGCCTGCTCGAGCGTCATACCCCGCACCAGCTCGGTCAGATAACTGGAGCTCGCAATCGCCGATCCGCACCCAAACGTCTTGAAACTTCACATCGGTGATGGTCTCGTTTGCTCGGGTCAACCTTGATCTGGAGCTTCATGACGTCGCCACAGGCCGGCGCGCCCACGAGACCCGTGCCCACGTCATGTGCGTTCTTCTGCATGGAGCCGACATTGCGGGGGTTGTTGTAGTGGTCGAGGACTTTCTCGTGATATGATCTCCGGGCGTTCTGGACTGGGGCGACTGCGGCGGCGCGCACGAATTGTGGTCGGGCGGCGGATGTGGTGGCTGTGCGAAGAGCGGAGGTAGTTTGTGCCTGGGCGGCGGTGAGGACGCGCTTGAACATGATGGATGTCAATCTCTGGGGGTGAATTGGGTGTGATTGCCTGGTGGTGGGAAATTGGGT
>JACWNB010000128.1:0-15210 GCA_016165855.1 Pseudocercospora ulei
TCTCTTCCCTAAAACTCTCTCTTCTTCTTCTCGATAGGGGCACTTCTCTTCCCTAAAACTCTTCTTCTCGGTTGGGGGAGGGGGGGTAGAGTAGTATACATATGCACAATTAAGTAACCGGATGTAATTTGACAGCCTCCTTTGTACATATATAGTACACACACTCTGGGTTGGTTGCACGTACGTTAATCGAGTACCCGGATGTAATTTAACGGGCTCTTTCGCGTAGTGCAGGTGTTGTTTCTTGAAGTAAGCCTTGGATATAATGATCTGACTGCAGTAGACGCAAGGTCAATACCCGTCTTTGATAACTATATCCAAGGCTAGAGAGGGAAGAATCTACGTACAAGCGGAGGTGGAGGTATTTAAGTGTGCGCTAAGCCTGGCCCCACCAAGCCTGGCCCACCAAGCCTGCCACCTTCCAGCACCTTCCAGCCTACATCCGTATCACTTACCCTTAGACCGACAGTTAGTCTAAAGTAGCTAACTGCGAAATAGAAAAATATCTACGGATCTTCTGTAGCTATTATTAGGAAGAGTAGGGTTAAGGTGTTGCCGATAGCCAAATTCTGCGCTAACTCGGCACTGTCTAAGGCTACCTCGCTAGCGCCGTTTAAGATAACTTATAGCTATCTTCCGAGACTAAGCTTTTAACTGCTAAACAGACCCAGCTCTTCGGAATCTTCTACTGCTACTTCGTTAAAGAGAGTCGCCGCCGCCGCAGCAGAAGTACTTAAATCTTAGATAGAAGAAGCAATTAGGGTAGCGAAAGAGGCGATAAAATCGGCTTAGAAGAAGATAGTAACTCGAGCTAATAGAAAGCAGTTATCGATAGAATTTGAAGAAGGCCAAAAGGAATAGCTTAATACGCAGAACCTAAGGCTAAGAGGCAACGCCAAGCTTAACCCCTGCTACGTAGGTCCGTTCGCGATAGTGGAAAAGAGGTCGCTAGTAACTATCGGCTCTAGCTACCGAGGTCGTTCCGAATCTACGATGTCTTCTATTTAGACCTGTTAAGTCTGGACCCTAAAGACGGCCTTCCGGAACAGGGGTTTATCGAACCCCTACTAATAAAGATAGACAGTAAAGAAGAAGAGTAGGAGGTAGAAGATATAATAGATATAAGAAAGATAAGAGGATCTATCGAAGCAAGGATCTTATAGAAGGAGTAGCTAGAAGATTATAAATAGTATCTAATTAAGAATTTCTGGAATTCGGCAGGGCTGCTAGAGGAGTTCTATATCCGGAACCCGAGAAAGGGCGAGACCTAAGTAGCTATAGAAGTAATAGCTACAGAAGCAAAAGAAGAAGAAGAGAGGCTGCGTCTGCTCTATTAGTACGAAAACCGACGAAAGCAATCGCAACAGTGCGCTTAGCTAGAGTCCTCGATTACACCGTTACCGTCTCTACTAGCTTCGCCAGTCGGATAATAACAGTAAAGTCGAGGACGGCGCCACCGCTTCGGTACGCTTAGTAACTGTCTTCGACTATACCTACACTAACCGCCGGCCCTGCCAGACGGATAATATCGGCGAAGACAAAGCCGACGCCACTAAGGCGGCTTTGCGATAGCGCTTAAGGCCCTTAGTAAGAAAGAAAAGGAAGAAGAGACAGCGCTGCCGCAGACGTACATATATAGACCCTCCGCAGCAGTACACAGACCAGCTACGCTGCAGATTAGGTAGCTGTTAGCTCAGAGTAGAAGGACGCTAAGTGAACGACTTCTAATAGCGACGATGTAAGAAAAGAAGAAGATAACGAAAGGATAATGTTTTTAATATAGAAGAAAAGAAGAGGTACCGTCGACTTTAAGAAGGATTTTCCTAGAAGAAGCCGCGAACCGGACGGAAAAAGAAGACGAAGAAGTGGAATAAAAAGAAGAAGAGAAAGACAAGCGATAGAAGAAGAAAAAGAGGTAAAATTAGATAAATAGATAGAAGATCGAGGGGATCTAATTAGCTAGAATGAGATAAAGGGACAGAAGGGATAAGTAAGCGGTCGAGGGCGACTACCGATAAGGGAGGGGGGTGGTGTTACGGCAGCAGAAAGGGGTGGGACTAAGCGATAGGGTGGACCCTTAGAATTTCGGCTCGGCCTTTCCGGACCAAGCCAGGCTTTAGCATACTACCTTTAAAGCCCTTACCTACCGCTACATAGATTCCGTTCTCTCTTCAGTTTAAGATATAGTTATTAAACAGCCGTATTAAACTATATCTGCACGCTCGGATTATTTAGCTTATTTTAGTCTATTCCTGCTAATCTTATATCTTCTATCTATTTGCTTTTTGGCTTCTTTCTTTCTTGCTTACATCGCTATTGCATTATATGCGCGTTGTCTTACTTCTGTCTGTGGAAGCCTTTACTTTGTTGTCGTTGTTTCTGTTGCAGCGGCAGAAAGGGGTAGGACTAAGTAATAGGGTAGACTCTCGGAATTTCGGCTCGGCCCTTCCGGACCGAGCCAGGCCTTAGCATACCTACCCCTAAAGCTCTTACCTACCACTACATAGATTCCTTTCCCTCCTTAGTTCGAGATATAGTTATTAAAAAGGCCGTATTGAATTATATCTGCGTCCACCGTATTATTTATCCCGGATTATTATATCTCGAACTCACTTACTACACCAACTCTGCGCTACGCGAAAGGGACTGTTGAACTATCCGAACACCCGAATAACGCATGCGCACTAACACACCAAACCAACAACCCTTAGCACTGTAAGACAGCTATAGAGAGCTTCTTAACAGTAGAGAGCGGCGTTACAGGCCGAAGCAGAAGCAGAAGAGAAAAGACTAACAGAGCGAGTAGGCGCTCCAGCGTTATTAATAATAAGTTCATTGTTAGAGGTTTTACAGCAGAAGAGACTGCAGAGATTAAGGAACGAATAACTAAATATAAGAAGATCTACGACTATACACTCGAGGAACTTAAAGATTACGTAAACGAGAACGGAATAGGGAAGGTCTACGACGGCATAGACCTTATTAAGACACTGTTTTACAGAACCCTAGAAGAGAAGAGGCAGTTAAGAGAGGAAAACGAAGCAGTAAGGGCCGAGAAGGAATCGGCAGAGACCATTATCGATGTGCTGGAGAACCAAGCAGCGAATTGACTAGTACAACTAAAGGCAATAAAGACTTAGTTAGCTAAGATAGAAGCAGCGATGTCGTCGGCGCCTCTACTACATCGAGAAGAACAAGCAGAGACCGCCTTACTAGCGGCCTACAGTTAAGGCGGCACCTCGATAACGTTACTACCTGACCTACCAGCGTTTAGAGGCGGAGGCCCTAAGGACTGGGAGGCATTTAAGAAAAAGATAAAGAACAAGATAGACCGCGATTATGCCGGAAACAGTAAAGAGGACAGGCTGGCCTACCTATAGTTGCGGTTAGAAGGTAAAGCTTTTTCGTTAGTAGCGGACCTAGAAGAGGTAACCGCTAAAGAAGCGATCAAAGCGCTAAATCAACGCTTCGGAGACCCCTTCCGAAAGAAGACAGCCTGTAAACAGCTAGACAAAATTAACCAGAACCGGCAGACGTTTAAGGAATTCTACGGACTGTTCTGAAAATATGCTATTAGAGCTAGAGTGTCGGAAGATAAGCAGCTCTACCTACTAAGGCAGAAGCTAAACCCTGAACTGGCCATAGCTATAGCTTCTACAGAAGACGAAGACCTTAAGAGCTTCGTGCACTAAGCGAGAGTTACTGCCAGAAACCTGAGCGCTTACGCGAAATCGCGCGAATCAAAAACTAGAAGCCGTCGATAACGCAGACAACACGACCCCTGCACCTTTCCGGAGAGCACCTTAGCAGCTATCTTATTCGCCGCGTTCGTCGTTTGTCCCTACCTGCTACGCGTATAGAAAGCCTGGCTACATTGCTACAAGATACTAAGCTACGGATTAGCAGAAGTAGGAGTATCGGGCTACGAAGCAGCAGCAGCTGAGAAAGGCTATCCAAGCTATAGATTCGGCTCCGAAAGACATTGACAGTGTAGAGAGTAGAGTGCCTCTGCGAATCTTAGGAAAAGACTAGCTAGACGGATAGGCCCCCTATCTAGCACGGACAATAGGGCACTAACGCGATCCGCGTTACCAAAAGAAGAGAGTATTAACAGCTGTAACGACCCGCTCTCGGCGACAGTAGAAGTAAACACAGAGCCCGCTATTATCCTTCTAATCACTGTCTACCCCCTTAATAGATCGGACCGCCTATTTTAGCTAAGAGCTTTTATCGACACAGGAGCCCTTATTGGCGCGGCGATCCACTATAGACTGGTTCAAAAACTGATAACAGGATACGGTTATCCTATAGAACTAGCGTCGCTAACGCGAATCTCAGCATATAACAGACAAGACACTAAGAGTGTTATGCACAACGTGCTATCAAAGACGACCTTAGCAGGTCGCACTACAGAAGCGACGTTCCGAATTATAGATATCGGAAGGTTTGATATTATTATCGGGCAGAAATGGATAAAGAACCAGAAAGCCGTTATTAACGTAGGTAAAGGTACCCTTAGATTCAAAAAACCAGCAGAGCGGAGTCGCCGCCGAATCAGTCACCGTCGTCGCTGCAAAACCGAACGTTACGACTATCGAAGCGGCTCCGAAGGATCGTTCCGACCCTCTAGACACGATTGGAATAATAAGCTCGGAAGCGTTAAAGACCCTCGCGAGGTCGCCGGACAGTAAGATTTACGCTATCTTAATAAAGGACATCGAAGACTACTAGAAGATAATAGCGGAAGAAAAAGTAGATCCGCTAGAGGCGTTATCGAAAGAGCTCTATAGCTACACTAACGTGTTCTTAAAAGCCGACTCCAATCTCCTGCCGCTCTACCGACTGCAATACGACAACAAGATCCGGCTAAAAGAAGGAGCTACGCTGCTAAGAACCGAGCCCTTAAGAAGACTATCGCTAGCAGAGCTGGACTAGGTAGAAGTGTTTGTTAGAGAAAACTTGGCGAAGAAGTTTATCACGCAAAGCTTAGCTAAGTATACGTCGCCGATTCTTTTTGTACGAAAGCCCAGAGGCGGCCTCTGACTATGCGTAGATTACCGAGGCCTTAATAAGGTTACTAAGAGAGATGTGTAATCTGCTGCCGCTAATAGACGAGACTATACAACGAGTAGCTAAGGCTGAGTGGTTTAGCAAGCTGGATATTCGCTAAGCTTTCTACTAACTAAGGAACGAGGAAGGACAAAACGAAGATCTTACGACATTTGCTATACGTATAGGCAATTTCAAGTAGTTAGTAATGCCTTTCGGACTTATCAACGCGCCGGCGGTGTGGCAACGCTTTATAAACCACACCTTTATAGACATGCTGGAACGGTTCGTGTCTATCTACTTGGACGACATTCTTATATACAACTATAGAACAAGAGAACAGCATACGGACTATATCCTAAAGGTCCTAACTAGGCTCCGCGAGGTCGGATCAAACGCGGACACAAAGAAGAGCGAGTTCTATTAGACCGAAGTCAAATATCTCAGTCTTATCGTCGGAAGAGAAGGAATTCGGATAGACCCCTCTAAGGTCGCCGCCGTCGCGGAATGGAAGCAGCCGAAATCCGAAAACACTATACAAATTAGAGTGTTTCTCAGATTCTGCAGCTACTATCGACGGTTTATTAAGGACTTTAGCAAGATAGCGAGACCCCTGAACGAAGCATTAAAGAAGGAGGCCGCTGGCCTATAGAATACGAAGTGCACGGAAGCTTTTATCTAACTAAGAGAAGCAGTGGCCTCGGCGCCGGTTCTAGCGCACTTCCGACCAGAAAAAGACGATCTACGTAGAAACAGACGCTTCCGACACAGTAACAGCAGGGGTCCTTTCTTAATATACTAACGACGACGAGACCCTCTATCCAGTAGCTTTCTTTAGCAAATCTATAAATAAGGCTAAGCAGAACTACACTATCTACGACAAAGAACTGTTAGCTATTATTCAGGCTTTAAGGAGTGGAAGCCAGAGCTTATAGCTAAACAGAGCACGGTCCAGGTCCTAACGGACCACTATGTTAAGGGGGGAGCTAAGAGGTCGGAAGAGGTCGATGTGAAAGTCGAAGTAAGTAACAGGAGTTGGATAAAACAAAGTCTGGAAGAAGGGATGTGAAAGTTGATATTAGAGGGAGAGGCTAAAGTCTGAAGTAAGGGATGTAAAAACTAAGTAAAGAAGGGAAGGGCTGGAGTCTAAGGTGTAAAAGCTGAATTGATGCACAAGACGAGCTATAAACAAGAAGAAGAGAAAGATCAGGGGGGCGGCAGCAGGTTCTTATATCCCCCTGCCCTAGCTGGTTGTTTGCCAAGTGTTTGCTAGTAACTTTCTTATAAAACTCTGTTTCTTTGTTCTGCAAACAAATTTATTTCCTAGACCCGCTTTTTCCAAAGGTTCCAGAACTAAGCTAGGAGTGTTTGCATCGCGAGATAATTCGCCTTTTACTCTCTTGGAGTCTTCTTCTATCCTGTAGTTGTTAGCCTATAGTCTGTAAATCTTGATAGTTCTGGTTAGGTCCTAGATGCTGTTGTTTTCCGTTTAACATCTGTTAACTGTGTTTTCCGTTTTATATCCGTTAACCGTAACAGTAGCCCCCCTTAATATAGCGGAGTTCCTACAAAGCCTTAGTAGTTCGAGATACTAGGGGTGAGTCTGCTTATTCCTAGGAGCAGGCCTAATGTTACGGTTAATATTCTATTTATAAGCAGAATCCAGTTCTCTTTAGCTGTACTAGGCTTCTAGGCGGTAGTCTCTGGAGTCTAAGAGGTTTTAACAGTAGAAGGCTTCAATCTTGTCCTTGTCGAAGATAATGTTTCTAAGTGGTTCCTAAGTAGTGTCCTAGTCTTCGTAGCTTTGCTATTGAACTTTGTACTTTGTCTGATACTTGTTCTGTCTATTAATTACTTAACAGTCTGTAATTTTGCGTACGTAGTATTCTCCTTCTTCGTCTTCGTCGTCGTCTTCTGCAGGGAGAATGCGGGTTCGTTCTTGGTCTTGCAATTGGATTAGGAAGGGCTCTCCTTCTTTAGGTCTTAGTCGAATAGGATGGAAGACGTCGTAGATTTCCTAGTCTTCCGGCAGTTTAAGGCAGTATGCGTACGAGCTAATCTTCTCTATAATAGGAAAGGGGCCTAGTTTTTTCTAATTAAGCTTGCGAGAAGGTCTTCCTGTAACAATGTTCTTAGAGTCCAGGTACACTCTGTCTCCTAATTGATAGTCTAGGGCTAGTTGTCGTTTTCGGTTAGCTTGTTCTTCGTAGATAGCTTAGGCGTAAGTTATTTCTTCTTAGACTTCCTAATAGATCTGGGAGAGGTGCGTTGCCTAGTCGTCTGTATTAACTTCGTCTGGGTCGTCGGGTCGCGGTAGTAGGTCTTAAGGTTCCATTCCTGTTCGGGGGTAGTAGCCTCTAGTAGTGTAGAAGGGTAAGTGTCCTGTTGTTTCTGACTCCTAGCTGCGCGCTAAGAATTCTACTGTTAGGATATGTTTTGGCCAGTCCTTTTAGTAGTAATCGATAAAGCAACGTAGCGTCTGTTCGAACAGTGTATTTGCAATTTCCGTTTGACTATCTGTTTCTAGGTAGTAGGACGTTAAGATATAGTAATCGATGTTCAAACGCCTTTGCAAGGCGTTTGAACATCGATTACTATATCTTAACGTCCTACTACCTAGAAACAGATAGTCAAACGGAAATTGCAAATACACTGTTCGAACAGACGCTACGTTGCTTTATCGATTACTACTAAAAGGACTGGCCAAAACATATCCTAACAGTAGAATTCTTAGCGCGCAGCTAGGAGTCAGAAACAACAGGACACTTACCCTTCTACACTACTAGAGGCTACTACCCCCGAACAGGAATGGAACCTTAAGACCTACTACCGCGACCCGACGACCCAGACGAAGTTAATACAGACGACTAGGCAACGCACCTCTCCCAGATCTATTAGGAAGTCTAAGAAGAAATAACTTACGCCTAAGCTATCTACGAAGAACAAGCTAACCGAAAACGACAACTAGCCCTAGACTATCAATTAGGAGACAGAGTGTACCTGGACTCTAAGAACATTGTTACAGGAAGACCTTCTCGCAAGCTTAATTAGAAAAAACTAGGCCCCTTTCCTATTATAGAGAAGATTAGCTCGTACGCATACTGCCTTAAACTGCCGGAAGACTAGGAAATCTACGACGTCTTCCATCCTATTCGACTAAGACCTAAAGAAGGAGAGCCCTTCCTAATCCAATTGCAAGACCAAGAACGAACCCGCATTCTCCCTGCAGAAGACGACGACGAAGACGAAGAAGGAGAATACTACGTACGCAAAATTACAGACTGTTAAGTAATTAATAGACAGACAAAGTACAAAGTTCAATAGCAAAGCTACGAAGACTAGGACACTACTTAGGAACCACTTAGAAACATTATCTTCGACAAGGACAAGATTGAAGCCTTCTACTGTTAAAACCTCTTAGACTCCAGAGACTACCGCCTAGAAGCCTAGTACAGCTAAAGAGAACTGGATTCTGCTTATAAATAGAATATTAACCGTAACATTAGGCCTGCTCCTAGGAATAAGCAGACTCACCCCTAGTATCTCGAACTACTAAGGCTTTGTAGGAACTCCGCTATATTAAGGGGGGCTACTGTTACGGTTAACGGATATAAAACGGAAAACACAGTTAACAGATGTTAAACGGAAAACAACAGCATCTAGGACCTAACCAGAACTATCAAGATTTACAGACTATAGGCTAACAACTACAGGATAGAAGAAGACTCCAAGAGAGTAAAAGGCGAATTATCTCGCGATGCAAACACTCCTAGCTTAGTTCTGGAACCTTTGGAAAAAGCGGGTCTAGGAAATAAATTTGTTTGCAGAACAAAGAAACAGAGTTTTATAAGAAAGTTACTAGCAAACACTTGGCAAACAACCAGCTAGGGCAGGGGGATATAAGAACCTGCTGCCGCCCCCCTGATCTTTCTCTTCTTCTTGTTTATAGCTCGTCTTGTGCATCAATTCAGCTTTTACACCTTAGACTCCAGCCCTTCCCTTCTTTACTTAGTTTTTACATCCCTTACTTCAGACTTTAGCCTCTCCCTCTAATATCAACTTTCACATCCCTTCTTCCAGACTTTGTTTTATCCAACTCCTGTTACTTACTTCGACTTTCACATCGACCTCTTCCGACCTCTTAGCTCCCCCCTTAACATAGTGGTCCGTTAGGACCTGGACCGTGCTCTGTTTAGCTATAAGCTCTGGCTTCCACTCCTTAAAAGCCTGAATAATAGCTAACAGTTCTTTGTCGTAGATAGTGTAGTTCTGCTTAGCCTTATTTATAGATTTGCTAAAGAAAGCTACTGGATAGAGGGTCTCGTCGTCGTTAGTATATTAAGAAAGGACCCCTGCTGTTACTGTGTCGGAAGCGTCTGTTTCTACGTAGATCGTCTTTTCTGGTCGGAAGTGCGCTAGAACCGGCGCCGAGGCCACTGCTTCTCTTAGTTAGATAAAAGCTTCCGTGCACTTCGTATTCTATAGGCCAGCGGCCTCCTTCTTTAATGCTTCGTTCAGGGGTCTCGCTATCTTGCTAAAGTCCTTAATAAACCGTCGATAGTAGCTGCAGAATCTGAGAAACACTCTAATTTGTATAGTGTTTCCGGATTTCGGCTGCTTCCATTCCGCGACGGCGGCGACCTTAGAGGGGTCTATCCGAATTCCTTCTCTTCCGACGATAAGACTGAGATATTTGACTTCGGTCTAATAGAACTCGCTCTTCTTTGTGTCCGCGTTTGATCCGACCTCGCGGAGCCTAGTTAGGACCTTTAGGATATAGTCCGTATGCTGTTCTCTTGTTCTATAGTTGTATATAAGAATGTCGTCCAAGTAGATAGACACGAACCGTTCCAGCATGTCTATAAAGGTGTGGTTTATAAAGCGTTGCCACACCGCCGGCGCGTTGATAAGTCCGAAAGGCATTACTAACTACTTGAAATTGCCTATACGTATAGCAAATGTCGTAAGATCTTCGGTTTGTCCTTCCTCGTTCCTTAGTTAGTAGAAAGCTTAGCGAATATCCAGCTTGCTAAACCACTCAGCCTTAGCTACTCGTTGTATAGTCTCGTCTATTAGCGGCAGCAGATACACATCTCTCTTAGTAACCTTATTAAGGCCTCGGTAATCTACGCATAGTCAGAGGCCGCCTCTGGGCTTTCGTACAAAAAGAATCGGCGACGTATACTTAGCTAAGCTTTGCGTGATAAACTTCTTCGCCAAGTTTTCTCTAACAAACACTTCTACCTAGTCCAGCTCTGCTAGCGATAGTCTTCTTAAGGGCTCGGTTCTTAGCAGCGTAGCTCCTTCTTTTTAGCCGGATCTTGTTGTCGTATTGCAGTCGGTAGAGCGGCAGGAGATTGGAGTCGGCTTTTAAGAACACGTTAGTGTAGCTATAGAGCTCTTTCGATAACGCCTCTAGCGGATCTACTTTTTCTTCCGCTATTATCTTCTAGTAGTCTTCGATGTCCTTTATTAAGATAGCGTAAATCTTACTGTCCGGCGACCTCGCGAGGGTCTTTAACGCTTCCGAGCTTATTATTCCAATCGTGTCTAGAGGGTCGGAACGATCCTTCGGAGCCGCTTCGATAGTCGTAACGTTCGGTTTTGCAGCGACGACGGTGACTGATTCGGCGGCGACTCCGCTCTGCTGGTTTTTGAATCTAAGGGTACCTTTACCTACGTTAATAACGGCTTTCTGGTTCTTTATCCATTTCTGCCCGATAATAATATCAAACCTTCCGATATCTATAATTCGGAACGTCGCTTCTGTAGTGCGACCTGCTAAGGTCGTCTTTGATAGCACGTTGTGCATAACACTCTTAGTGTCTTGTCTGTTATATGCTGAGATTCGCGTTAGCGACGCTAGTTCTATAGGATAACCGTATCCTGTTATCAGTTTTTGAACCAGTCTATAGTGGATCGCCGCGCCAATAAGGGCTCCTGTGTCGATAAAAGCTCTTAGCTAAAATAGGCGGTCCGATCTATTAAGGGGGTAGACAGTGATTAGAAGGATAATAGCGGGCTCTGTGTTTACTTCTACTGTCGCCGAGAGCGGGTCGTTACAGCTGTTAATACTCTCTTCTTTTGGTAACGCGGATCGCGTTAGTGCCCTATTGTCCGTGCTAGATAGGGGGCCTATCCGTCTAGCTAGTCTTTTCCTAAGATTCGCAGAGGCACTCTACTCTCTACACTGTCAATGTCTTTCGGAGCCGAATCTATAGCTTGGATAGCCTTTCTCAGCTGCTGCTGCTTCGTAGCCCGATACTCCTACTTCTGCTAATCCGTAGCTTAGTATCTTGTAGCAATGTAGCCAGGCTTTCTATACGCGTAGCAGGTAGGGACAAACGACGAACGCGGCGAATAAGATAGCTGCTAAGGTGCTCTCCGGAAAGGTGCAGGGGGTCGTGTTGTCTGCGTTATCGACGGCTTCTAGTTTGATTCGCGCGATTTCGCGTAAGCGCTCAGGTTTCTGGCAGTAACTCTCGCTTAGTGCACGAAGCTCTTAAGGTCTTCGTCTTCTGTAGAAGCTATAGCTATGGCCAGTTCAGGGTTTAGCTTCTGCCTTAGTAGGTAGAGCTGCTTATCTTCCGACACTCTAGCTCTAATAGCATATTTTCAGAACAGTCCGTAGAATTCCTTAAACGTCTGCCGGTTCTGGTTAATTTTGTCTAGCTGTTTACAGGCTGTCTTCTTTCGGAAGGGGTCTCCGAAGCGTTGATTTAGCGCTTTGATCGCTTCTTTAGCGGTTACCTCTTCTAGGTCCGCTACTAACGAAAAAGCTTTACCTTCTAACCGCAACTATAGGTAGGCCAGCCTGTCCTCTTTACTGTTTCCGGCATAATCGCGGTCTATCTTGTTCTTTATCTTTTTCTTAAATGCCTCCCAGTCCTTAGGGCCTCCGCCTCTAAACGCTGGTAGGTCAGGTAGTAACGTTATCGAGGTGCCGCCTTAACTGTAGGCCGCTAGTAAGGCGGTCTCTGCTTGTTCTTCTCGATGTAGTAGAGGCGCCGACGACATCGCTGCTTCTATCTTAGCTAACTAAGTCTTTATTGCCTTTAGTTGTACTAGTCAATTCGCTGCTTGGTTCTCCAGCACATCGATAATGGTCTCTGCCGATTCCTTCTCGGCCCTTACTGCTTCGTTTTCCTCTCTTAACTGCCTCTTCTCTTCTAGGGTTCTGTAAAACAGTGTCTTAATAAGGTCTATGCCGTCGTAGACCTTCCCTATTCCGTTCTCGTTTACGTAATCTTTAAGTTCCTCGAGTGTATAGTCGTAGATCTTCTTATATTTAGTTATTCGTTCCTTAATCTCTGCAGTCTCTTCTGCTGTAAAACCTCTAACAATGAACTTATTATTAATAACGCTGGAGCGCCTACTCGCTCTGTTAGTCTTTTCTCTTCTGCTTCTGCTTCGGCCTGTAACGCCGCTCTCTACTGTTAAGAAGCTCTCTATAGCTGTCTTACAGTGCTAAGGGTTGTTGGTTTGGTGTGTTAGTGCGCATGCGTTATTCGGGTGTTCGGATAGTTCAACAGTCCCTTTCGCGTAGCGCAGAGTTGGTGTAGTAAGTGAGTTCGAGATATAATAATCCGGGGACGCAGATATAATTCAATACGGCCTTTTTAATAACTATATCTCGAACTAAGGAGGGAAAGGAATCTATGTAGTGGTAGGTAAGAGCTTTAGGGGTAGGTATGCTAAGGCCTGGCTCGGTCCGGAAGGGCCGAGCCGAAATTCCGAGAGTCTACCCTATTACTTAGTCCTACCCCTTTCTGCCGCTGCAACAGAAACAACGACAACAAAGTAAAGGCTTCCACAGACAGAAGTAAGACAACGCGCATATAATGCAATAGCGATGTAAGCAAGAAAGAAAGAAGCCAAAAAAGCAAATAGATAGAAGATATAAGATTAGCAGGAATAGACTAAAATAAGCTAAATAATCCGAGCGTGCAGATATAGTTTAATACGGCTGTTTAATAACTATATCTTAAACTGAAGAGAGAACGGAATCTATGTAGCGGTAGGTAAGGGCTTTAAAGGTAGTATGCTAAAGCCTGGCTTGGTCCGGAAAGGCCGAGCCGAAATTCTAAGGGTCCACCCTATCGCTTAGTCCCACCCCTTTCTGCTGCCGTAACACCACCCCCCTCCCTTATCGGTAGTCGCCCTCGACCGCTTACTTATCCCTTCTGTCCCTTTATCTCATTCTAGCTAATTAGATCCCCTCGATCTTCTATCTATTTATCTAATTTTACCTCTTTTTCTTCTTCTATCGCTTGTCTTTCTCTTCTTCTTTTTATTCCACTTCTTCGTCTTCTTTTTCCGTCCGGTTCGCGGCTTCTTCTAGGAAAATCCTTCTTAAAGTCGACGGTACTCTCTTCTTTTCTTCTATATTAAAAACATTATCCTTTCGTTATCTTCTTCTTTTCTTACATCGTCGCTATTAGAAGTCGTTCACTTAGCGTCCTTCTACTCTGAGCTAACAGCTACCTAATCTGCAGCGTAGCTGGTCTGTGTACTGCTGCGGAGGGTCTATATATGTACGTCTGCGGCAGCGCTGTCTCTTCTTCCTTTTCTTTCTTACTAAGGGCCTTAAGCGCTATCGCAAAGCCGCCTTAGTGGCGTCGGCTTTGTCTTCGCCGATATTATCCGTCTGGCAGGGCCGGCGGTTAGTGTAGGTATAGTCGAAGACAGTTACTAAGCGTACCGAAGCGGTGGCGCCGTCCTCGACTTTACTGTTATTATCCGACTGGCGAAGCTAGTAGACGGTAACGGTGTAATCGAGGACTCTAGCTAAGCGCACTGTTGCGATTGCTTTCGTCGGTTTTCGTACTAATAGAGCAGACGCAGCCTCTCTTCTTCTTCTTTTGCTTCTGTAGCTATTACTTCTATAGCTACTTAGGTCTCGCCTTTCTCGGGTTCCGGATATAGAACTCCTCTAGCAGCCCTGCCGAATTCCAGAAATTCTTAATTAGATACTATTTATAATCTTCTAGCTACTCCTTCTATAAGATCCTTGCTTCGATAGATCCTCTTATCTTTCTTATATCTATTATATCTTCTACCTCCTACTCTTCTTCTTTACTGTCTATCTTTATTAGTAGGGGTTCGATAAACCCCTGTTCCGGAAGGCCGTCTTTAGGGTCCAGACTTAACAGGTCTAAATAGAAGACATCGTAGATTCGGAACGACCTCGGTAGCTAGAGCCGATAAGTTACTAGCGACCTCTTTTCCACTATCGCGAACGGACCTACGTAGCAGGGGTTAAGCTTGGCGTTGCCTCTTAGCCTTAGGTTCTGCGTATTAAGCTATTCCTTTTGGCCTTCTTCAAATTCTATCGATAACTGCTTTCTATTAGCTCGAGTTACTATCTTCTTCTAAGCCGATTTTATCGCCTCTTTCGCTACCCTAATTGCTTCTTCTATCTAAGATTTAAGTACTTCTGCTGCGGCGGCGGCGACTCTCTTTAACGAAGTAGCAGTAGAAGATTCCGAAGAGCTGGGTCTGTTTAGCAGTTAAAAGCTTAGTCTCGGAAGATAGCTATAAGTTATCTTAAACGGCGCTAGCGAGGTAGCCTTAGACAGTGCCGAGTTAGCGCAGAATTTGGCTATCGGCAACACCTTAACCTACTCTTCCTAATAATAGCTACAGAAGATCCGTAGATATTTTTCTATTTCGCAGTTAGCTACTTTAGACTAACTGTCGGTCTAAGGGTAAGTGATACGGATGTAGGCTGGAAGGTGCTGGAAGGTGGCAGGCTTGGTGGGGCCAGGCTTGGTGGGGCCAGGCTTAGCGCACACTTAAATACCTCCACCTCCGCTTGTACGTAGATTCTTCCCTCTCTAGCCTTGGATATAGTTATCAAAGACGGGTATTGACCTTGCGTCTACTGCAGTCAGATCATTATATCCAAGGCTTACTTCAACAACACCTGCACTACGCGAAAGAGCCCGTTAAATTACATCCGGGTACTCGATTAACGTACGTGCAACCAACCCAGAGTGTGTACTATATATGTACAAAGGAGGCTGTCAAATTACATCCGGTTACTTAATTGTGCATATGTATACTACTCTACCCCCCCTCCCCCAACCGAGAAGAAGAGTTTTAGGGAAGAGAAGTGCCCCTATCGAGAAGAAGAAGAGAGAGTTTTAGGGAAGAGAAGTG
>JACWNB010000129.1:0-15178 GCA_016165855.1 Pseudocercospora ulei
CCCCCCCCTTCCTGCTCCTCCCCCCCCCCCCCCCCTCCTGCTCCTCCCCCTCCCCCTCCCCCCCCCCCCCCCCCCCCCCCCCCCCCCCCCCCCCCTTCCTCCTCCTCCCTCCCCCCTTTCCTCCTGCTCCTCCCCCCCCCCTTCCTCTTGCTCCTCCCCCCCCCTTCCTCCTCCTACTCCTCCTCCCCCCCCTTCCTCCTGCTCCTCCTCCCCCCCTTCCTCCTGCTCCTCCTCCTCCTCCTCCTCGCTATAGCCCTAGCGTATAACGACGGAGTGTATAAAGATCTTAAGGGGCCGGATGCCGTTAAGGGGGACTATGCCCTTGCCGGTAGAGTAGTAGAGGCCGAGTAGGTAGCGGAGGTAGTCCTCGCTAACGGCGTTAGGGTAGTCGATCTTGTTGCCGAGGACGAGGAAGGGGGTTTTGGCGAGGTCTTCTATAGCGAGCAGGGCGTCCAGCTCGGCCTTAGCCTCGCCGAAGCGCTCTAGGTCCTCGGCGTCGACTAGGAACACGATGCCCGACACCTTAGGGAAGTAGTCCTTCTACAGCCGCTGCGCCTGCTAGTGCCTGCCTAGGTCGAAGGGGACATAGGGGTCTGCTGCTAGCCTATGTTAACGAGCGCCGTGCACTAGGGTCCGCCGGCAGTAGGCTCCGCTAGTGCTATAGTCCTAAGGCGTCGAGCGCGCGGAGGGAGCGCGAGGGCGGTGCTATACCTAGGGGCAGCGGATACCGGCGGCGTAGGGCCTGCGTTAGTAAGCATTGCGGCCCTTATAGGCTCTAATGCAACATAGTCTTTAAATTGGAACTTCTTACTGACTCTTCCAATTAGAAGCCTACTCTGCATATGTGCTAGACCAGGGTTCGAGCGCGCGGAGGGAGCGCGAGGGCGGTGCTATACCTAGGGGCAGCGGATACCGGCGGCGTAGGGCCTGCGTTGGTAAGCATTGCGGCCCTGATAGGCCCTAATGCAACATAGTCTTCAAATTGGAACTTCTTACTAACTCTTCTAATTGGAAGCCTACTTTGCACGTATGCTGGACCAGGTGTCTAATTACCTATGCTATAGTGAACTGGCTGCTGTAACTGTCCTATAGCCGGTGTGCAATGCCACCAAGTGCCTACCCTGTCTAACGCTATCTGCCTTACGGCTTACCAAAGCCCAACTGCGCCGCGCATTTATTAAGGTATGGACGGTTCGCCGGCCGGAAGTCGTCCCGTAAACCTGCTAGCTGGGGCCAGAACTCCTGCTGTTGCTTAAGTAAGAGAGCCCCGAGTATGTTAGCCACTGCCCGGTTAGCTGCCGCGCGCGTAGGCGAGGGACCTTTAGCGAGTAGGTAAGTCGGCGCGAGCCGCCGGAGGAGCGCGACGACCTCCCGGACATTCTTAAATCCACTGACAAGTGTCGAGAGTCGATAGTAGTCCAAAGCACGGCCGCCAGTGGTCGATGCGGACGGCTGGCCGGTTGGGGCACTGGGCCCAGCCATAACCGTAGCCGAGCGCGGAGAGCTGTTAACGCTAGATAGACGCGGTAGCGGCGAGACCTTGGCCGAGTAGGGGAGGACGCCGGCCGCTGTTGGCGGGCGGGACGACGACGTAGCGTTAGGTAACAGCAGCCCGGCGGCAGGAACCACTGACCCCGTCTGGGACGGCGGTAGGGACCAGGCTAGTCCTGTCGTTATGGTTTCTAGGAGCTGTAGCGCGGCACCGTCCCTCTCCTTATTATCCGAAGCGTCCTCTATGCCCTCGTCTGCCGCTGCGTCCTGGGTGCCCTCGTCTCCCGTGTCCTCATCTTCTGTGTCCTCGTCTGACTCGTGCTCGCTACTGGACACACCTAAGGAGATGGTGATAGCACTGCGCGGACGGGGAGGACTCGGGCGCGGCGGCGGAGGCGTACCCGGGCGCACGCTGTTGTCGCGAGTGGCCTCGATTTCCTGGACGGCTTTAATGAACACTGGGTCGACGTTAAGGGTGTGGTCCGCGACGTAGCGTAGGTAGTCTATAACCGCGTTAGTAGCTGGGCAACCTACATCTAACATGCCTCGATGCAACCTAGGCTTCCAATTGGAACTAAGCTGCTAAGAAATGTTAGGAGGAAGTGCAGACTGGACTTCCAAATAGAAGATTAGGGCGAAAGTTCCAATTGGAAGACTAGTCTGCAACGGTAGACGGAAGAAAAACTTCCAATTGGAAGCCTATGTTGCATCAGTAGGGGGGTCGTTTGAACTTACCGACTGGTCCATAGAAAACCCTCTTATCCAGCTCCCCGGTGTTAAATACCGCCTTGGCGGCGGCCGTTAGCATTCGGACCATATGCTTGAAGTCTAGCTTGGCATCTTCGTCGGTGCGGAGTATGTACTGCTGCCTAAGAGGGGCGACGGGGCGGGCCACTTTCTGCAGCGCGTGCTGCTCGCGTAGGCCGAGCTGCGAGGCGGTGGCGTGGGGGTCGGCGGCGGCGTGGGGGTTGGCGGCGTCGTCTGGCGAGTGTCGCAGCTAGTACTGCAGTTGGCGGGCGATGGCGCCGCCCTACGCGTAACGCTGCACAATCTCTTCGGCTTCCAGATTCTTTATAGTGGGCCGCTTTACATCCTTCTATGCCGAGCCCAGTCGTAAGGTGCGGATGCCGAACACCTTCCGCATTATAGCGTCGGCGATGCGGCGGCGGAGGCGCCCCTCTACGTCTCTCCGCTCCTCGACGGAACTGGTGACCTCTGCGGCAGTCTGGGGGTCCAGGCTGTGCATGTACCAGCGCATAATGTGCTCGGGGACGGTATACGTAGCGTTGAGCTGGTTAAAGTATCGCTGCTGGTAGTCGTGCTGCAGATATTGATCGATCGTCTCGTCCAGCGTCAGCACGTACACCTTAACCGTATGCTTTTGGCCAATCCGACATAAGCGGCCGATTATCTGGCCGAGGAGGGTGAACCCGACGTAGTCCATAACGATCTGGACATGTCCGCCGTACTGGAGGTTGGACGATTCGGCGCCGGTCCGAGAAGACATCAATATAGCTATACAGTCGGGTAACTTGTTGAAGTCGTCCTCCGACTCGCTCTAGTCTTGTTGCTTCAGATCCGTTTAGATAACGCGGTAACCTATGCCGCAGACACTTAAGATAATCTCAGCTATCATTATGCTAACGGGCTCGTTGCACCAAACGATCACTTTCTCTCGGCGGCATACGCAGTGCTCGAGCAGAAGCTTAACCAGCATCTTCTGTTTCGGGGACACGTCGATTATGTACTTGGCGATAGCGTAGCGGCTGTCTGGGGCCGCCTAGTGCAAGTGTGCCTTTGTATACCGGTAAAAGAACCGGAACTAGGTGTTATGCCTGTGCTGCCTGTAACATGTTAGCCTTGTCTGCAGAGTGACCTTCCAATTAGAGCTTTAAGAGGAAAAGTTCCAATTGGAAACCTATATAGCACTTACAGTCGGTAGATGCTGGTCGCGCTCGAGTCGATGTTGCAGGCCAGGATAGATGCAGTCAGCGGGTTGGCGGCGGCGAGGATAAGCTGGCGGCGGAGGGCGGTGCTGTGGGCGCGGGTGCCCCCGTTGTCGTCGTCGGCGTAGGTGATTATCTGCGGGTTTTCGTGTTAGGCGACGAACCGCTCGAACGCACAGCGGTAGTAGCTGTTACTAAGGCCGCTGTAACGGATCTTAAGGTGGCAAACCTGCTACGGTGGGATCTTATCGCCGAGGATAATCGCGGTGTTGTAGACCTTAAGCGCCGAACCCTTAACGCGGCGGAGGACCGTAAGCGACACTGCTAATAGGACCACCCTGCTGCACCGGAAATCGAGGTCGGCGGGGATGCCAGGCTATAGGGTGGCAAGGAACGCGTCTGGCGACACGGCGGCGAGGAACAGGTCGTGCATATAGAGCCCGGCGTACTGGGCGCGGGTGCTAGCGATGTCCTGGGGGATCCGGGCGAGACGGCGGCCGTACAGGCCGCAGAATTCCTTATAGAGAGTGGCCCACCTACTGGTGTCCATTCTCAAACCACCTTCCAAGCCGGTGCCTACGTATAAAGCCCGAATGCGACACCAGAAATAGCGCAGGAGGCCCGCCATGTCGGCTACGCGGTTGCGGAATAGTGTGGCCGTTGCTATTACCAGGCGCGTGTCCTTGCCTAACAGCCGGTACAGCGCGTCCGACTGCAGCGCTATCTTGTTCTTGTAATAATAGCCCTCGTCTGCAATAAGGATCCTGGGGGAGGCAGCTCTCTGACCCTCCAAAAGCTACGTGTTGTCGGACCCGTCAGTCGCGAAGTCCATTTCTTCGTCCTGTTCGCCTGGCTCCTCTTCGTCCTGGGTAGCGGCAGCGGGTTCGGCATTATCATCCTTATCTTAACCGTCTGGCACCTAGGAGCTGTAGCCGGCGCGGGAGTACTGGTGTCGGGCTTGGTACCGTGGCCCAGCTTTTAGATTCTTTTGCACGAAGGCGTCCTTGGTCGTAATAACAAAGGTGCTGGCAGTCTCTAGGTCGTCGTAGTCTAGCCCGTCGCAGAACTCGATTAAGCCCTTACTCGTCTTGGGAATCGAAGTGTAATGCTGGGCGTACTTTGCGCTAACGTTGACATATATGTGTAGCCTAATGCGGCGCTGGGGGTCCTGGAAGTACGTGCAAATGTCGTCGACCCAGGCGTTAACGGCGGTGTTAGGGCTAAGCTGGTACACAGGGGCATACTGTAGACGAGCCCTATGCTCGTCTATGTATCTCTGGCGGATATCGGCTCGGATGCGGCGGTGCTGCCGGGCGTTGGCGGAAGGGGCGGATAGCTCTGCGTCGCTATCGTCGTAGAGACTGCTCGGACTCTTAGGTGCTACGCGGAGTAGCTCGTCCAGGCCGCCTATAGGAGGTGTTAGCTCTGACCTAGCCTAAAGGGAAAGATTGCAAAGTGGACTTCCAAATAGAAGACCTAACGACCAAAGGAAAGATTGCAAAGTGGACTTCCAATTGGAAGACCACCGACCCCTATAGTCGGCATGTTCCAATTGGAAGTCCATTAGGGAAAGATTGCAAAGTGGACTTCCAATTAGAAGACCACCGAGCCCTATGGTCGGCGTGTTCCAATTGGAAGACTACCGACCCCTATGGTCGGCATATTCCAATTGGAAGTCCACTTTGCATAAGAGTCGGTTACTTCCGACCCCTATAGTCGGCATGTTCCAATTGGAAGTCTACTTTGCATAAGAGTCGGTTACTTACGGTCCCATCTCTCTCTCGCCTCCGTGATCTTGTCTTTCTAGGCTAGGAGGGCGCACAGGATAACGACGGTCTTGCCGAGTCCCACATCGTCGCCCAGGATGCAGCCCTTAAGCAGGCTCTGCTACATTTCCACGATCCAGGCGATTGCCTAGGGCTGCTACAGCTTCAGTCCCAGACCCTTGAATTTGATGCTGAAGAAGTGCCCTGAAATAGGGTCCCTCTCGGCGAGACCCTCTTCTACCTCAAGCTTAAGCATAGCGCAGGCTTCCTTAAAGGTTGGCGGCTCGGCGGTCTTGTCGTTTATCTGCTAGTTAAGCTGGTTGAATATGCAGTTGGCGGCCTGGGCAGCACTGTGCAAGGGATCCGCGGAATCTGGGACGCCGTCGCTGCTCTCCAGCACGTCGGCCGTGTTCGTAGTCGTAAAGCGTTGTGCGCGGACATCACTGTCCTCGATAAGATGCATGTTCCTCGGGCTGACTGTGCTGGACGAATCGAACACAACGTGCACATCCTTAGTAAGCGCGTCTATAAACGCGCGGCGGTAGTGTAAGTCCCAATCCGCGAGGCCGGAAGCGATGGGTTGGACCTTGCCCCCGAACACACCGTTCTCGCGATCCAACTCCGCGAAGATCTTCCCATTGTCGGCCAGATCGACGATAGTCTCGTTGTATTCCCGGATCTACTCGTCCGGGTCCTCCGTCTCTTCCTCGCCCAGGAGCGTATACAGCAGTCGGTCCTGCTGTTCTTGTTGCTCGATCGTGTTCCGGACAGCAGCGTTAGGGGGCGCGTATACTACAGGCTAGTACGAGATCGACTTCTGGTTGAGCTTGGTAGCCTAGGTAGCCGCGCCCTTGTTCCTTATAGCGCGGCGCAGGAAGTAGTTAACAACACTTATAAGTCGATAGAGCACCTCCCTACTGACAGGCCAGTCCTAGAGGGAAGCGAAGGTATGTACGTTGTCTAGCGTAGGCGTTTCAGTCAAGACGCACTTCTAGACGTAGTGTGCTCCGGCTTGCTCTTAGATGCGCTATACCGCTTAGAGGACGTGGATAGTGATCATTATATTGCCGTGATAGGCGGCGGGCACCGGGGACTCTGTACTGCGGATTATCTCGGCGGTAAAAGTGTTGGGCGCTTTGTCTTGGATGTAGGCTACGATAGCCTTTAGGTTAAGCGTCGTCCAGCTTCGGTCTTTAGGCTTGTTGGACGCGGTGCCTGCCTCTGTCCGGGTCCCAAACCCGTCCTACACTCGTTAGCATTCGCCTATAAAGCCTTAAAGTAACAGGTTCAGCTGCAACATGCCCTTCCAATTAGAAGGTTAGTAAGGGGAATATGTTGGATAGCAGTGCAACCTACGCTTCCAATTAGAACTCTGGTGCATATAGGGGATAGCAATGCAACCTGCGCTTCTAATTGGAACTTGGTGCATATAGGGGATAGCAGTGCAACCTGCGCTTCTAATTGGAACTCTGGCATATATGGAAATAGCAGTCCAACCTGCGCTTCTAATTGGAACTCTGGTGCAGGCCTCAAAAGTTCCAATTGGAAGCTTAAGTTGCAAATTTCTTACGTAGAAGTAGATTGTAGGAGCGCGGGGGGGGGCCTCAAAAGTTCCAATTGGAAGCTTAAGTTGCAGGTTTCTTACGTAGAAGTAGATTGTAAGAGCGTAGGGGGCTTAACATACCTCGTGGAACTGGCGGGCGTATGTTTCGGCGACAGGCCGGATAGCCTCGACAAACTCCAGGAACTTATTATACAGGTAGAAGCCCCAGTAGCCCAACATCTTGCCGTTGTTGTCTAGGAATCCCGTGTTGTATTCACACACGTAGATGCCGTAGCGCGGGTCGAGTGGGATAAGCTTCCCGGTAGTGCGGAGTTAGGCGAGGTGGGCCTGGATTTGAGCTGTATGCTCCGTCTTCGCCTCTTGGCGACGCTGCTCGGGGTCCATAGTTAGGTGTTGCTGGGTGGCTAGTGTGTCGTTGCCTGTAGCCTTTCGACGGCTACGCTTAGCCTTGGGGGTCTTGGGGTCTTGGTCGGTGCTGGGCTTCGTACGCTTCTCGGCCAGTAAGGGGGATAGGGGCGATCCAGGCGCAGCTCGCTTGCCCTTGCCCTTTATCGAGTTTGGGGTAAAGGTTGTTCTGGCTATGCTGCTTAGTAGGTGGACGGTTGCAGTACGTTAGTAGAAAAAATCGCTTAGGACGGTCTGCGAATCTGAGGCGCAGAATAGGCAGTAACAAAAAGTGCAGACTGGCGTTCCAGTTGGAACTTGTCTCTTGTTCTTCTGGTGGTGGCTACTGGGGGTAGTGGTGGCTGCTGGTGGTGGTGGCCGCTGGTGGTGGTGGCTGCTGGTAATGGTGGCTGCTAGTAGTGGTGGCTGCTGGTAGTGGTAGCTGCTGGTGGTGGTGGTGGTGGTAGTGGTAGTGGTGGTAGCTGGTGGTAGTGGTGGTGGTTCCAAAATGCGAGTGTAGTAGAAAAGGAAAGTTGAAGAAGAGGCGAAGGTTGATATTAGTAGGTCTGTATAGGGCGCTTGGACCAGCTCGACTGTTGAGCCCTGCATGTGAGGTTGGGCCTAGCGCGGTTTGCTTCTTACTATTGTAAAAGGTGATGGGCTTATTAGTGCCGCTTTCGCTCTTTATTGTCTCGAAGCGGCAGGTTGCTTTGTATGCAGGTAAGGTGCTTGCTTACAGAGGACGCTGCGGAACCTTCCGGACCCACTGACAGCGTCAGTTAGGTGAACTTGTTGATAGCGTGTTTGGTCGGCGTGTGGCCTGTACGTAGACGCTGCGCATAACCTGCATGTAAGAAATGACTAGCGTCGTCTTACATATGGCAAAGTGAAGTGAGGTAGTGCGTGCGGTAGCCTTAGGCTTCACCTTGTTGTGTGGAACGGCGTGCCAATGACGTATTTTCTTTGTTAGCGCGGACGGATTCGGCCTTTTCCGGTTTAAGCCTAAGTCTCTTAGTCGGCCTTGGTTGCTAAGTAGGTTTCCAAATAGACAGGCGGTAAGGCTGTTTTCGGATGAACTTCCAATTTGAAGCACAGTGTGCAACTTGCTATAGCACTCGAGTGTCGTGCCTAGTAGTCAGTCTCGGCGGCTGTAAGCTCTTCTCGGTGGCAGGTTGGCGCTAGGTAGCAGGTGGCGCTAGGTAGCTGTGTCGGCCTTCCAATTCGGGTATGCTCGTCGTTGGAGGGTCGACATACTGCTAGACAGTAGTTGGGTCCTCCGTCGCCGGACGCAGCCTATAACAGTAGGCTACGGTAGGCCGGCTGTTCGACCTGTTGGTCTCGATTGCAAAGTGTCCTTCCAATTGGAAGATTGACCTAGGGAATGCACGGTAGTCTTCTATTTGGAGTCGCGGTTAGCACCTGTGCCTGATATTTCGGCTACACCCTCTACCTGGCATAGGCGGTCGGCCTGGCTGTTCAGGCTAGCGGCTTCGGCTGCAGAGTGCGCTTCCAATTAGAAGATATAGAAGTCGGTCTTCCAATTGGAAGTGCAGTTAGCAGAAGTGTCTTCCAGTTGGAAGTACAGTTCGTAGATGTGTCTTCCAATTGGAAGTGCAGTTGGCATGTGTGCCTAGAACATATATAAGTTGCCGGTAGCTGCCGGTTCTGCTGGCTAAAGCGGGTCAACCGGTGGAGGGGTCGACGTCGGCTGTAGGATCCTGTGCGCATACTGGACTGTCTGTATGCTAGTGTAGTTGTCTTCCAATTGGAATGCCACTTTGCATTGTATGTTTGTCTTCTAATTGGAAAGCCACTTTGCATTGTGTCCTTCTATTTCTGGCTTGTTATATACAAACCCGCTTTAGAGTGCCCGAGCCTGACCCTTTACTACGATCAACTCCGAACCCAACATACATGTAGTGTAGATAGTAGCCTAGGCCTACTTGTCATTTTGGAAGTGCAGTTAGCATGTGTGCCTGGAACATACATAGGTTGCCGATGGCTGCCGGAGGGGTCGACGTCGGCTGTAGGTTCCTGTGCGTATACTGGACTGTCTGTATGCTAGTGTAGTTGTCTTCCAATTGGAATGCTACTTTGCATTGTATGTTTCTGTTCCAATTGGAAAGCCACTTTGCATTGTATGTTTGTCTTCCAATTGGAAAGCTACTTTGCATTGTGTCCTTCTATTTCTGGCTTGTTATATACAAACCCGCTTTAGAGTGCCCGAGCCTAACCCTTTACTACGATCGACTCCGAACCCAACATATATGTAGTGTAGATAGTAGCCCAGGCCTACTTGTCATTCAGGAACTCGAGGACAGCCGCGCATACATGTATGCCGTTAATGGCCTGTTGGCGGCAGAACCTGGTACCGCTTGTCGCCTAGTCGAGATACTTTTCGATGTCTGGTAGCTTTTCTTGGAACTGTTCCTTAAGCTAAGCGCGACCGACTATGTCACTCTCGTAGGCTCCGACGATCAACGGCCAGAAGATATCTCGAAACCGGCACTCTTGTGCTTTCGTCTCTTGTTGCTAACTCTTGCACATAGCCTAAGGGAAAAAGCAGTAGTAGCAGGCATAGTATCGAGGGACAGGCTGTTGGTTCTTCCGCTTCTAAGTGGCCTTCTTGTGTCCAATTACGCTGGCGAAGTATCGACACTTGTCGAATAAGTGACCGCTATCTTCGGGATGTGCGGTAACACAGTACGGACAGCGGTGTAACGCGGTAAGGTTGCGCTCTAAGTTTATGCAGTACACTTCATCTTGGCGGGTTTGGTTGTAGTATTGCCTAGCAGCGACGGACTGTTTGGCGGAAGCGTTGGACACCTGTCGCTCGACAGCAGATACTGGGCGGTCGAGGGTATGTACATAGTAGTTGGCGGTCGGCTGGGCGCGGTTGGCGGTCGGTAGTATGCGGTTGGCGGTTGGCGGTCGGTAGTCGGTATCGGGCATAGGGTAGTCGGTGGTATAGAGGTCGGCGGCAGGCGTAGGATAGTCGGCGGCGGGCATAGGATAGTCGGCGGCGGGCATAGGATGGTCGGGCATAGGATAGTCGGCGGCGTGCGTAGGTTGATAGGGCATAGGGTGTTCGGCGGTAGACATTGGGTAGTCGGCGACGGGTGTTGTGTAGTCGACCCGTTGTTAACTGGCGGTAACCGCTACCTAGTTGTCTGTAGCATAGTTAGGGAACGATTCCCTATAGTGGCTCGTGCAAAACTCGCACAGCTCTTGTCCTCTCGGACCACTTGTATACAAGACTTGTAGGTCGAGACCGTCGAGATAGGTAGACAGGGTAAGGCGACTACATTCCCTGTAGCCGAGATATCGTCGCATCGCCGATGTTTCCCTCTGCAACCACTAGGGAGCCTCGGCCCTCTTATCTCGATGCTTAAAGGCGTATTCGGTGCGGTCTGGCGAGTGCTAGTTAGAGGTATCGGGATCGAAGAGGACAGTAGAGTACGCCCGGCGTCCGTCCCGACCACATCTGCCTAAGCCCTAGGCGAATTCGAGTAAGGAATACGGGGGTTCGACGTAGATAACACAGCGGACGCCAGGGCTGTTAAACCCCTCTCCGAGCGCTGGCGTAGCGACGAGGTATAGATTAGCCGTACATGCGAGCCAGGTGTTAAGGATCGCAGCCTTCTCGTTGGGCCCGCCGCTCTGGGATGTAAGGAATGGGCATCCTATGTCCTGGGCAAGCCTTTCTGCTGTAAGGCGAGTCCGTGCAAAGATAAGGATACGGTCGGTAGACTCCTCTGTCGTCGTATACGTGCGGCGGTGCCAGCGGATCCGGGCGACAGCCCACGCTATAAATGTAGTAGATCGAGGCCAACCTTCGATTCGATAGACAATGTTGGTTCGGTTAGTGCTGCAGCGGATAACCCGGGGCAGGCTTAACCAGTTGTTGCGCTCAAATTCGGCCTGCATAGTAGGGGGGAGGGTCGCGGTCAGATAGAGGATTTGTGTAGTAAACTTGGTCAGCTCGGCAAAGTTATAGAAGCAGGGGCGGTATAGCACAGCAGTAACGGTAAAGTGGCATTCGTCAATAACGATCCGGTCGAGTCGACGCTGGACGGCGAGGCGTGCAAGGTACCCTAGGAATTCCCGGGAGCAGGCCGCCTCGGCGCTGACGATGACGAGTAGGGCGCTGGTAGTGGTTCCTGGTGCCTATATAGTGTGCTCGATGGATCGCTCGACGAGTCGCGCCTGCATGTTGATCCGGAGGGCGACCAGTAGGAGGACCAGTACAGTAGTGTAGGCCCCAGGCATCGTACACGGGACTATAAACAGGAGGCTCTTGCCGGCGCCAGTAGGGAGGATAACGACGAGCCGGCACTCAAGAGATGCTACGGCTGCTATAGCCTCTGCCTGCCCCTCGCTCTTCCATTGCATGTCTGGTTAGTAGTACATGTCGCGGGCCCGGGACAGAAGGTCCGGGAGGCCGTAGACGCGCTGTACGGAGCGATAGTTAAACTCGAGACGCTGGACGAGCGATGGGGCCGGCTGGGCACACGCCTTCCAAACCCGGGGTAAGAGGCGAGGGACGTCGAGAAAATTCTGCTATAGTCGGGACGCGTCCCGGCCTCCCTCGACGGCGGCGTCCCAGAGGTTAGCGGCCGCTCCGAACGGCGAGTTGGCGTACCGTCGGTTGGCGGTTTGGACGGTGTAATTGCGCTGTTCGGCCATAATGGCGGCTATGTCGGATCCTCCAGCAACGTCGGGATTGTCCTTATTAAGGTTAGTGTCGAACAGGTCGGCGTACCTGTCAAAGTAGCGCTTAACGATAGCGACGGTCAGGTAGCGCCAAACCCTTATACCGAACTAGTCCAAACCAGCGAGGACTGTAGCGGACCGAAGATTGTTGCTTACCCTTTGCTGTTCCTATACTTTGTTGTAGGATGTCTATAGGAACGGACAGAACTCGACGGTAGGGTGTGTCTGGCTAAACAAGAGTTCCCGGAATGGCTGGACGAGGGTAAGGAAGTCGAGAAGGACTTGTTTAAGGGGGCTAAATAGGAATCGGATGTTGTTGTTCGTCTGCCCAGTTACGTTCTTCTGCTTGGTGTGTATATAGTAAATTATAATGCTGGCTTCGCGGATAGTAATGGACCGTAGGTTCTGTGTATTGCGCCAAGTAGCGCTTAGGAATTCGGGTTCTCGAACCGGTTGTCCACTGGCTGTAAGCAAGAGTAAGGCAAAGTGGTTAAGAAACTCCTGTACCGACGCCTCAAAGGTTGCGATAGCTGGGTCCTTCTATACGTGCTGTTGGGAATCAACCCAGAGGGGGCGCAGGGTAGGGCACTAGGTGGTAACGTTAAGAAGGTGTCGACGAGGCTTCTGGAGGATCTCTGCGTTCCGTTCTTCTGTTAGGAAGGAGTAGTGCATAGTGGTATTATCAAGCCGGTCGTACAGTTGGGTAGCATAGACCTGTAGATACGGTCGATCAAAGAGGAGGTCTCGCTAAAGGATCTCAATGCAGCTACGGTAGCAGCTCTCGATCAGAGTAACAATGTCGGTTATACGGATAGTAACGTCCTAGAAGATGATAGTACTGTAGGAACCGTCCTAGCTAGCCTAGTTGGAGGAGACCAGGCCCCGGCTAACCTGAAAGAGGTACCCTCTCCAGCGGACGAGTTCGCGGAAAGCAGTTTTACAGGCAACGACACTCTGTATAGTGTGTTGGATAGCCCCAAGGACGCCGTCGTTATTACTGTTGCCGGTGGTTCCCTTAAGAGCCTCGTTAAATACGAGGATTTGCCCAATCCAGATAAGGGCAGAGTTGTACGTGTTTAGGTTGCCCGGCTCGATCCAGCTTTTCGTAGAGGGGACAATAGCGAGGAGGGCGACAAAGCTAATAAGAGGGGATTGGAATGGCCGGGTGTCGATAGGCTGGTAGAAGAGGGAGCGAATAAACCGCCTAACGAGGGGATATATGTCCTCTGTAGAATGGCCTTGTAAAACGATAGTAGTAAGGCTGTCCCAGTTATAGCGCTGTTGCGCTGACAACACGACGCTTTGTAGTCGGAACGGTGACTTGGCCCCTGGTGCGTAGAGGGCTTGGAACCCAGCCTCGTCCAGCTAAAGCAACCGTCTGAGGTAGGCCAGTGCGCGTTTAAGGACATAGACATACTTAGGGATAGTCGCAGCATCTTTGTACCGGCGAAAGCGGAATAAGTGGTGGTCTTCAATGTGAAACTGGGCGAGGGCGACCTTTCGTGCATTATTTAGGGTAGGGGCGGGACCGCTCTCGGTGCACCGGTTCACTGCGTCGTCGATGGCTGCTTCTGCCAAAGCAATAATGTCGAAGAGCGCGGGTTCGTAGGCTCTGTATAGAAGGGTGGTAATGTCGGCGATGTTCCGCTTGGACAGCCCGATAAGGTAGTCGTCGATCCTAAGGTGGAGCAGCTATAGCTTTGAGGCCGATCGATAGACGTATGTGTCGTTAGTAACGACATCGGCGTGACCGGCGAGTGCGCGCTGGACTTGGTCGAACTTAGCGAGCTATATATTAAGGAAGGAGTCGCCTTGGCTAGGATGGAGCACTTGTGTCTCCTGTGCAGGTGCCCGGGCGACCTCGAACAGCCGGTTCCAGCTATGTGTTTTGGCCCGGAAGAACCTTTAGGTGCAGACTCCGTCGACCTACATCCGATTAGGTGTTTGCCTTTTCTGTATCCGTTTGTTGCCGCCGCGCTGTTGCTCGTTCTTCTATCTATGTTCAGTCCTGTAGTGTGCTTGCATCCGTTATATAGATTAGAAGAGTTGGTTGCATAGCCTGCCTGCACCGTCGGTATATATACATCGGAAACCGTCGTAGTGGATTGGGAAACCCTGGACGCAGCTGTCGGTAGGGCTGGGCCATCTGACTTCTTGTAGTGACTGTGCGATGTCGATGAATTGGCGGAACTCGCCTACGAGCGCCTGTCGTTCTTCGGCAGACAGCGCTCGGTAATAGGCAGCTAGATGCCCCTTAACTTCGGTTGGGACAATAGCGTATTGGCATAGCTGGCAGAGGATAATGCGGTATTCGGAAAGGTATGTAAAGACTCTGTTAAAGGTTGCTAGTATAGTGTCCCCTAATAGAGTACAAGACATGTTGTAGCAGCCTAGGTTGTCGTCGGTGCTGGTGCTTGACATAGATTGAAAGTGGGTGTATGTGTTTAGTTGCAGAGTGGGCTTCCAATTGGAACCTTGTTAACTAGCTGTTATAGTAAGTCCCTACGTGTTGACTGGCTGTAGACTGTCTACCCTTCCGAATAGATGTGTAGGTTGCAGGTGTGCTTAAGAGTCCAGTTAAGTGCGCCCCCGAGTCGGTTGGTATAATGTAGGAGGCCGGGCTATAGACTACTGAAACCCTGTGCGTATAGGTAGTGGATGGTATACTCTGTTGCAAAGTGGAGTTCTATTTGGAGCTTTGCGCAGAGGTCGACGACGGATGTTCCAAATGGAAGGTTGGTTGGCACATAGGGATGATGGAATTCGATCCTCGATGTTCTAATTGGAAGTGTAGGTTGCAGATGTAGATGGGTAAGATCGTCGATCGAGGTTCCAATTGGAAGTGTAGGTTGCAGGTGTAGATAGGTAAGATCGTCGATCGAGGTTCCAATTGGAAGTGTAGGTTGCAGGTATAGATAGGTAAGATCGTCGATCGAGGTTCTAAGTAGAATTACGGCCTGCAAGGGATGTATGTTTTTCTTCGAGAGGCTGGGCGGTGTGCGGCCGGCAGATTGAGATTGGAATGGCTGTCTTCCGGGACTGGGGAGCTGTCATCGTAGCGCGGATAGCCGAAAGCCTTACTTAGATAGCGACGGTGCGGCCGTTCTTATAGTCCCAATGCTACCGTTCTGATTGCATACAAATGTTTCCATTTGGAAGTGCACATTGCCAGAATGGTTGCTATAAGTTGTGGTCCGTCGTATAATTGGTGTTGTATAATAGAATCAGACGGTCGTCGTCCAATGCTGGGTAGCCTTCCGTGCTTAGCTGGCCGTCATCTATGCCTAGCTGGCCGTTATCTATAGTCGCTGGCC